>LPNX010845823.1:191755-210660 GCA_001517045.1 Pseudotsuga menziesii
TTATTACAGTCCATAAAGATGAAGGGATACACCCTGCAGCAAAACCGATGCACTTCCTCTTCACTCTCTCACAGTCTCTCTTCCAATACAATACGATACCATACTCAGTCGTTTTACAATGCTTTCTTTTATAGGGGAAATACAATGGAAAAATTCTAGGGTTAACCCAATACCATGGGTCCGCAAAACTGTTGGCCAACACACATCCCAAAAATATTTCTTGGGGGCTCCGCCCCCAAACCCCCTTTTTCAGGACGCTGCCCCGAACCCCAAGGCAAGGGGAATGAGTGTACAGTACTCCTGGGTTACAATCACAACTAAATAATATCTCTGGATCTAGAATATTAGGCTCCACAACCAACACATCACTTTCAATTTTTTGTATATTATCCCCCTTTCGGGTAGACTTGCTTGATCCCTTATTAAGTATGATGATGTACCTTTTGAACTAGCTCCCCCTATCAATCACATCATTGCTCAGATTGTCATCATCAAATCTCTTTTCAAATTGGGATGAATTTTCTTCAAAATGTGCTTCTACGGATGTTTCAAGATTCACCACATCATGTATGCGTCATTGTTGTTATTCAGACCAAATTGCTCCTGGGCTTGTGTCCTATGTTGCTGTAGGTGATTTTCTTGTTGTCACAACTTGAATTCCTTCTTATTTTGACAATCTTACAATACTGTCCTTGTGAAATGCCTTCTAACATAACTTTCTGTTGAAGCAACCCAAGATGCTTCTATGTAAGCATGTGGATGCCTTAGCCTGTCACATAGGTTGCTTGATTTGCTGAGCTAATCTCCCCCTTTGGATGTGATTTTAATCACTCATTTATCTCTTCAAGTGTGTCAACACACAATCCATGTAAAAATGTGCTATAGGAGGTCTAGTAGGAATTTTATATCACAGTTGGCGGGCATATTCGTCAATCGATGTATTCCAGTGCAGTCATTTTTTAGGACATGTACACACTTCTGTGTGCATTTACACAAGGATGGAATACATTGGTGTGCATTTATGCACTTCACAATATGGCATATTTGAAGATAGTCCAAGCATTTTGTCAAATTAGGAAACCTTCCTGTATGCCAGTAGACATATTTTGTACCCTCCTTCACTTGAATGGGCCTGTGGGCATGCAAATTTCCAAAGTTTGCTAAGCTTTATTTCTTTCACACTGTTTGGCAGGCATATTCACCATATCTTCATTCCTTCTACACTCACGGTGCAGGCATTCTACAATCCATATCTTACCTCTGTAGGCATTTGTAGATCCCTGCGAGCTTATTTTTTATACCTGCGGGCGCCATCCTTAGCTTTAAAAGATAAACAAGCAGTATTCATTCACACCTGCGGGCATTTTAAATTACATTTGCAAGTATAATTATATTTTGAAAGAACCTTGTAGACGGTCTCATTATGCTTGCTAGCATTTTATTTCTTATGTCTTCAGTTGGCGGGAATTTATCATGCTGAGGCATCTTCTTCAAAGTTGCAATTATTTCTCATTCGTGCTACGAATAATTCTCCACCTTTGTCCTAGCTACAGACATTTCTTCAATGCAGACATTTTCTCAAGTGTATGATGAGCACTTATAAGTCTTCAAACTCATAGTGTTAAATGTATTCAAACTTCAAATATCAAAAACACTCACACAATCTTCTATCATAACAGACATGACCAGACATTTTTGTTGTTCTTCAGGTTTGTCTAAAATTTATACCATCAACCATTTCTAAACTGTTTAATATGACGAACTTTTGTACTCAAAGTATAATTCCTTCCATAAGGAAATAGTCATTTTCAGAGACTGTAAATTCACTTCAAATTTAACTTACTTGTCTAAAGTCCATCACTGTTTGTATGATCACTTATGTTGGGTAGTCTACATACATGTGAACTGCTATAGGAAAGTTTTGAGTGCATTTAACGGGTGATCATCTACAGCATGCTTGGAATATCAGCTCAGAAAATTGCTACAACATTCCCAATTGTCTCCTTTGATGTGATTCAAAAACATACCTCTTTAAGCTTGAAGACTTCAACTCTGTTGTTTCGATCATTCTAAAAATATTAGGTTGCAAGTAGTCCTTATGGAATTACTTTGGACTAAGTCACTTTCTCTGTAAACGAATGATGTCAAAGACATTTATATTGCGTAGGTGTTGTTAGTATGTCTTCATAACAACCAAAATCATGTATCTCTGATGTCAAGGCTTGAAGGGTGATACTTTAGATGCTTTTGGATACCTTTCTTATGCCTGTGCAAATCTCCAGACTTGAAATGGTAGAAGTATGTCTTTCTTATAAACATACTTAGAAAATTACTTTGATGTACCTATGGATGAGCTTCACGAATTTGAAATTTAGGTGTTGCCTTCTTCCTCTGTTAACTTCTATCATTCATTGAATGCTTCCTCAATATAGGTCATACAATCACTGCCAACAACAAGTATTTTCTGAATACTTCCTTTGTCAATCATATCCCAAGCTAGAGATATTCATTGGTGCACTTTTACGAATGAATACATTAGCAAGCATTTAATAAATTTATAAAAGGTAAGCATCGATGACAACATTTTAGTGCTACTGCTCCCCCTATTAACATGCATCTACACTTTCCAGACTTCATATTTGCTTCTATCTATGTTTGTAATCATGATCCTAGGACCTGATTCATTGCTTGGAGTGACCTTCACTTTCTATGGAGTCCATCCTCCAAACTCCATGGACTCAAGTAGTGCTTAGGTCTTTGAGAGACCTTAAGCTTGGCTTGCCATATGTCAGCCACCTTCTTTTGTGAATTTTTCATCAACTTCATTTAGATTTAGAAAGATATTATTTTAACCCATACCTTAGAGCGTCCTTTGGCCTTCAAGACTATCTATGTCATTCTTATTCCAAGATTCATTGCCTTTCCTTGTTTATGTATATGATGGGCTCCTCCTAGGTTGGCTCCTTTGAGTTGGGCATTCTTTATCCTTATGACCAAAACCACTACATGAGTAGCACCTCATTGTGTGACAGTTAGCAGCAATATGGCCAAGATGATTACATGTCCAACACCTAACTTTGTCATTAGGGATTCCAGCACTTCTTCTTCCATAGGATCTACATTCCATAGCCATATGACCAAAATTAGAGCAAGAAAAACAATAGCAATTAAATCTATTTTCATACCTTTATGTTTGGCTCCATCTTGGAGTTGTCCTTCTTCTTTCAAATGAATGGCTTTGATGAGTGGGAGTAGCTTCGTGAGGTACTTTTGAATTTCCAGCTTCTTTGTTGGCATGTGCAAGTGCATGAACACCCATGTTGGATTCAGCTTTAGGAGTTCTGGGGACCACAAGACTTCTTTCAATTTCTCTTCTTCATTCTTAAACCCAACGCCAGACTTGTCAGAGGAAAGCCTTTGACACTTTAGAATTTCATCCAAGATGATTGAACTTTCATTGAACTTCACATGAGCTTTTGACTTCTCAATTTTCTTTCTAAGACCAACAATTTCCATTTGAAGAATCTAATTTTCTTTTTTTTTTCTTCCAGCTGAAGCTTCATAACATCTTCTATTCTTTTAGCTTCCTCCAACTCAATCTTTAGATTAGTATTATCCCATCTCGCTTCTACACCAATCTCTTCTTGCTCTTTTGCTAATCCAATCTTTGATTCCTTGATTTCATCATTTTGATCTTGCCACTTATCTTGCAAGTCTTTGTTCTTGAGTTTTAATTTCATTAGCAAAGCTTTTGTATACTCTTTGTATTTTTCAAATGAACTCAAAATTTTATTCTTGAGCCTTGGATTGAATCTAAGATCAATATCTAACAATGTGTTTGTAAATGCATTATTTGCTTTCAACAAAACTTCTTCTTCATCTTCTGTAAGAACAACTTCATCATCATTACATTCGGAGTTATCATCCATTGAAGAGTACTTACCTTCACTTGCATCTGAAGCTTGTACCTGCTTTTCTTCTTTCTTTTCATCCTTGACTTTTGTTTCCTTTTCTTTGTCTTGATTTTTCTTTTGGTAGTCTTCTTCCAGCTTGAACCAGAGATCCCTGGCAGAGGTGTAATATTTTACACTTTCTTGAATAGATCTTGATAGTCCATCCATCAAAAACTTCAAGACAATCTTGTTGTATTTATCAGCATTTGTATTTGTCTTCTCGTTGGGTTGGTTAGGTGGGTTAACCACTATTTCCCAAACACCGAATTGCTTCAAGTAACCTTTCATTTTACTTCTCCATCCAAAATAATTTGAATTCTCCAAGATTGGAACTTCATGGTAAATGATCTTTGTTGATCATTCCATATTGTGTCACCAAATCTCTTCAATCTTGTTAGGTTTATGTTGAAGGCCCGCTTTGATTCCAATTGTTAGACACAATGGATCACCGAGAGGGGGGGGTGAATCGGTGAGCTTGGACTCACTTGAATTTTAACTTCTTCAAACTCTAAAAGCTTAAGTCATCATTTCACATTCAATTCAATATCATATTCATCAATAACCTATATCATTAATCATTCATCAATTTAAACAAATAATCATCAACACATTCCATAAGAGACACAAGATATAATATTTGTAATCTTTTTGTATTTCAAATGGTTGTGACTGTGAGGCAATTCAGCACCTACTGAAACAAAGAGCACCAACTCCTTATCTAGGACCCTGTCTAGTTTTCTCTTAGATCCTACTAAGAAAACATGTACAAGACCCAGCTTGTAGATACATACAAATTACATCCTTGTCGCATTACATCAATTTACTCTTCATGTCATCACTGCCATCAAACAACCTGTTGTCAAATAAGCAGATCATCACAATTACATCAACTCTTTCATTCACTTGTCATGTCAATCACTTGTCCAATAACTCAGTCATAACACACTGATTTGTCCTCTGCTCAGTAACTTGTCACGGTCCTTGTCAAAATCATCACTGAACATTATCATAGCTTTGTCACATCTGAGTATGCTCATGTCCACAATGCTTGTTCATGTCTTCAAGGTTTCTTCATGTCTATAAAGACTGCTCACATTTTCAATATTTGTTCATCTATTTCAGCTCAGGTCATCGTATCAACCTAGTCTACTCAAATTCGTCATGTCAACACATTCTTCTCATATCTATTTTCGAAGTTTGCTTGTTAAAGTTTACACAAAAGTAAAACTTGTCTTCAAATTTGACTGCCTCAGTTCCGTCCAAAAATAAATAAATTTCTTGCACTATCTTGTTGCCTGTCAAAACAGCTCATGTTAAAGGTCTGCACAACTCAAGTCAACCACTGTCAAGTGATGTTTATCACAATCACATCATCCATAGTTATGTCCAATTTGAAGATTGATGATTGTAGGGTATGGTCTGATAGAAGTGTTTAAAGCACTTGATTGTACAAACCAAAAACTCCTTCAAACTTCTTTGTGTACTGCTTAATCAAAGAGCAGAATTCAGATCCTTCAAACGGTTATGAAAGCCTGAGAGAGAAGCATTCCTCTGTTATTCAAATCCTTCAAGAATCAATCCATATCACTGATGTTGGAGGCCTTCAGTAGACACCCGAAATCAGAGCTAGAAGAATATTTTACTTCATTCTTTTCAGTGGCTACTACAATAGAATGATACTTGAAAATCAGAGCTAAAAAACTTCACTATTCCTGCTGCTTCAGTACTCTGTTGACCCGAATTTTAGAGCTTAAAATTTTACCAAAAAACGCACACACTTACTGTGCCTGCGGATGCCTCAGTGCACACCCGAAATTCCTCAGAGTTGTCCTCCTTTTTTTTATGCATTTAATGAAAACGTTGACTTCATATTTATACTAGTTTTTTTTGTAATAATTTTTTAGCCGACTTGTGTATAAAAAAATGATTTTTTATTTTTATTTATTTTTGAATTACAACTATTGCAGCCGACTTCAGTAAGGTTAGAATGTAGTTTAATATTTTATTTTTGACTTTGAATTACTATCTGAAAGGTCAAACTTGGTGGCTTTATATATGTATCCTCTTTATTTTATTCTTTTATTATTCTTCAAAACTCAAAAGAGTATAGCCACAAGTCAGCAATGATTGAGCCTTGTGATGCATGTCCATGCTTGTCATATCCTCAAGTCATGTCATGCTTGGTCCTCAATGCCTTTCTCTTGTATCATGTCTTCCATGTGTTTCTTCATGTACCAATTTGGCTTTTGTCATTAATGTGTTGTCATCAATGACAACCATATTCATCAATGTTTTCATCTACAGCCATATAATCAAACTAAATGCCATATATATATATATATCAGTTTCCAACAAGCATAAACCAGAAAACATCTACTATCTGCAATATTGCATACATAAATTTTCTCTATGAGCAGCCCAGAGCAGCCAATTTAACACTAAAATTTCAGCCATATAACATAAAAATATAAACCAATATACAACATGAATTATCAAAGATAATCTCAACCTCCATGATCACATATACAACAAAATACACAAGGGATAATATCCAAATAAAATACTTATATCTGATTAGTGCAACTAGCTTCAATAGGACAATGTTCCACCCAGTATTAGATACAGACAAGTCAAATACTTGAATAGGTCAACCCCGATCTAAGGCCATGGATGAACACACTATGGAACTTTCTAATCATATCTCAAACAGATAATACTCATGCCACAAACTGAGGGACACAACACATTCCCTCACCTCTCATCTTCTATGAATCAGCACTTCCTGGTGCAATGGGATTCCCTTCATTGATCCAGTCCCTTAGGACATCACCATCCACCCTTAGGAATCACATGAACAAAATAGAGACAAATAAGAGTTCTCGAGGTACTTCAGTGTTCAAGATCAATTATATCCAGTTCCCTCACTGGAATAGATCTTTGTTTAATCACCTCACAGGTCTCCAAGTTTCCCTGTAAAGAAAAGGGTGTGACAACTATCTGCAAAAGGACCATTAGAATCCATCCACAATCATTCTAAATCATGAGAGAGTAACTCTCTAAAACCAAGAATAACCCCATGTAAAACAAGAATAATTAATGGAGAGTAGTTTGAATCAATCCACATGCATTCGAATTCCCTAAGAGGACAAGTCTCCCAAACCAATCATGATGAATGAATGCCCATTTGAATCCCTTAATAGCAATTTGAATTCACTAGCAGGGGCTAGCTTAGGTTCACTGGTAAGAAACTCTAATTCACTGAGTATTTTTCCAAATCATTGGATGACCATTCAAGTTCTCAGGAGAGCAACTCAAATCCACTTAGACTGGCCCTAAATCATTGTCAACACACTCCCCATGCATTGGAGACTACTCGAATTTCACTGAGGTTGACTCAAATCCCCTTAAATCACTCCCATGCACTAAACACAAGTCAAATTTATCAAGACTATAAAAAATTCCCCTAAAATCACTCCTAGGCACTGGAGACAACTCGAATTCCCCCAAATTTACTCTAATTGGTTGAATACTACTCCAGTTCACCTAAATTTACTCCAATTAACTGAAGACAACTCGACTCGGGTGTATGGTGGACAAAAAAAGTCAAATAGGTGTCATGATCCATGAAAGACGGGAGAGTGGGTCCCATTGACATCCAAACAGGTATATTCTCGTCAAGTAAGGGTGCATGGGTGCATGGTGCATGATGCGCGGGGTGCAAGGATGCATGGTGCATGGTGCATGCAAAGCTTCAACTATATGTAATAGGATCTCTAAAGTCTAATAAAACCAAAATTAGGAAACATAGGGTATTGTTAGGAAGAAAAGCAACTCCTAACACCCCTAAACCCCTCACATGTGGAATCCATGACCCCCCAACCATGTTTGTTTTCCATGTTGAGTTAATACTTAATTATATGTAGATAATAATAATATTGTCCATAGTTCATAGTCTAGGAACCTAATGCCACAATAAAATCAAATAACAACATCACATACGTTTAGGTCTAAAAATCAGGGCATTACATTCCCTCCCCCTTAAAACAAGGAATCTCCCTTGATGCATACTTACTTATAAATGCCTTCATGCATGCCTTTATCATTGGAACTCTTGAAACTCCTCTCTGAGAATCCACAATACTTCTGACTACCACCTACTTTCCTTATCACCGCCACTAGCTATGGGATGTGACTCCCTTCACCCCGCTAGTCCCTCAGGGTACCATCATCCTTTCACCTTGTCCATACCCTGAAATGTCATCATACCATTTCCTGGATTCCTATGTGAGAACCTGGACTAGTAGAGTGGATTTAATGAAGCAAGGGTCAATATTCAATCCTCATTGCAGGATCTTTAATGCTCATTGCAGGATCTTCAATCCTCATTGCACGATCTTCAATCCTCATTGCAGGATCTTCAAACATCATTACAAGTCCTTCAATATTCAACAAAATACATCCACATGCTTGCATATTTCTTTTCTTTCACAAGTTTCCACGAGAAATAATTCAGCTCAATGCTTTTCTTAACACACCCTAGTTAACCCAATCCATAACACTCTTACCCATCATCCTGCACAACACAACGAATTGGGCTCCCTTCTCTAAGTTAACAATCCCTCAGGTTTGTTACCTCGATTCGCTTCCAGTGCTCCAACACAAGCCGGTCGGGAAATTTTTGTGCTATGACTCTAATTTTCATCAGTTTCTCATATCGAATTCATTAGAGTTTCCTCTTCTTTGCAATCATTCACCCTCCAGGCTCAAGCATCCCCTTCTTTGAGTTAACAATCCCTCCGGAAATCCATCATTCACCAATACTTTCTTGCATAAGAAGAGTACAAATTTAGGGTTCTTGTGTCGTTGTAGTGGCTTATTCCCAAGATTTCCAACTTACAATTGCTATCATACACTCACAATAAGTAGATTAATCACCCACCTCTATCATTGGAACTCTTGGGATCTCCTCTCCAAGAAACCACAACACTTCCCACTACCACCTAATTTTTTGTATGTCTCCACAATCGATGGATGTGACTTCCTTAACCCCACTAATCCCTCGGGATATCATAATCTCTTCACCCTACCAATTCCTTGGAGTATTACCATCCCATTCTTGGGCTTCTCGTACAAGAATCTAGACTAGCAAAGTGGACTCAAGGAAGCAAGGGAAATCAACCATAAAATTGGAGCAGCTTGACCTTTCTAGTTGTACTACCAAATCCCCTTCCAGTTCTACCTGAATCACATTCCAATCAATCAATCACATGATTAGTCATTAAGTATACATATATTTTTTCAACAAGATATATGAAATATACTACGATCATTCAATCACTTTAAATTGTATTCTAATCCATCATATGATCAGCATCATGTATATACTTTCTTTTTTTCTACCAAGGATACATGATCCACATTCCAAATTAATCACGCGGTTATGACATCATAAACCTCTTTCAAAACATATATAACATAACTCAAAATATATAAATACAGAGTCACAATTCCATAGAAGGCCCATCATCTGTAGAGTTGAAACCTATGCTCTGATACCACTTTGTAATCTAACTGACCCCAAAACACAACACCCAAGTTTGGATACACCAGGAATTTAACAAGGAAAGGGAGTGATTATAAGTAATTCACAATGGAATAAGATTCTTTAATGCTAGGCCAACACTCCACAAGAAAAATAAAAACAATAAGCCATTAAAAGGAAGACAGCCCTTCCAATGCAAAGTATTCCTTAATGTACATGCAATGCAATGTGATGGTAACATGAGTACAACCAGGTATGGTAACATTTTCACATGTAAATTGAATATCGTCATCATATATATGGGCATTCATTAATCGCCATTTAACCAATTAATAAATTCAAATCTATGTATGTTAATAGAATTCAGCTTTACGACAACAAGTAAATGAACATTACGACAGTATATAATATATCATATTTTACGACAATAATACACGGTCATTAAAATTATAGTATATCATATCCAAATATTGTCATCTACATCTGTATAATCAACATAAACACCAGATCTATTGGCTGCCAACAAACATAAACCAAAAAGCATCTACTAGTTGCAATATTACATAAACAAACATGGTCTAGAAGTTGCCAATTTAACACTATAATTTTAACCATAATAAATGAGAATATAATCCAATATACAACATGAATTATTATACATAATCACATCCTCCATGGGCACATATGCAGCAAAATACACAAGGAATAATAGCAACTAAAATACTTCTCTGAATAGAACAAGTAGCTTCAATAGGACAACGTTCCACCCAGCGTTAGACACACTCAAGCCAAATAGTTGAACATGTCACCCCCAATCTAAGGTCACGGATCCACATGCTAGGGAACTTTCTTATCATATCTCAAATAGATAATACTCAGGCCACAACCTCAGAGACACAACACATTGAACCCTCACCACTCATCTTCTCTGGATCAGCACTTCCTGGTGCAATGGGATTCCCATCAGCACTTCTCTGCATCACTAATCCAGTCCCTCAAGACATCACCATCCACCCTTAGGAATCACGTGACCAGAATGAAGACAAATAAGGGTGCTTGATGCACTTTTGTGTTCAAGAGCAATTCTATCTAGTCTCCTCACTAGAATAAATCTGTGTTCAATCACCTCACATTTCTCCACGTTTCCCTACAAACAAAAGGGTATGGCAGCTATGTGCAAAAAGAACCATTTGAATCCATCCACGGGAATTTGAATTCATGAGAGAGTATCTCTTCAAAACCAAGAATAACCCCCTATAATGATAAGAATAATGAATGGAGAGTAATCTGAATTCCTTAGGAGGACAAGTCTCCAAAACCAATCATGATGAATGAATGCCCATTCAAATCCCTTAATAGCAATTTGAATTCACTAGCAAAGGTTAGATTAGATTCTCCAGTAAGCAACTCTAATTCACTGAGGCTTTTTGGATGACCATTCAATTTCTCAAGAGAGAAACTCAAGTCCACTTAGACTAACCCTAAATCACTAGAAAAACACTCCCTATGCACTGGAGACAACTCAAATTTCATTAGGACTGGCTCAATTCCCCTTAAATCACTCCCATGCACTGAAGACAACTTGAATTTACCAAAATTACTCAAATTCCCCTGAAATCACTCCCATGCATTGGAGACAAATTGAATTCCATCAAATTTAATAATTGGTTGAAGACAACTTGAATTCACTCAAATTTACTATGATTAAATGAAGACAACTTGATTCAGGAGCATGGTGGACAAAAATAGTCAAATAGGGTGCATAAGTCATGAGAGATGGGAGAGTGGATCCCATTGACATCCAATCAAGAATATTCTCATCAAGTAAGGGTGCATGGGTGCATGGTGTACGGTGCATGCAAAATAACTTAATAGGTGTAATAAGATCTCTAAAGTCCAATAAATTGAAAATTAGGAAACATAGAGTATTGTTATGAAGAGCAGCTACTCCTAACCCCCCCACCCTAGCCACGTTTTTTGTCCATGTTGAGCTATTATTTAATTATAAATAAATAATAATAATAATGTTATTTATAGTCCATAGTCCAGACACCTAGTGCCACAATAAAATCAAATAACAACATCACATATGTTCGGGGCTTACCATCGAGGCATTACAAATAGAGAAGTTTCCATGAATTTCATGAATTTGAATAAGGACAATGACCTAAAAATAAGTGAATGTTGGTGCATTGTCATTCATATCCTTAAAAATAAAAATAGAAACAATAATAACACAATCAACTCAAAGTGTCCATTGGATGTAGTTTGGGTGGTTGCGGAGGAATGGTTGTTACCGTCCCCACCCAAGTTCAATTCCTTGTAAGTGACATGTTGAGCCCTTAAATGTGTCTATAAGATTCTCTTGTTGGTGAGCCCTAACTATACCCCACTGTTACATGGAAAAACACTCACGAAAAATATCAACAAACTTTTCCACTTGCGTGGATGGTAAATGTAGATCAAGCAAACCATTAGCCGAACATCCAAGCCAAAACATGTCTCAATGGAATTGAACCCGGGTGGATGGAGTAAAGTCCATCTAAACCCACCAACAGACCACCACATCCTTAACGCCATCGTTTAACTACTTTATTAATTAGTTTAATTATATTAACACCCCCTTAATTCTAATTCTATATTATCAATAGCTTTAATCTATCAATCTCATAAATTATAATAACATTTTAATTTATATAAAATTATTTATATATTAAATTTCTTGAGTACTCTTACATTATTAACTCAATATTAGGACAAAAATATTAACCCTCATAAAACATGCTCTCTTGCTTCTTAGGTTGCTTCTTGGATTAGGGTTTTCCTTGTCGTCGTACGTTTGCTAGCAATGGATCCACCTGATCCAGATCCGGATGGGCGGAGAGCAGGTTTGGTGGAAGGGTTCCACCGGATTGTGGCCTCTCAGCCGGTTGCAAAAAATGCCCCATTGGATTCCCGGTTTGTCAAGCTCGCAGAAGTCCTGGATGTCACTCTTTCTTCAACGGCTTCACAGTTTAAAGCGGTGGCCTTACACAAACGAGGACTCATCAGACATTTCACTGGCCTATTGCCATCCCCTCGTTCCATTGAAATTTGGTTGGATAAGAACTGGCAACCTCTAATACATGGAGAGGTTCAACAAAATTTGTGTGGAAGGGACTTCTTCATTTTTCTGTTCGAAAAAAAAGAAGACAGAGATTTAATCTTCAGGGATGGGCCATGCTTCATCGGCCCAAGAGGAATGTACCTCACCAAGTGGGATTTATCCTTTGATCCAAAGAAGGATATACCTTCAGAAGTACCAGCATGGGTAAAATTGTTGCACCTTCCGCTGCACTGTTGGAAGGATGAGGATCTTAAAACTATAGGAAACTCTCTAGGGAAATACATAGACAAGTCAGAGCCGAAGCCGCCAATGTTCTCCTACGCCAGAATATGTGTGGAAGTAGACCTAGAAAAAGGGTTGTCATAAGCAATAAACCTCAACATGGAAGGCTGGAAGCATCTCCAAACAGTTGACTCTAAGCAAATCCCATTTAAGTGCAAGGTATGCCCTGAATATGGGCATTTTGCAAAGTCCTGCAAAAAGAAAACATAGGTAGAGGAAGGAGAGATCACAAGAGAGGAATGGACTGAAGTCAATCGAAGAAAAGGAAACAAAGCGATAATCATCCAGGCGAACTCCTCAGCAAAAAAGAAAAAAGTCTTAGAAAATAGCTTTCAAGCCTTGGAATCAGCATCAGATCCCCGGGATCAAATGGGAATTATAGCAGTGGAGAAAGAAGAGATACCCTAGAATAATAAGGAAATGGAGCCAATTCTGGAAGAGATTGGGAAAACCTATGAACCACTGCTTCCAACACAGTCGTATGTGGAAACAAGGCCAGAAACTTCGCAGAATTTGGGCTCAGTTACAAGATCTAGATCTAAGGCTCAAACAGAGGAGACCTCAGAAAGGAGAGAATAAGAGTACGAGCAGCAAACTAGAAAAGGAAGAAATCCTAATAAATATCACAGAGGACAAGAGACACCCATGGAGAAAGCAGCAGGCAAGCAATCTAGTAAAACCTTTACATCCTGAAAATCAAAGTGGAGAACAACTGGAGGGAAGAAAGGACAGAGTGGGTTCAACACCAATCAAAAAATAATGAAGTTGTTCTCTTGGAATTGTCGAGTTTTAGGAGGCCAGCAAAAGATAGAAGCAATTAAGAGCTTCAAATTTACAAAAAAAATAAACATCCTCACAATCCAGGAGACTAAAATTCAAGAGGCTAAAAACTTGAATACCATTAAAAGAGTTTGGAAAAACGGAGCTGGGAAAGTTGTAAGCGCGTAAGGAGCCTCAGGGGGTCTATTAACATGGTGGGACTCCTCTCTATTCAATAGAAATAAGACACTGGCTCTTCGTAGAGCTGGAAGACCTGGAGAATCATGAAATAATTTGGATAGGAAACATTTATGGCCCAACAATCAACGGAGCTAAGGAAGAATTCTAGAAACAATTGGAAATGCAGAGATTTGGGAAGATGCACCTCCCGTGGATAATAGCAGGATATTTCAATGTAACCATCTTGCCCGAGGGAAAAAAAGGTGGCTCAAAAGTTAGAGACCCATTTGGGGAAAGACTAGAAGACATCATAGCTTCATGGAAGCTAGCCGACATCAAGCAAAGGAAAGGAAAGTATACCTGGAACAACAAACGGACCAGACTTGGGCATATAGCAACCAGATTGGATCGTATCCTGGTAATTTCTTCTCTGCTAGACAATCCCTTACTACGAGTCTCAAGACTTTTAACCTCATATGTTTCTAATCACAAGCCAATCTACTTCTCGTTGGAACCAATTGTTAACCTGGGCCCCCAACCTTTCAAGTTTTCTCCCATTTGGTTAAGCGCGCCAGGGTTTCACGGAATTGTTGCTCACGCATGGGGAATGTTTTTCTAGGGATCCCCAACCTATATTTGGGAACAAAAACTAAAAACATGTTAAAAAGTAGATAAAGGTTTGGCTACCTGGCCAACCTCACACTAGACAGGAAAAAATTACCTTGATTAAGAATTTGGAAGAGATTCAGGAGGAAATGGAAACGGAATAAGTCACTAGAAAAATGTTAATAAGGGAAAGAGAGATTGATCAAAAAATTTCAGTCATCCATAGAAAGATAGAGATGGAACTAAGATTAAAATCCAGGTGTTTATGGCTAAAAGCAGGTGATTAGAACTCAAGTTTCTTTCATTATGAGTGCAAAGAACGCAACAGGAAGAACACCATAAAGGAATTAACACTAAACAACGGAGGCAATATCAACGATCTTGAGCTAATTAAAAAAGAGGTCAAAGCTCATTTTCAAGCACTCTACTCCAACAAAGAAGAAATTTCAGAAGAAGACATGCACTCTTTTAGTGGATAAATTTTACATCTGGTACAGGAAAATCACGATTCTCTTACTCAGCATATTACCTTTGAAGAAGTTAGAAGAGCAATGTGGTCTTTGCACCCTGACAAGGCTCCGGGACCTGATGGGTTCCCGGTCAATTTCTACATAAGTTGATGGAATATTATTAAAAAAGACCTTGTCAAAATGGTAATTTGGAAGCAGTCCGCGGATCGAATTGGAGGTGCCACAAATTCAACATTCCTGGCTCTAATACCCAAAGAAAAAAACCCGTCCTCCATTCTGGTCGCGGATTCTCTCAGTAGAAGGCCAAACAAAATTAGGAATGAAGGGACAATTCCAGGAATAAACATAGCAAGAGGGGCCCAATCCATCAACCACGCCCATTTCGTGGATGACACTATTCTATTGGGTAGTGCCTCTCCTCAAATAGCTAGGTGGTTCAGAACCATGTTGGACCTCTTCTTAAAAGCTTTTGGCAGTCAACTAAATGAAAACAAATCATGGTTGTATGGTTGGAACAGCAGTCCAAATTCCCTTAGATATCTTGCAAACATTCTAGGAATTCAGGTCAATCTACAATGGACTTCCTTCATATATATTGGAGTCCCAATCGTTGATAAAAAAAAGTATGATGGCAGTCTGGAGGCCTCTAATTCAAAAGATGAAGAAAAAAATTCCGCTATGGAGCAACTCTTGGCTTAACTTAGCAGGCAGAGTGGTCTTAATTAAGTCAATCCTCTCTTCGTATCCAATCTTCTCGTGTGCAATCTTCACGGCTCCAAAGGCAGTGATCAATTCATTTAACATGGAAATTAGGAAGTTACTCTGGCAAGGAGGGAAGACGCAAGGGAGAAAGTTTAATCTGGTGAACTGGGAAGTTGTAATTGAGAATAAAAATAATGGAGGACTTGGAATTAGGGATCTAGGGAAAGTGAACAAAGCCTTGGGGAAAAAGCAAGTCTTGAGAATGATTGCAGGAGGCAAGGAATAGTGGATAGAGGCTATTAGGAGAAAATGTATAAAAATGAACATGTCCAGAATATTGGATCTCCCATGGGGGTAAAGGAACATCCATATGGAATCAGCTCAAAAACTCTGTTGGTCTAATCAAAGGAAAGATATACTAGATCCCTGGTAATGGTAGCAAAATCAATATATGGATAGACTCCATATTGGGAAGGCCCACTCTTGCATCTAAATCTGAGCTTCTCCGACTTCGTAGGTGGTTGGAAGAACACGGTTACAATTTTTTAAAATACTTCGCTATTTGGGGATCTAGGGGAGGATGGAATGGTTGGATTCGTTTAAATTTGCCCTCACATCTAGAACCTCTCTATACTTCCTTTAACGCCTTACTGTATGAAATTGCCCCTCTTAGCCACAGTGAAAAATATTTGAGAGGATGGGGGAACTCTGGGACTTACATTGTAAAAGAAGGCTATCAAACTCTAAAAAACTCTGGGAATGGTATTCAGCAAAGAAATTGGAAGAAGGTATGGGATTCTTTCTGCATTCCAAAAATCAACTCTTTCTTTTGGCTCCTATCCAAAGATAAGCTTTTAACAACAGAAAATATAAGGAAACGTGGGTTTCATGGGCCCTCAGGGTGTCACCTCTGCCAAAAAAATGTTGAATCAGCTCGGCACCTCTTTCTAGAGTGCCCCTTTACCAAACGGATTTGGATTTTTTTCCTATGCAAGGATGGACAGAATTTGGTTCTCCTGAGGTCAGTAACCACCATGATGACAAGCTGGAAAGGATGTTATCTTGGAAAAATAAAAATAAAAAAAAAATATCCTTGGAAGGATTTGGGACGCAACTCTCAAAAATGTATGCTGGCAAATTTGGCTTACAAGGAACATGCTTGTTTTTTATAACAAAAAAGCAAATGCTCAACAAACTGCCTTCAATGCGGCAAATATGATAAGAGAGACTTTGAGCACAAAGCATATTGCCACCTCCCCTTCTGAGAAAATAACAGTTGAAGATCTTGAATGGTGCAAAGATCTTATACCTCAGAACTCTCTTCAAACCAAAAGAAAGGACAGGCTTCACAATTGGGAAATTCGGAAAAAAATCTAGGATTTCACAAAGTGGAAAGCAAGTGTGAACTCTCATTCCTTGCTCTTCGATGGGGCTGCGAAAGGCAATTCTGGGGAGGCAGGCACGGGTGGGATCATCTATGATCCAGGAGGGAAAGTTGTGACTACTTTTGCCTAGGGTCAAGGACGGAAAACCAACAGCGAAGCTGAATGGCTAGCGTTGTTCTATGGCATGTACCTGGTTAAGCTTCTGGGCATTGCAAAGATCACAGTAATTGGGGACTCTAAGCAGATAATCCACAGAATGAACAGCAAAGTAATAAAGGCATGGTCAAATCCCACAGAATCTACAAGCAAATTCAAAAAACCTTCGGAGAAACTCGAGCCTCCTATTTCCATATTCTAAAAAGTAATAACGTCAAGGCTGACAAGCTCGCAAATCAAGGAGTTAAGCTTGGATTAGGAATGTCCAGACTCCAAGGTAAACAAAACTCCTCCCAAACTATTTCATGTTCTTTAAGAAGCTATGGACTCTAGATTGCACCCATGGGAAATCCAAGACAAATGCAAAGTCTTGACAGGACTCTAAGGTACTCCTGCCCTCTCCTAGCAAGAAGAAAAATCAAATTTTTATCAAAACTGTAGGAAATCCTCGGTCTAGGGAATGGGCTCTCCTTCCTTTATCTGGCAACTTCGGATTAAGACACGATCCTCCCGGGAAGGGTACCATCAGGCATGCTTGGTTGCAGGCGGGTTCCCTTACTCTCCAAGCACATGCGATGGCATATAAAGTTGATCCACTTTTCAACTTGTAGAAGAAAGAACCCATACGAAGCATAACGAAGCTCTATAAGATCACCTTACACCAGGGATTGCCCCACTCCAACACTGAGTTTTCAGATGAAATCGGCAAGGTCTATGTAAAAGAGAACGCATGCCAAAAGACTGTGTATTTATGTATTGAGACAGGCTCTGCTCCAGATGAAAAGGACAAGAATAAAAATGTCGTAGAGGGAAATAACATAGGAGGTGAGGCCCTGAAAGAAAACCCAGGCCAGATTCTTTATTATTCTTCATAAGCCTCTGTTAAGGTTCAAAAGGATTTTGCTAAGGTCTAAGAAAACGATAGACATTACTCATACAAATCATTTGTCTAAATATTTTTAGTTTTGAATAATTCTATTTTATATTTTATAATTTGTTTTGTTTGGAATATTTAAAAAAAAATAGAGTTATTGATATTACTTATGAAAATTGTTTAATGTAGATAGTTCAAGAGTTTTTGAAGATGTTAAATCTATTTTTACATTCAAAAATACAATTTAAACACTTTAAAATTTAAATTTCAATAAAACTTCCAAAAAAAATTCAAAATATAGAATAAATTTCTCACTACAAAATTGAGTAAAATTTTGAAAAATTGAGTAAACGGGGATGCAACATATTTGATATCTTAGATGCTAAGACGAATCCCCCTCTCTATTGATTATTGGGTGATAACATGTACCTAGAAATAGATAACTCATACTTCCATTTCATACTGTATTCCATTTGATTATTTATAAAGAATATAAAAATACTTCCATACTGTAGTCCGTCCATTTCATTACTATCTCTGGACCATTTCAAACTAGTAATATTGTTTTTATTTTTAACTGCAATGCAATACCATTTCAAAGAATATATCTGAGCCAAAATAATTTGGTTGTAGGTTCAAAACAATGGCTCTCTTAAAACTGTAATCTACATAATAAAACTGTAATCTACATAGTAAAGCTCTTTCTGATAAACCTATAAAGTTTATAAGAAACCCTTTATCTTGCATGTTAAAAAACAAACATGATTATTATGTTCTTTTATTATTCCGAGCCAGAGATAGAAAATCGGCAAATTGGACATGTAGTGCTCCTGTCCAACCATTCGACTAAGCATCCCTGGTGAAACATATGGCCGCATTCAATCTGGGAT
>LPNX010845823.1:213947-235602 GCA_001517045.1 Pseudotsuga menziesii
TTATATAAGTTTTGGCACGATAAAGAGTCTACTTACTTGTGGTAAGAGTGGTTGGAATGTTATGAATACGTTTATAGGTGTTTTTTTTGTTAGGGTTCTGCTGAAGCTCTGGCGTCGCCTATTGTTTTTTGGTTGCCCCTGTCATGGATCCGCCCAAGTCGGTGTCGGATGACCGTCATGCATGCCTGGAGGATGGATTTCACAAGATTGTAGCTTCACAACCTCCCTGCAAGCCTCCTCCAGGCAATTCCAGATTTGTCAAAAGGGTTGAAGTACCGGAAGTGAAGTTGTCCTCATTGGCATTCAAGTTCAAAGATGTTGCTCTCCACGAAAGAGGTTTGGTAGGCCATTTCACTGGGCTCTAGCCCTCTCCTCGATCCATTGAAATTTGGTCAAATAAAAACTAGAGACCTTTGGTCCAGGGAGAAGTTCAACAAAACTTCTGTGGGCGAGGTTTTTTTGTTTTTCTATTTGAAAAAAGAGAAAATCGAGATTTAATTTTCAGAAACAGCCCATATTTCATGGCCCCAAGAGGTATGTACCTCAACAAATGGGATTTATCCTTTCACCCAGAAAAGAATATCCCTTCATCTATTCCAGTATGGTTTAAGTTGCCACACCTCCCGCTCACTACTGGAATGAAAAAGACCTCAAAGCTATCGGGAACTCATTAGGGAAATACATTGATAAGTCTGAACCCAAGCCACTCATGTTCTCCTGTGCACTAATCTGTGTAGAAGTAGATCTGGAGAAAGGTCTACCAGAAGCAATAAATCTATCCGTGGAAGGTGGGAATCACCTCCAAACGGTTGACTATCAACATATACCCTTCAAGTGTAAGGTATGCCATGAATACGGACATTTTGCAAAATCTTGTCAAAATACAGTTCAACAAGAAGATGGAGAAGTTCAAAAAGAAGAATGGAATGAAGTGAGCAAAAAAAAGGGGAATAAAGCAAATGCTAGCTAGGCGAATACCCCAGCAAAAAAGAAAGTTTCAGAGAATAGATTTTAGTCTCTTTCTACAGAAGGGAAGGAACAACCTGACACTACCATGACGAAAAAGGAAGGCAATCACAGGAAAAGTATTGAGGACGAGCCAGTATTAATAGAAATAGTGCAAGAAACGAGCTATGAACTCGCACTCCCACAGCAAGCCTACATCGAAGTAAGGCCAAAATATTCTCACAATTCTGGGGGATCGGTAACAAGCCTTCCAGAGCCAAGGCACATATGGAAGACACTTCAGAAAGTAAAGAAGAGGAAATAGAACCCTTAATTAAAAAAAAGGCAGGAAACCCAATAAATTCCACTGAGAAATAGAAGCAACTCAAGAAAAAGAAACAGGGAAGCAATCTAGTTTAGATCACCTGGTGAAGAACTTCTTAACAAAAAAACAAGCGTAAGAGCAGGTGGAAGGGAAAAAGGATAGAGTAGTACCACAAGCTATCAGAAAATAATGAAACTTGTCTCCTGGAATTGTAGAGATTTGGGAGGAAATCAAAATATTGAAGCAATAAAAATAACAAAATATTCTGAAGCAATTTCCATCGTTACTATCCATGAGACAAAAATGCAAGAAGAAGACATTTTGGCGGCAATGAAGAAAATTTGGAAGACAGGTGAACACCAGGTGAAGGTAAAGTAGTAAGCGCTCAAGGAGCTTCAGGAGGTATACTAACTTGGTGGGATTCAAATTTATTCAAGTTCATCTTAACAATAGAAAATCGTCATTGGTTGTTCGTTGAGCTAGAGAGTCTTGAAATGCAAGAGATTTTTTGGATCAGAAATGTGTATGGGCCTACAAATCACGGGAGTAAAGAAGAGTTTGGACCCAGTTAGAACAACAAAGACATGGAAAGATGCATCTACCATGCATTATTGCTGGGGATTTCAACGCTACCATTTCTCCAGAGGAAAAAAAAGGAGGCACCGAAGTCAGAGACCCCTTTGGAGAAAGATTAGAGGATATAATGAGTGTTTGGAGGCTTTTTGACATCAAGCCAAAAAGAGGCAAGTACACTTGGAGCAACAAACATATTGGACCGGGTCACATCGCTACTAGACTGGATAGAATGTTCGTAAGCTCCTCCTTCCTAGACAAACCTTTTTTGCATGTTTCTTGTCTCCTTGCCTCTGTGGCATATGATCATAGGCCTCTTTCCTTTTCCTTAGAACCAATTGGAAATTTGGGGCCCCTTCCTTTTAGGTTATCCCCAACTTGGATTTCAGACCCAAGTTTTTTTTATATTATCCTTCAAGCTTGGCATATTTTTATTCATGGTTCCCCTAGTTTCATTTGGGAGCAAAAGTTAAAAAATGTTTAAAAAGGGCTTAAAAATTGGCTAGTAATTCTCAACTTCAATCCTGGAAAAGAAAATTCCTCCTTTGTTAAAACCCTTGAAGATATTCACGAACAAATGGAGTAGGTAGAAATAATCAAAGAAATGTTGTTGAAATAAAAAGAGGTGGACGGGAAAATCTTAGCTATTCAACGAAGGGAAGAGGTAGAACTGCGCATTAAATCCAGATGCCTTTAGTTAAGAGGGGGAGATCAGAACACTAAATTATTTCACTATTAATGTAAAGAGTGAAACAAGGAGAATACAATAAAGGAGATAAAAAAAAGAGAATGGGGAAAAGCTAAGAGAGCCCGAGGAAATCAAAAGGGAGGTTAAAGATCATTTTGAATACCTTTATACTAATGAGGAGGATGTCTCATGGGAGGAAATGATTGTCCTAAGTGATGAAATACCTAAATTATTAAGGGAAGATCTTGATGTCCTTGTTCAACCTATATCTTTTGTCGAGGTTTGCTCTGTGGTTTGCTCTTTGCATCCAGACAAAGATCCTGGGCCTGATGGGTTCCATATTAGATTTTATTGGAGCAGCTAGCATATCATAAAAAAAGATTAATGTTGATATGGACTCAATCCAAAGACAAAATAGGAGGTGCTACAAATTCCACATTCTTAGCTTTAATTCCCAAAGAAAAAAATCCAGTTTCTATGAAAAGATATAGACCAATTTCTCTATGCAATTCCTCCTACAAAATCCTCTCCAAAATAATTTCCAACAAAATAAAAAAAGTTATCCCGCATCTAATTTCAGAAAATCAAGGAGGATTTATAGCTGGAAGGTATGGCAAAGAAGTAGGTATGGCTATTAAATTAGATCTTTCCAACTCATTTGATAGAATAAGACATTCTTACATCTTTCAAGTTATGGAAAAATATGGTTTTCCCTCCAACTTCATAAGATGGATCAAAGCTTGTATAAGGAAACCCTGGATAGATCGTATGGTTAATTGTTGGTCAACCTCCTTTTCTCAAGTGCAAAGAGGAATTCACCAAGGTTTCCCTATGTCCCATTTTCTATATATCCTTGTGGCATACTCTCTTAGCAGAAGACTCAACAGATTAAAAATTGAAGGAAATATCCCTGGTATCAATTTTGTCAGAGGAGTCCAACCTATTAACCATGTGTAGTTTTCCGACGATACCATTCTACTGGGTAGTGCCTCGACTCAAATAGCCAGAAGGCTCAAACTTACGCTTGATCTCTTTCTCAAAGTCTCTCGTAGTCAAATCAACTCCTATAAGTCCTGGTTGTATGGATGGAACAACAATCCCCTCATCCTAAAATAAATATCCTGCATCCTAGGCATCAAGGTCAATCTTCATTGGACCTCCTTTGTCTATCTTGGAGTATCTATAGTCAAGAACACCTGCAAGACTTCGGCTTGGATATTTCTGATCCAAAAGTTGAAAAACAAAATTCACGCTTGGGGTTCATCATGGATCAACTTAGTTGGAAAGCTTGTCCTCATTAAATCCATTTTAGCTTATTATCCTATCTTCACTTGTTCTATCTTCCTTGCGCCAAGATCAGTTGTCAATAGCTTAAGCATTGAGATCGGGAAGTTTCTTTGGCAATGCGGGAAGGCCCAAGGGAAAAAATTCAATTTGTTAAATTGGGACATTGTCTTGGAAGACAAACACAATGGAGGATTGGGAATCAGGGATCCTGGTTTAAAGAACAATGTTATGGGATCTAAATTGGTTTGGAGGATGGTCCCTAGTGAAAAGGAATGGTGGAAGGAGATTATAAGGAAAAATTATATCTAGAATCAACATCCAAATGCTTAGATTCTCCATGAATAGGTAAAGGTACCTCCATATGGAATCTCTGCAAAAAGTATGGTGGCCTAATTAAAGACAATTTGTTGTGGATACCAGGGACTGGTCGTAAATTAGATATTTGGTTAGATGTTATTTTTGAATGCCCTCCTCTAGCATCAAGCATTAATCTTCCCAACCTCCGAAGATGGATGCAAAATATCAATTTAAATAAGTTAAAAGATATTGCATAATGGAATAATGATGGAGACTGGGTTGGATGGAAAGCACTACAACCTCCCACGTATCTTCAAACTAATTATGTTCTCCTCTTCATATCTCCATGGGATTTCCCCCCTCAGCACCAGGACACGTGATTCCAAAGGTTGGGGGAAGATGGGATTTTACACAGTCAAAGAAGGGTATTAGATGCTGAAAAGCATAGAAATAGATACTAGAAATGCTTATGGGAAAAGGTATGGAACTCCAACTGCATCCCTAAAATCAATATTTTCTTTTGGCTCATGGTTAAAAATAAGCTCTTGATAGCTGACAATTTAAGAAAAAGGGGGTTTCAAGGGCCTTTTAGATGTTCACTCTATATTTCTAAGGAAGAATATACGTTACATCTTTTTTCTTGAATGCCCTTTCACTACACAATTTTGGACCCATACTCTTGGTTCCATTGGAAGGAATTACTCTCTCCCGGACAACATTCTAGATATGATCATCAAATGGAAGAGCTTATATCCAGGTAAGATAGGGAAGAAGAAGACTCTCCTCAGAATATGGAATACAGTTCCAAAAATATATCTTGGCAGATCTCGCTCGCCAGAAAAAGGCTTACTTTTTATGATAAGAATGAAGACCGCCTGCGTGCAGCCAACAAATCCCTAAACATGATTCACGAAAAACTAGTCTCCAAACAGGTATCCTTCCCTCACTCAAAAGATATCAGCCCCGAAGAAATTAATTGGTTTCAAGATATTCCAAGTCAGAATTCTCTTCAAACCAAATCTCTCATGGATCTTCACCCCTGGGATATTAGGAAAAGTAAAGAAGACTTCCTTCAATGGAGACTGAAGCAAAATAGATATATCCTTTTCTTCGATGACGCCTCAAAAAGAAAACTTGGGGAGGCAGGTGCGGGTGGGATTATCTTCGATCCGGAAGGAAACATAGTAACGTGTTACGCTTGGGGAATAGGGTACAGAACCAACAACGAAGCGGAATGGCTCGCACTTCTCCTTGGGGTGGATCTCAAAAGGAAAAACAATATTTCAAACCTCATAGTTCTTGGAGACTCAAAGCAAGTCATCCAAAAAATGATATCTGGATACAACCATGGTGCAGTCAAATTCAGAAGAATTTATGACCATGTCAGATGCCTCTCCTCAAATCTACAAGTTTCCTATTTCTATATTTTCAGAGGTAACGACAAATTCTCTAATCAGGGAGTTAGGATTGAAATGGGATTAGCAATAATCAAGGGTCAAGAAAAAATTATATTATGTCCTTTAATTTCCTAAGATTTTGCACTAGGAAGGGTGATTCGGTTTGGCTCTCCGGTCCTTCACAATTCCGGCCACTTTTCAGGCCTCAGGAGAACAGTTTTCCATCACTAAGGAGAGGTGGATTATTTTCCCATGTGATGGGATTAAATGTAGGTTCAGTTGATCTTCCCTTTGTCCCGATGAAGAGATCGCTCACACACGTAATGGAGGAAGGCTCCGGAATGAAAATTCCTCTCCAACACCCAATCGCTCATTGTGAATTAGAAGAGGATTCTTGTAGGTTTCCCAGGATCTGGTACTCTGCATAAGCGTTTCATGTTCATCTTTCTTTTACAGATCTCCTTCATTTCGATTATATAGAAAGCGACCAGTTCGACCCTTTGTTGGTTCAATTTTCCCCTTCGGCTCTCACGGACTCTCGCTCATCCCAACATTCCATGGAAAACAATGGCAGGAATGTGGCTTTAAATGATATACAGTCAACTTTACAGGATATCAAACAACACATGCATTGGTTGTATGAGCTTATGAGCACAGGCGTGAAAGAAGGCAGGGTAGCAGCAGCAGACGTGAAGTATCTGGCCAACCAGATGGGATGTCATGAATCTAGGATCAATGACAATTATATAGATTTGTGCAAACTCATGGGTGCGGTCGACATTATTGAAGAAGAAGTGCAGAAGTTAACAAGCATGAACCAATGTAGTCATTTCCAAGAATCTCCGGAAAAAGATCATCCAATGGTGGAAACTTCTGTTGTGCAACCAGTCCATGGGCCAGGTGAAAAGAAGAAGTGGTAGCCCTAGCTTGTTATGGATTTCATATGCTTTTATGTACATTACTTAATAGCCAATTTGTTTGTCTTTACCCTATGATGGGTACTAATTGTTTTATTTGGCATAGAAGACCTTTTTTGAACAATGTAACTAGTTTAGACTGCACAGTATTTTCTCTGCAAAACAGTCTGATAAGTAGGCTCTCCTTTTTGTATGCATGGTTGTGCATAGCCTTTTTTATCTAATATAAATATATTCGTTGGTCTCTGTTAAAAAAAAGTGGAGTCAAGTTATATAAATGACCATGTGCCTAATTATCTTGTAAGAATTTTTAGTGTGTAGCTCAAGGCCAAAGTGACTTGTGAATTTCTAAGCATGTATTTTCAATAAATATGATTTCCATATACAATGAGGTAGACATACCATGGTATTCTCTAGATATTTAAATATGATTTTAAGAATTAAACTTCTTATATACATACTGAAGAGAACCTATTGGAATCCTCCCTAATGGTGTCATGGAGGGGCAAAGGGGCCAGTTAGTGTAATAATATTGTCTTTGTGGTCGTCATTAAATGTAAAGTGAACTATGTGCACTATGTGTGTTATTATTAAATAATGTCAATAGGTAGTTATGGTAAAATAAATGTGATGATGTCTAATGAAAGAAAATCCACTAGGTAGTTAGGAGGTGGTTATGATTAGGGTCTCTAACTAGCTATAAATAAGGATAGAGGCATCCTTATGGAGCATGTATTGGAGTATATTCTATTGGATCTTAACTCATAGACATGTTCTTGACACTAAATGTCTTTATTTGCAAAAACTAAAAAAAAATAGTTATAAAATTGACTTCATCTAAAAACACAAGGATAAATTTTTAAGGATCCATACCAAATCTTAAAATGCCAACAATAAAAAAAAAATGGAGATAATTTTTTTTAAAATATTCAAATTTCTTAGGATTTTATATAGTTTCTACAAACATTTTGTGTTAGGTGAATCATTTTAGAAAAAAATTAGAAATTGGTGACTTTTTTTAATGGGATATTAATCTATGGGTAAAATTTAGCCCCAAATTTTTTTGAAAAAACATGGAATTTATAAATTTAAAAAAAAAATCATTTAAATCAAATTTAAGAATTGAAGATATAATTATTTAAAATTAGTTATTATAGGGTTTTTGGATGATGATCATAAATATTAAAAAATATATATATTTTTTAACATAATATATGTTAAAAACCAAACCAGCACAATTAGACAAAGGGTTTTCCAACTTAAATTTAGTATTTTTTATAATATATTTTTAATTTATATTGCATGATATAACTTTCATAAATTTTCTCCCTCAAACCTTAACAACAATGGAAACATTTAGGAGCATGAAATGCTTTAAGTAATTTTCATTTTCTTAATTTATTATCATTAATTTTGTCTTAGGTTTCTTTCCTTTGTATTAAGTTGTTTGTCCTTTTAATGTTTCATTTGTTTTGATTTGAATTTTTATTATATGTTTTATTTTTATTTTTTTCTTTTGCTTTATAGAGTTTTTGTATTTAGTTGTATTTTTTTTGTTTCTTGGTTTAAATAATGTGTGCGTGTGGTCGACCTTCACCATTTTTTTTAATTGCCGAGTTGTGATTATAATTAATTTTGTATCTTTTGATCTATTGTCTCGTATCCAGCTCTTACAAATTGACAATTTGTCTTGATAATAGATCCAAGTGAGGATTTGAAACGTTGACTCCAAAATGGAAAACGTGGATATTTTGTAAACATGCTCTATCGTGAAATAGACAATCAAATGTTCATATTAAAAATATTGTAGGCTATTCAAGTGAAATTACAAGAAATTATGGAGGATCCGGTCATTTTAAAAGAATTAATATTAGGATAGCTATATCCTAGGTTAAATGTATCCTATCATCAAATGAGAGTATATAGAGACATACATGCTTGTGTGATTTGGAGGATGCTTGTGATGACTAGTACATGGATGGTTGTAACTTTTGGGAAGACAAATAATTTCACTTTCTATTTGATCGTGACTCTACTTTACTTTGTGCATAGAACATCATTGCGGAAAGTCATAAGCCAATTATGACTTCCAATGTCTGTATTGCATATTCTCCAATGAGAATGTTCCTTCTCAATTCACATTTGACCTTTCTGCAACTTTATGCGGATGATCTTTGGGACATTATGAGTTCTATTTATTTGGACCCACATCATAGTTATAGGAGTTTTGGAGAATAATACTCAACCATTCATCAAGTTTGGGATTCATTAGTTGTGTGTTAGCATGAGCACCTAGGCATGGGATCTAGGTTTGTGGATGAGCTTTTTGGATTACTTCAGTTTCGAGACCAGTACTTGTGCATGGGACATTGGCTTATGGATGAGATTCTAGGGTGACTTCAATGTGATGATTAGTGCTTATGCATTTGGCCCAAGTTTATGGATGAACTTCTTAAACTACTTGGTCAAATTGTAGCTAGCCCTTGGACATGGTACCATAATTCCTTGTACTACGTCAATATTACAATAAGAATCCACACGAGAACTTTTTAATTACTGTGCATCCTCATTACAGGCATTGAGGGCAACACTTTTCAAACAAGGGCAAAAGGGCCCATTATAGTAATAATAGTGTAGTTATAATGGCCATTGAAAGCAAAGTGAATTGTGTCCACTATGATTGTTATTATTAAATAAGGTCCACTAGGTGGTTATGTTGGATAAATGTAATATGGCGTCATTAAACAAGGTCAATTGTGTAGTTAGGATGTGGTTATGCTTAAGGTTCTCTAGCTAGCTATAAATAAGGATGGAGTCCTTGTGGAGCAAGTATTGGAGTATATTGTATTAGGGCTTAGATCATTAGAAGGTTTTCCCCTTGAAGAGGCAAGTGAATAGGGGTGGATTCCTTCCATAAAAGGATCATTGTGTGATGTTTTCCTACTTTAAGTGTATTTTCTAAATAAAGCATTCATAATTTATCAATATATTCTTTTTTATTCAATTTTAATGGTTAAGGTTCCCTACATCACTAGAAGAAAGATGATTCATGAGGGACTGTTGAGTAGAGAAAGGAAATATATTCCTTGTATTTTATTGAAGGTAAGTTAACTATACATGCACAAGTGGACGCATCCTCCTAGTCTCAAGCACATGGATGCACCCTCTTGGTGATGGTTCTAAGGTAGATAAGTGCTCATGGCGATGATTCCAAGGTGGGCATGCATACCTGAACTCCAGTGGTGTAACTAAAATGAAATTGAAGCATGACTCAAGTGTGCCCTTGACTTGGAGAAGATTATTCTAATCTAAGAGAGAATATCTTGGACCAATTAAGATCATGTGCGCCCTCATACATAGACTATGGAACATAGGAAAAATATTTATTAGGTAAATGTGGATATACTCTAATGGGTCCCGGCATTGAGCCATGTTAGGTACCCATGTACAATGCATTTGGGAAAAGAAAACAACTGAAATATAAAAAAGAGGAAAACTCAATGGGAATGAAGACCCCCATAAAAGACAATGTAGACTATGGCAGCGACTAGGCAGTTGTGTCCTTCACCCCTAAGAGATCTCGCAAAGTTCACATGATTAAGGTTTGGATGAAGGTATTGTAAAATTTGAAAAGATATTTATATTATAGGTTTGTATATGCACACTAATCAGCGAGTATATGAAGTAGAGAAAGACAAACAAAAGATTATGGTAATTGTTGTAAAATAATTATAGTTGAATAAAGTATTATAGTGATTATAGTGATTTTTTTAATTAAATAATTTAGAAGTGTAATATTTTGGTTTTGATCATTTGAATGTTTTAGATCAAATTGTAAATGAGTATATATAATGAGGGGAGTCAATTTATATAAACGACCATGTGTGTAATTGTCTTGTATGAATTCTTAGTGTGGCGGCCAAAGCTTGACTAGTGAATGCCTAAGAATGTATTTTCAATAAATATGATTTCGATATACAATGAGGTAGACTTACCATGGTATTCTCTACATATGTAAATATGATTTTAAAAATTAATATAAAGGTCCATGACTAGCTATAGAAGAGCACCATAGGGTTTGTGAGTCCACTACAAGGAAAAGGGATAAGGGATCCAAGGGGATGATGAATAATCCTAAGTTGTCGAAGTCTCCCACCATTCATCTTTTCACCATGTACCTTATTAAAGATCTCAACCACCAAGCATTGAATGCAAGTGGTGATTGGTGGAGAAGTTTACCTTCCATAGTTATGATAGCATGGGGGTTGAGTATAACGTTCAAACACTTAAAATTCTGGAGGCAAATTCTAACTCGCAAAACAAAAGAAGACAATAAAATTGCTTTAAAATATTGGAATTCCTATCTTAAAAAACTTTATGAATCCCCAAATATAAGAGATAACATTCAAACCCTCCTTATAATGAAAGAAGTTTTCTTGTTAAAAAACATAGATTTCGAGGTTAAACGCTTAGCAAATGGAAAAGCCAAAGACATTGAAGACTACCAAGCACAAATCTTAAAAATTGGAGGGCTTGTCCTCATCCCGCACATCCACAAACTCTTTATTCTAGCGGTCAAGAAAGGGTTTCCTACACCTTGGACTCAAAGCCTCGTTATTCCTATTTTCAAAAATTTCCCCTCTAAGTATCAGACTATTATGATTAGCCCTCTTTTAGCTAAGTTATATGGTATTATCTTAGAAAAGAAGATCAATGAATGGCTATAAATGGAAGGTAAGTGGGCTAAAGGCCAAGCATGTTTTAGAAGGCATCATTCAACCACGAACCACCTCGTTACACTTAGGATCATTACAAAGGAATGTCGTAATAATAAGTCTAACATATTTTTTTGCTTTGTGGATTTTAGAAAAGCTTTTGATACAGTGGCTAGAAATAACATGTGGAATAGGCTAGAGCTTAAGGTTATATAAAAAATTCATTGTGAAGTTTAAGAATAATGAGAGGTGGACAACGGATATAAATTGTAATATTAGATTTAAACAAGCTTGCCCCCTCTCCCCTACCCTTTAAATTACATTAATAAGTTAGAAAGGTGTTTAGAAGAAGTAGGTTGTAAAGGTACAATCTTAGTTGGGATAGTTATCATTCTCCTACTTTATGCCAATGATATTGTTCTTATGGCAAGGCGTCATTTTGATCTCGATAAGCAATTAAGAATTCTTAAATATTTTTGCTCTAACATGGGTATGACTATTAACACCGACAAGACAAAAATTATGATTATAAAAACTAAGAAAAACACATACGTAAATTTTATTTATGATAATAGAAATCTAGAGGAATTGACTTCTTACAAGTATCTCGAAATTGATATTCATCACAATCTCAATTGGAACTATAGCATTGAGAAAAGGATTAATGGATGGTGGAAAGCGTATTTTGGTCTTGAAAACAATTGTAAATCAGTGAATATGGTCATATGGGATAAAAAGAAGTTCATCTTTGAAACTCTTGTCATCCTAGTTATTTTGTATTGTTGTGAGTATGGGGGTGCAACATTTCTAAAGAATCGTGGAGGAAGATTGAGTAAATCCATAAGCAGTTTATAACTTATAACCCCAAAATTAAAAGCAATACGACTTATCATATTCTCCTCATAGAAGTGGGTCTTTAACCCATCGATAGCATGGCTATGCCTAGGTACATAATGTACAAGCATAAGATAAATAACTTGGGAAACGAGAGACTTCCTAAAATTGCTTTAAATTCAAGTCAAAATCAACTACACCTCAAGCAATATTGCTGTAAAGATACCATTGCTTGGTTAAACCATTGAGGCATTGATGAAAACGACATTTTGCAGAACATTGATAATGTCAATAATATCATTGCTTCTAAGTTTAAAAAGAAATTGTGGTGTGAGGAAAATTTAGCGATTAAGAGAAAATTAAGATACTATAAGGTGGTCATTAATCCTAATTTGAAAGATCGAAAGTATCTCTCTGTAGTAACTAGCTCACGAAAGAAAATTAATATAGGCAAAACTAAAACAAACTCTCATGAACTCCGTAGCGAAACAAGGCGTTGGTTTATTCCTAAAACTCCATAGGCGGAAAGGGTTTGCCATTTGTGTGAGTCTATGAGCGTTGAGGATGAAAATCACTTTCTCTTAGAGTGTCATGCTTACACCCACATTATATCTGAGTTTCATAGTACTCATTACAATACAAACCTATATAACCTCCTAACTTGCCAAAACTATATTGAGCTTGGAAATCTTCTTGGTAAGTTTTTTGAGCACAGGAACAAGATTTTAAAGTGAACCAAGTATTATCCTTCTTAAAGTCTGATAGATCAAAGTTGGCCTCAGTGGACGTTATTCATCATCATCATTATCCTCAAGTGTAAGACATTTCATCCCCACGGGAATTCAAACCTTGTGGATATTTCAACCATCGTATGCACTATCTTCATGCAATGAGAAATGATCATTCCCATTCATTCCATTGGGCTGGTCCCTTCACTCATTGGATTATATGTATGTGTTCCCATGTGGGAGACTATAATTAAAACCTATAAGTGACCAAAGAGAGTAGAAGAAGAGAATATGGTAAAGTTGAGAAGAAAGATGGAAAGTTGTAGAGGAGAATAGAGGTTGGGTTGATAAAAAAACCATTATGATTCCCTGTAGATTGCTACCAATTCAATGCTCAAGCAACAATATTTGAGTGTGCTAGGTTGGTCCAGAAGGTAAATAACAAATTAGAATTCCTATGTATATATCAAAGAGCACCTATTGGAATCCACCTAATGGTGTAATGGAGAGGCAAAGGGGCCATTTAGTGTAATAATATTATATTTCTAGTGGCCATTAAATGTACAAGAACTATGTACACTAAGTGTTTTATTATTAAATAATGGCAAATAAGTAGTTATGGTAAAATAAATGCAATGATGCCTAATTGAAGAAAATCCACTAGGTAATTTGGAGGTCGTTATGATTAGGGTCTCCAACTAGCTATAAATAAGAATAGAGTCCTACTTATGGAGAATGTATTGGTGTATATTCTATTAAAGATTAACTCGTAGACTTTTCTTTTCTTTTCCTTTTTCGCAGATTTTTCAAGGGAAAAATAGGTCCATGACACTGCTTTTTATGCAAAAACTAAAAAATAGTTAGACATTTTAAGGATCCATACTTGTCTTATAATCCTTAGCCAGTCTTACTAATTCTTAAAATGCCAACAATAATAATAATAAATGTTTTTAAGTTTTTAAAGATTTTATATAGTTTCTACAAAATTTTATAGAGTTTTAGAGTAAATTTTTTTCATCCTATAGAATTTAGGTGAATCATTTAAAAAAAAATGGAAATTGGTGGATTTTTTTTAAATAAATGGAAAATTAGCCCATGCATGAAATTTAGCTCCAAAATTTTTCTGAAAAAAAACACCAAATTTATAAATTATAAAAAAAAAATCATTAAAAACAAAGTTCGAGATCTGAAGATATAATTATTTAAACTTAGTTATTATAAGGTTTTAGGATGATGGTCATAAATATTAAAAAACATATATCTTTAACATAGCATCCATATCAAAACCAAACCAACACCATTACATAGAGGGTTTTTAAGCTTTGATGTGGTATATTGTATAATATATTTTGAATCAATATTTTGCACTGTACAACCCTTGCAAATTTTCTCCTTCCAACCCTAACAGAACCAAACAACGGAAACATTGAGAAACATGAAACATTCTAAGTAATTTTAATTTGCAAACAACCAAAACATTGAAAAACATGAAACATTCTAAATATTTTAATTTTCTTAATTTCTTATCATTATTTTTGTCTTTGGTTTCTTTCCTTTATATTAAGTTGTTTGAGAAATATGAAATGTTTAAAGTAATTTTAATTTTCTTAATTTAATATCACTATTTGCCTTAGGTTTCTTCCCTTTGTATTAAGTTGTTTGTTCTTTTATTGTTTCATTTGTTTTATTTTAAGTTTTTAATATATGTTTTATTTTTATATTTTTTATATATATTTTTTTATTTGGTTTCTAGGGTTTTTGGATTTAGTTGTGTTTCTTTGTTTTTTTTAAAGAATGTGTGCTCATAGCCGACCTTCACCATTCTTCCATAGCCGACCTATGTTATGGTAATTAATTTTGCATCTCTCGATTTATCAATACTAATACATCGCAAATACAAAATGACTATTTGTCCTAATGATAGATCCAGTTGACAATCTAAAACGCTGACTCCAAAATGGCAAACATGGATATTCTGGAAAAATGTTCTAAAATTACAAGTTATGGAGGATCCAGTAATTTTGTAAGAATGAACAAGGGAATCTCTGAATTTTGGGAGAGCTATATCCTAGGCGAAATGTATCCTATCATCAGATGAGAGTATACGAGAGACATACATGCTTGTGTGATTTGGAGGATGCTTGTGATGACTGGTACATGGATGATTGTAACTTCTGGGAAGACAACTAATTTCACCTTCGATTTGATTATGACTCTACTCTACCTTGTGCGGAGGACATCATTGCGAAAGTCGGAAGCCAATTATGACTACCAATGTATATATGCTGATCCCTTTAAAATTTTCAAGCTCTAACATTTCATGGTTGCACCAAGTGCTCTTACAGCCAGGGGTGGAAGGGATGTCAACTCTTTGCTGGTCTAATGCTAATAAAATAAGAAGGAAAAATATTGACATCTCCCATCAAAAATAAAGCCAAGGTAAAAAAATAAAAAAAGACTGAACAAAATAAACTGGGCATAAACCATCTTTGCTAGATCTTTTTAAGCACAGTGAGGTTTGCACTGGGTTGTTTTTGTACATCTCTTGGTGCTTAATAAATCTGGACATAAGCTGGATCTACGCTATTATAAAGTATAAGCACAGGCACAGATACCAAACTAGAAACTGTGGACATAAGCTGGATCTATGCTGGTATAAAGTATAAGCACAGGCCCAGATACCAAACTAGAAACTGTGGACATAAGCTGGATCTATGCTAGTGTAAAGTATAAGCACAGGCCCAAATACCAACCTAGAAACTGTTGTACATGCACAACATAAGCCTGGCCCTCACTAAAAGGTATTTCCTCCTTGCCCGCTGATATCACTTCTGTTTCTAATTTTAACAGAACGCTTGTTAATTGATTACTAGACATTTTTCTTTTAATAAAAAAAGAGTGGGATAACAATGAAGATAGAAAGATGACTCTTTTGTCCAACATGATTTCAAATGTTAATAATTTGTTCAAGTCTTTGAAGTCTCACCATCTATCATATACCCCTTTCAAGTCTTTCAAGTCTCACCATCTATCATATACCCCTATTAACAAGCATATGTAATAGTGAGCCACTACTTTTATCTTAGGTGTAAAAACAAACAGAAAACATAGAGACCACAATTGCCATATGAATGTATGCATTTGTCTGTAGGTTAAAATTAAAATTTATCATTTAGAATAATGAAATTCATTTCAAACCATAAAAGGCAAATGCACATATACAGACCCTGTTCACTCATCTGAGTGGAATTTATTCCAGTCCTGGAAAGAGAGCTAACAAGTCAGCCTATAAACATTTGACCTACAAAAACATCTATAATTGCTCCAAATGGTAAACTCACATTTAATAAAAATACAAAAAAAAAACTACACTGCATTGTATAAAAGAAGACACAAAGAGCTCGAATTACACCAGAATTGTATAGTACATAACAAGATATTAAACCTGAATTGTATAGTAGTACATAACAAGAAATTAAAGGTGAATTGTATAGAAGTAGATAACAAGAAATATAAGTAATCTAAGTAAAGTCTGCTTTTTGGCAAATCCTTCAATCTTCTTCTCTTTCTGGGGGTAAGCCACACGGTAGCAACATTTTCTGTGAGGACAATCAATCATAAATCAGTTTCATGCAAATGTTAAAAGTAAAGTTTGACATAAAAGATGTACATATTGATGATAACTGCAGAGAATAATTGGATAAAGCATAGACCTCTCTACATATACTCAAACCCTCCAACCAAGTTATTATGCAATTAATACGTTAAAACTTAAAACTTATAACACAGGGGTTCTGCTTATGCTGATACAGGGTAGCATTCCTGAAATGTATGGAGTAAAATAAATGTGTTAAGGGTGGATCAGATTATATTTAGTTTAAGAAAGAATCCTTCGATCTTATCTTTGAAGAAAGTACTATCAGAAGGTCCATCATTTTCACCTTCAACGGTGTGTGAGAAGGAAATTCACATTTTTAGCTTTATACTATTATATCACTTCATTATCAGGCATGATATATCTTCTGGAAAAAACACACTCTAGCCAAGAAATAATCATTTGTCTTACATATATAGACATTGCAACAACACAGAATTTTAGTCTCCATTCTTGATTGGTACAAACCCACAGCAAGAACCAATCTTAACATCGATTGAAGTGTTATGTTCGTGCTAAAAGGGCCTTGTAGTCTACTATTTCTATGCCTCACGTTGATGCATACCACATACAACAGAGAAATCCAGAATCAAGTTGATATAAACATTTCTACATTTATTATGGTTGTGAAGAATATATATTATACCAACTCATATTTTTTGCGACCTAGTCTTTGATATTTTGGTAGAATGATCACCACCAGTTAACGAGGAGGCTTCCCGGCGATGGGAAATTTTTTATTGATTTGAGTTTATAAATACAGCTCCCCATCTAGGTATCCAAATTTGAAATTTGAATCGTCAATGTAGATGATGTCCATTTCTATGATTTTGATATTCAGCATTTTACAAGAAAAAATGAGTCTTAGTAGTAAAAAAAGCAAGAATGTATAAATTTTATTATAACATTAAGAAGGCTATGCCAATATGGTTGATAGCATTGTCCCATATTCCGCACATTATCTCTCTCACTTATTAGGATATTGGCTTATACTTTCTACAATATGTTAACCACTTCCAAACTCTTCCGTGTACTGTATAATTTAATTAGTTAAATATGAAGACTGATTATGTGAAGGCACACTGTGTGATTGGGTAATCTGAAATTTATTTTGAATCAGCATATATGCTCATTACCCTGTGATGTTTCCATGCATCTCCAACATGCCAACTTGTCTCCGCTGCCTTTTATATTTCAGATCATCATTTCGGTAAGGCTTAGCTCTTTGAGAATATAAAAGATATGAGTTCACCCTAATGTGTATGTGTACTATTTTTGAATTGGCATCTTTTGTGAAAAAACATCAAAATTGGACTATACACACCAATATTTTAAATGTCAGACTTGGACACACAACCCACTGAAGGTCCACTTGGACTCAGCTCCGAATTGGACTTGTTTCAAGTTTGTGCCTCAGTTTACTAAAAAAATACATCAAATTTTACAATTTTGATCAAAAATATATATTTTAAAGATTCCAAATCATTAGAGTGAAAATATGCAAAGTCTGCTGATGTATATACCTTGTATGGGTGAATATATTATCAAAATGTCACTGAGTGCAATATATTTCATAAACAGAATATCATCGAGGCTCTAAATGGTCTAGAGTCTTCAAGACAACTCCCTCAAACTTATGGCACCCTTTCTGGGAACTAAGTCACCTGATACGAGGACATGAGACATGGAGGACACGGGAATACGAGTGTCCGACACGGACACAGCAACCCCCAAAATTAGGACATGTTTTATATATATATATATATATATATATATAGAGAGAGAGAGAGAGAGAGAAAGAGAGAGAGAGGACACGTTTTATATATCTATATATATATAGAGAGAGAGAGAGAGGGGACACGTTTTATATATCTATATAGAGAGAGAGAAAGAGAGAGAAAGCCTAATTTTTGTAGAAACTAGAACATTTACAAATATTCAATAGAAATTACAATCAATACACATTTACACATTCACAAATCACAATGCATATGTCAATGATAGACCTAATTGAAACCCCCATTAGCGGAAAGGGATAGGTCTCAATCCACTATTGAAACAAGGGAAAAAGTTGGTGATTGGCTTCCCTAACCCCAACTATTAGATGCCCACGAGAGGCATAAGAAATCAAACCAAAATAGGACTATTTCCATTTGATTAGATTACATGGATGGGAGCCACACCTTATTATTATCTGTTCCTATTTATATTTTAGATTATGCCACTTACAATGATGATGCCGCTTAAGATTGAATGTCATGGGTAGGAATAGAAATAAGAGGCAACCTCCCCTATGTGAAATGAAACCCCTTGTGATGTTGTTTGTGGAATATTCCCCCACAAAATACTTATTGGTATGCTCCCTGACTTGATTTGAGAGGCTAAGAGCCAAACAATGTAATATGTAAATGTGCATAGAAGAATGCTAAATATACATCACAACTAAGAACCAAACAATGTAATATGTAAATGTATATGGAAGAATAAAATACATCACAAATTGCAGACAAAGAAAAAGAAGGATGACAAACATGGGGGGCTATAATTCCATTGGTGCAGTGGGTTCTCATAGACTCATAAAATTTCTCATTAATTCTTCAAAATCAAAATCTATTACATAGATGTCTAAATGCCAGTAGCAAATACAAAATGGGATAGATCAAGATCGAAAACCTTCTAATGCTCTTCACCTGCGAAAAAAAACCCCTCTTAGAGCTCAATCCTTATGGAAAAAGGTGAATGAATGACGATAAAATTGTTTTTTACAGTTTTTTTGGGTTGGAAGTGTCCTGATTTTGGGACACGTCCTGACATAGTGTCGAACGCGTGTTTTGGACATGTCCTAAAACAGGACACATCCAAAACAAGTGTTTGTCACCGTGTTAGGATGTATCCGTGTCCAACACGATGACATGGGACACAGTGTCCTGTTTGGACGTGGTCGATGACTTAGTCTGGGACTGTTTTTCAAGTATTTTATTAAGACTAGAGATGTTTAGAGGAGGAGCCACTTCTAATTGGAGAAGTTGAATACGATTGAGGGAGTCGAGTTTCAATTTGCAGAGTGCTCGAGCTCTCACGTTGAAGCATCGAGATAATAAGAAGGGGAACGCTATTTGTTAACTTTTCATATGCTTAGCTAATACATCAGTATTTCATTTCATTTTCATAACAAAAGCATATAAGCAGGATCACTGAAAGAAACAGAATCACAAGAACAACACAGATTTATCCTGGGAAAACCCTAAAGGGAAAAACCCAGCAAAAGCTTCCTCAATATAGATGCCCCAAAAAGATAAAAGATAAAACCAGCAAGGAGATCAAAGCCTGATCCTCTTCCTTCTCCAGCTACTCTTTTCTTCTCCACTAATGCGCTACACAAGTGAGAGTGTGTGCTCAAATAAGGAGAGCTACACCTCTATTTATATTCATCCGTTCACTTCAATTAACTCATCCGACATGTAGGTTCGAGTTAATCATGTAGGCTCAAGTTACACATGTAGGCTCAAATAACCACACTGGGGTGCTAATGACCCACCTTTACAATTAGAGGGGACAACCTCATGACTCTTATTAGTTCTTCCGATTAGAAGCATCGGGGTACAAGATAATACAAGTGGTTCTCCCGGTAGGACCATCGGGGACCACAAAAGATACATATAGAATATTCTTCGAAGTTACAATATTTCAACACTCCCCCTTAACGAGAAGGGTATTCTACAACAACATCAACAACAACAATAGTAGGAGAGAGATAGAGGACATCATCAACATCATCAGGGTAATACATCTATAAATCATTGGAAGCTTTTCAACATTATGTAGTCTTCATCTTCAATCTTCAGTCTTCATCATCATTAATACTTTGACTGCTTCGATCAACAACATCTTCAGCACTTTGACCTTTCGATCAGCAACATCATCTTCAGCACTTTGACCTTTCAATCAGCAATATCATCTTCAGCACTTTGACCTTTCGATCGGCAACATCATCTTCAGCACTTTGACCTTTCGATCAGCGACATCATCTTCAGCACTTTGGCCTTTCGATCAGCAACAACATCATCATCATACTCTGATCTTTTGATCAAAAATATCATCATGAAAATATCATCATCACCAAAACATCAACATCATCAAAACATCAACATCATCATCATCAAAATATCATTATCATCAAAACATCAACATCATCATCATCAAAACATCAACATGATCCTTCCTTTTGGAATTACGGGATCAACATGTCTGTGGTACTCAGACGATCCTTCTTGTCGGAATTACGGGATTTAGGTCTTTACGGAGTTACTAACGATCCTTCCTTTCGGAATTACGAGATCAACACATCTGTGGAGCTCAGACGATCCTTCCTTTCGGAATTACGGGATCAAGTCTTTATGGAGCTACTAACGATCCTTACTTTCGGAATTACGGGATTTAGGTCTTTACGGAGTTGCTAACGATCCTTCCTTTCGGAATTACGGAATCAACACATTTGTGGAACTTAGACAATCCTTCCTATTGGAATTACGGGATCAACACATCTGTGGAACTCAGACAATCCTTCCTGTTGGAATTAGGGGATCAAGTCTTTACGGAGCTACCAACGATCCTTCCTTTTGGAATTACGGGATTTAGGTCTTTACGGAGTTACCAATGATCCTTCTTTTCGGAATTACGGGATTTAGGTCTTTACGGAGTTACTAACGATCCTTCCTTTCGGAATTACGGGATCAACACATTTGTGGAACTCAGACAATCCTTCCTACTGGAATTACGGGATCAACACATCTGTCGAACTCAGACAATCCTTCCTATTGGAATTACGGGATCAAGTTAATGATCCTTCCTTTCGGAATTACGGGATTTAGGTCTTTACGGAGTTACTAATGATCCTTCCTTTCGGAATTACGGGATCAACACATATGTGGAACTCAGACAATCCTTCCTCTAGGAATTACGGGATCAACACACGTTCTCAAGTACCAAAGTCACCGGATCCATTCTGAACCGAAGTTCAAGGATGATACAATCCTACCACATTCACGGGGACCGAGATCTCCGAATACATTTTGAACCGAGGTTCAGGGATGATGCAATCCACCACTTTCACGGGGGTCGAGACCTCCGGATACATTTTGAACCGAAGTTCAGGGATGATGCAATCCTACCACATTCACATGGGCCGAGACCTCCGGATACATTTTGAACCGAAGTTCAGGGATGATGCAATCCCACCACATTCACGAAGACCGAAGTCATCGAATCTATTTTGGACAGATGTCCCAGGATGA
>LPNX010845823.1:239240-272298 GCA_001517045.1 Pseudotsuga menziesii
CGAAGTTGTCAACTTTACCAAGCTTATCATCAATCTGATGGGATAGATCACTTTGAAATGAGAACCTCAAATGCAAATAGCAAAAGATTAGATCTTACCGATTTGAGGTGTCCGTCCTGCTTCCGGAGCTGGTTGATTTAGGGTTTGTCAGAGAAACCCTAATTTTCAAAACTTAGAATATTTAAGATCTGATTGGATAGAAAGATAGATCTCTTCAAATTGAGCTGTCCAATGTACTCCTTTTCTGAAAACAGTGGAGGGAAGCTCCCAGAACAGGAAACCCTAGTTTTCCCATTTCTTCTGCAGAAATGCCTGTCACAGTTTCTGCGATATCTCCTAAATTACTGCTCCTCTATGTCTGAAATTTCACATTGAGGTAAACTCGCATGTCCTTGATCCAAAACTATAGGTTTCATCAGAATTGGTTTCACCGATTTGGATTTGTGATCCTTTTCCCAAGGTGACCTATTATAGGACTATTCTGAACAGCGAAGTTGTACGGATTGCCACGTGTCACTATTTCATCTTCTGGGTCTGAAATTCGGACCACGGAAATTACAGTCCGTGCCCTTTCTGGAACATCTTTAGGAATTCCATTTGGACCTCTGTAGCCCAAGCTATAGCAATTTTCCCCAGATGTCCTGTTTAGGGATGAATTCTGGAAGAGGCTGGAACCCTAACTTGGAGGGATCATATCGCCTAGACTATAGCGAATCTGAGGCTAAATTTTGGATATAGTGTACATTAGGATTGTATCTTCGTCCTCTGCAATTTTCAGCTCTTGAACCTTCGCCAATCTAGGGATATAGCAAATGTACCAAAACTTAGCAGTTTTAGTATTTAGGGTTTTTCTACCTCGGGGTCAAACTAGGGTTTGACTTTCCCAGAGTTTCACCCAACCAAAAATATTGATCCAGGTCTCTAAACTTCGATTTCGATGAGGAGAGCAATCCTATGCCAGGCTCACTCAAAAATTCCTCTTCAGCAAGAAGCCCTAATTTCTTCCGGGGAGAGAGAGAGGGCTATTTTTGCCTTGTGAAAGTTGTCCTATTCAGGGTGGCTCTGATACCATGTTAACTTTTCATATGCTTAGCTAATACATCAGTATTTCATTTCATTTTCATAACAAAATCATATAAGTAGGATCACTGAAAGAAACAAAATCACAAGAACAACACAGATTTATCCTGGGAAAACCCCCTAAAAGGAAAAACCCAGCAAAAGCTTCCTCAATATAGGTGCCCCAAAAAGATAAAAGATAAAACCAGCAAGGAGATCAAAGCCTGATCCTCCTCCTTCTCCAGCTACTCTTTTCTTCTCCACTAATGCGCTACACAAGTGAGAGTGTGTGCTCAAATGAGGAGAGCTACACCTCTATTTATATTCATCCGTTCACTTCAATTAACTCATCCGACATGTAGGCTCGAGTTAATCCTGTAGGCTCAAGTTACACATGTAGGCTCAAGTAACCACACTGGGGTGCTAATGACCCACCTTTACAATTAGAGGGGACAACCTCATGACTCTTATTAGTTCTTCCGATTAGAAGCATCAGGGTACAAGATAATACAAATTTTCTCCCTGTAGGACCACTGGGGACCACAAAAGATACATATAGAATATTCTTTGAAGTTACAATATTTCAACACTATTGGGTTCATCTGTTGATTGCTACGTATTGACTGAAGCGTTTAAACCGAAATCGTAATTTTGTGGGGTTGATCGTGTCTTGTGAAAGCCGCTTCATATGCTGGTCATGTCCTTTAAACTCACATCCAATTGAGAGATACGTGTTGGAAGAATAGCAGAGTTATCTCGAGGAAATGCGGATCTCGCCACCCGAGTTAGCTATCACATAACTGTTTAGAGGAGGTCGTGTGAATGGGTGCAAATCACGGAATTGAAGACTGAGTACATTCATTGAGAAAAGATTTATCTATCCGAGAGGTCGTGGTATTCGTATAGAGGTGGTGATCAGCTTGGGAGAGCATAGGAGGATGTCATGGGGTTTCTTCTTGTCATCTAGACGTTGTGGTTGCTCTCTAAACTGGATGGCACCACAATTAAGGCAAGTTTGAGGCTTGGAAAGCCATGTGAGGCAAAGCATATCATTCTCTAGAAAAAACAGTGGTATCCATGTTAGTTTTTCTTAAGATTATAGCAGTATTTCTTAATTGCATTTATCAATAGGATCACTAGAAAATAGACAAAGCACAGAACAATAACACGAGTATTTTTCACCTAGGAAACCCAAATGGAAGAAAACCCAGCAACCTTCGTCTAGAGATAATAATTCTGAGATCAGAGTACAATGAAGAAAGAAAAAGAAAAATATGGAAATGCTTTCCAAAGATAGAAACCTTGAAAACAGTCTTCTTCTATAGTGAATGCGAACTTCTCTCTCTCCCAGAAAACTGCGCACTTCTCTGAGTTGTTGTGTTGCTGCTGTGTGTAAAAAAGAGAAGGGGCACCTCCTATTTATACTATTTTCCCACAGAATTGAGGCAGTCAAAGTTGAAGACAAGTTTTTCTTTTGTGTAACCTTTAACAAGCAGACTTCGAAAACATATATGAGAAGAATGTGTTGACATGACGAATTTGAGTAGACTAGGTTGATATGATGACCTGAGCTGAAATAGATGAACAAATATTGAAAATGTGAGCAGTCTTTATAGACATGAACAAACCTTGAAGACATGAACAAGCATTGTGGACATGAGCATACTCAAATGTGACAAAGCTATGATAATGTTCGGTGATGATCTTGACAAGGACCATGACAGGTTACTTAGTAGAGGACAAATCAGTGTGTTATGACTGAGTTATTGGACAAGTGATTGACATGACAAGTGAATGAAAGAGTTGATGTAATTGTGATGATCTGCTTGTTTGACAATAGGTTGTTTGATGGCAGTGATGACATGAAGAGTAAATTGATGTAATGCGATGAGGATGTAATTTGTATGTATCTACAAGTTGGGTCTTGTACATGTTTTCTTAGTGGGATCTAAGAAAAAACTAGGCAGGGTCCTAGATAAGGAATTGGTGCTCTTTGTTTCAGTAGGTGTTGAATTGCCTCATGGTCACAGCCATTTGAAATACAAAAAGATTACAAATATTATATCTTGTGTCTCTTATGGAATGTGTTGATGATTATGTGTTTAAATTGATGAATGATTAATGATATAGGTTATTGATGAATATGATATTGAATTGAATGTGAAATGATGACTTAAGCTTTTAGAGTTTGAAGAAGTTAAAATTCAAGTGAGTCCAAGCTCACTGATTCACTCCCCCCCTCTCGGTGAGCCATTGTGTCTAACAATTGGAATCAAAGGGGGCCTTCAACATATACCTAACAATATTGAAGAGATTTGGGGACACAATATGGAAGGATCAACAAAGATCATTTACCATGAAGTTCCAGTCTTGGAGAATTCAAATTATTTTGGATGGAGAAGTAAAATGAAAGGTTACTTGAAGCAATTCGGTGTTTGGGAAATAGTGGTTAACCCACCTAACCAACACAACGAGAAGACAAATACAACTATTGATAAATACAACAAGATTGTCTTGAAGTTTTTCATAGATGGACTATCAAGATCTATTCAAGAAAGTGTAAAATATTACGCCTCTGCCAAGGATCTCTGGTTCAAGCTGGAAGAATACTACCAAAAGAAAAATCAAGACAAAAAAAAGGAAACAAAAGTCAAGGATGAAAAGAAAGAAGAAAAGCAGGTACAAGCTTCAGATACAAGTGAAGGTAAGTACTCTTCAATGGATGATAATTCCAAATGTAATGATGATGAAGTTGTTCTTACAGAAGATGAAGAAGAAGTTTTGTTGAAAGCAAATAATGCATTTACAAACACATTGTTAGATATTGATCTTAGATTCAATCCAAGGCTCAAGAATAAAATTTTGAGGTCATTTGAAAAATACAAAGAGTATACAAAAGATTTGCTAATGAAATTAAAACTCAAGAACAAAGACTTGCAAGATAAGTGGCAAGATCAAAATGATGAAATCAAGGAATCAAAGATTGGATTAGCAAAAGAGAAAGAAGAGATTGGTGTAGAAGCGAGATGGGATAATACTAATATAAAGATTGAGTTGGACGAAGCTAAAAGAATAGAAGATGTTATGAAGCTTCAGCTGGAAGAAGAAAAAAAAATTAGAGGCTTGACATGGAAATTGTTGGTCTTAGAAAGAAAATTGAGAAGTCAAAATCTCATGTGAAGTTCAATGAAAGTTCAATCATCTTGGATGAAATTCTAAAGTGTAAAAGGCTTTTCTATGACAAGTCTGGCCTTGGGTTTAAGAAGGAAGAATACAAATTGAAAGAAGTATTGTGGTCCCCGGAACTCTTGAAGCTGAATCCAACATGGTTGTTCATGCACTTGCACATGCCAACAAAGAAGTTGAAAATTCAAAAGTACCTCACGAAGCTACTCCCACTCATCAAAGCCATTCATTTGAAAGAAGAAGGACAACTCCAAGATGGAGCCAAACATAAAGGTATGAAAATAGATTTAATGGATATTTTTTTTCTTGCTCTAATTTTGGTCATACAACTATGGAATGTAGATCCTATGGAAGAAGAAGTGCTAGAATCCCTAATGACAAATTTAGGTGTTTGACATGTAATCATCTTGGCCATATTGTTGCTAACTGTCACACAATGAGGTGCTACTCATGTAGTGGTTTTGGTCACAAGGATAAAGAATGCCCAAGTCAAAGGAGTCAACCTAGGATGAGCCCATCATATACATCAAGGAAAGGAAATGAATCTTGGAATAAGAATGACATAGATAGTCTTGAAGGCCAAAGGACGAATGATATTAGCCAAGGACGCTCTAAGGTATGGGTGAAAAGAATATCTTGCTAAATCTAAATGAAGTTGATGAACAATTCACAAAAGAAGGTGGTTGCCATATGGCAAGCCAAATTTAAGGTCTCTCAAAGACCTAAGAACTCCTTGAGTCCATGGAGTTTGAAGGATGGACTCAAGAGAAAGTGAAGGTCACTCCAAGCAATGAATCAGGTCCTAGGATCATGATTGCAATCATAGATAGAAGAAAAGATGAAGTCTGGAAAGTGTAGATGCATGTTAATAGGGGGAGCAATAGCACTGAAATGTTGTCATCGATGCTTACCTTTTATAAATTTATTAAATTATTGCTAATTTATTCATCCGTAAAAGTGCACCAATGACTCTCTCTAGCTTGGGATATGATTGACAAAGGAAGTATTTAGAAAATACTTGTTGTTGGCATTGATTGTATGACCTATATTGAGGAAGTATTCAATGAACGATAGAAGTTTACAAAGGAAGAAGGCAACACCTAAATGTCAAATTCGTGAAGCTTAGCCACAGGTACATCAAAGTAATTTTCTGAGTATGTTTATAAGAAATACATACTTCTACCATTCAAAGTATGGATATTTGCACAGACATAAGAAAGGTATCCAAAAGCATTGAAAGTATCACCCTTCAAGCCTTGACATTAGAGATACATGATTTTGGTTGTTATGAAGACATACTAATAACACCTACAGAATAGAAATTTATTTGACATCATTCGTTTACAGAGAAAGTGACTTAGTTCAAAGTAATTCCATAAGGACTACTTGCAGCCTAATATTTTCAGAATGACCAAAACAAGAGAGTTGAAGTCTTCAAGCTTAAAGAGGTATGTTTTTGAATCACATCAAAGGAGACAATTAGGAATGTTGTAGCAATTTTCTGAGCTGATATTCCAAGCATGTTGTAGATGATCACCCATTAAATGCACTCAAAACTTTCCTATAGCAGATCGCACATATGCAGACTACCCGACATAAGTGATCGTACAAACAGTGATGGACTTTAGACAAGTAAGTTAAATTTGAGATGAATTTACAGTCTCTGAAAATGACTATTTCCTTATGGAAGGAATTATACTTTGAGTACAAAAGTTCATCATATTAACCAGTTCAGAAATGGTTGATGGTATAAATTTTAGACAAACCTGAAGAACAACAAAAATGTCTGGTCATGTCTGTTATGATAGGATTGTTTGAGTGTTTTTTATATTTGAAGTTTGAATACTTCTAACACTATGAATTTGCAGACTTACAAATGCTCATCATACACTTAAGAAAATGTCTGCATTGAAGAAATGTCTGTAACTGAGACAAAGGTGGAGAATTATTCATAGCATGAATGAGAAATAATTGCAACTTTGAAGAAGATGCCTCAACATGATAAATTCACGTTAACTGAAGACATAAAAAATAAAATGCTAGCAGGAATAATGAGACTGTCCACAAGGTTCTTTCAGAATATAATTATACTTGCAAATGTAATTTAAAATGCAAGTGTGAGTGAAGACTGCTTGTTTATCTTTTAAAGCTAAGGATGGTGCCCGTAGGTATAAAAAATAAGCTCGCAGGGATCTACAAATGCCCGCATAGGTAAGATATGGATTGTAGAATGCCTGCACCATGAGTGTAGAAGGAATGAAGATATGGTGAATATGCCCGCCAAACAGTGTGAAAGAAATAAAGCTTAGCAAACTTTGGAAATTTGCATGCCCACAGGCCCATTCAAGTGAAGGAGGGTACAAAATATGTCTGCTGGAATACAGGAAGGTTTCCTAATTTGACAAAATGCCTGGACTATCTTCAAATATGCCATATTGTGAAGTGCATAAATGCACACCAATGTATTCCATCCGTGTGTAAATGCACACAGAAGTGTGTACATGTACTAAAAAATGACTGCACTCGGATATATCAATTAACGAATATGCCTGCCAACTGTGATATAAAATTCCTACTAGACCTCCTATAGCACATTTTTACATGAACTGTGTGTTGACACACTTGAAGAGATAAATGAGTGATTAAAATGATAGCCAAATGGGGAGATTAGCTCAGCAAATCAAGCAACCTATGTGACAGGCTAAGGCATCCACGGGATTACATAGAAGCACCTCGGGTTGCTTCAATAGAAAGTTCTGTTAGAATGCATTTCACAAGGACAGTATTGTAAGATTGTCAAAATAAGAAGGAATTCAAGTTGTGACAACAATAAAATCACCTACATCAACATAGGACACAAGCCCAGGAGCAATTTGGCCTGAATAACAACAATGACGCATACATGATGTGGTGAATCTTGAAACATCCGCAGAAGCACATTTTGAAGAAAATTCATCCCAATTTGAAAAGAGATTTGATGATGACAATCTGAGCAATGATGTGATGGATAGGGGGATCCAATTCAAAAGGTACATCATCATACTTAATAAGGGAGAAAGCAAGTCTACCTGAAAGGAGGAGAATATACAAAAAATTGAAAGTGATGAAATATCAAGCTCAACATATAATTAAAGGCACATTTTTTTTGGCATTGTGAAGATTTTGATGGCTAAATGATTAGACCTTTGTCATTAATGTCAAAGGGGGGAAGTAATTGAAGTTGCCATCAATGATGAAGGGGGATATTGATGAATATGGTTGTCGTTGATAACAACACATTAATGACAAAAGCTAAATTGGTCCATGAAGAAACAAATGGAAGACATGATACAAGACAAAGGCATTGAGGACCAAGCATGACTTGACTTGAGGATATGACAAGCATGGACATGCATCACAAGGCTCAAGCATTGATGACTTGTGGATATACTCTTATGAGTTTTGAAGAATAATAAATGAATAAAATAGAGAGGATACATATAACAAGCCACCAAGTTTGACCATTGAAATAGTAATTCAAAGTCAAAAATAAAATATTAAACTACATTCTAACCTTGCTGAAGTCAGCTGCAATAGTTGTAATTCAAAAATAAATACAAATAAAAAATCATTTTTTTTATGTACAAGTCAGCTAAAAAATTATTACAAAAAAAAACAGTATAAATATGAAGTCAACGTTTTCATTTAATGCATAAAAAAAGGAGGACAACTCTGAAGAATTTCGGGTGTGCACTGATGCAGCCGCAGGCACAGTACGTGTGTGTGTTTTTTGGTCAAATTTTAAGCTCTGAAATTTGGGTCAACAGAGTACTGAAGCAACCGAAACAGTGATGTTTTTTTTATCTTTGATTTTCAAGTATCAATCTATTGTAGTAGCCGCAGGAAAGAATGAAGTAAAATATTCTTCTAGCTCTGATTTCGGGTGTCTACTGAAGGCCTCCAACATCAGTGAGATGGATTAATTATTGAAGGATTTCAACAGCAGAGGAAGTCGTATCTCTCAGGCTCTCATAACCATTTGAAGAATATGAATTGTGCTCTTTGATTAAGCAATACACAGAGAAGTTTGAAGGAGTTTGTGGTTTGTACAATCAAGTGCTTTAAACACTTCTATCAGACCATACCCTATAGTCATAAATATTCAAATTGATATAAATATGGATGATGTGACTGTGATAAACATCATTTGACAATGGTTGACTTGACTTGTGCAGACCTTTGACCTGAGCTATTTTGATAGGAAACAAGACAGTGCAAGAAATTTATTTATTTTTGGACAGAATTGAGGCAGTCAAAGTTGAAGACAAGTTTTACTTTTGAGTAAAATTTAACAAGAAGACTTCGAAAACAAATATGAGAAGACTGTTTTGACATGGCGAATTTGAACAGACTAGGTTGATATGATGACCTGAGCTGAAATAAATGAACAAATCTTGAAAATGTGAGCAGTATTTATAGACATGAACAAACCTTGAAGACATGAACAACCATTGTGGACATGAGCATACTCAGATGTGACAAAGCTATGATAATGTTCAGTGATGATCTTGACAAGGCTCGTGACTGAGAAGACGATAAATCAGTGTGTTATGACTGAGTTATTGGACAAGTGAATGACAAAGTTGATGTAATTGTGATGATGTGCTTGTTTGAAAGCAAGTTGTTTGATGACAGTGATAACATGAAGAGTAACTTGTTGTAATGTGACAAGGATGTAATTTGTATGTATCTACAAGCTGGGTCTTGTACATGTTTTCTTAGTAGGATCTAAGAAAAAACTAGGCAGAGTTGTAGATAAGGAGTTGATGCTCTTTGTTTCAGTAGGTGTTGAATTGCCTCACAGTCGCAACCGTTTGAAATACAAAAATATTACAAATATTATATCATGTGTCTCTTGTGCAATGTGTTGATTATTATGTGTCTAACTTGATGAATGATTAATGATATAGGTTATTGATGAATATGATATTGAATTGAATGTGAAATGATGACTTAAGCTTTTAGAGTTTTAAGAAGTTAAAATTCAAGTGAGTCTAAGCTCATCGATTCACCCCCCCCTCTCGGTGAGCCATTGTGTCTAACAAACATTTGGATCTTATAAATTATGATTTTAGTGGTTGCGGATTAGTGTCGTAAAATTTGATATGTTAAAGTGTTGTAATTTTACTTTATTGGAATGTCATAATGATGATTTGCTTACTATCGTAAAGTTGAATTCTATTAACGTATGTAGATATGAATTTATTAATTGGTTAAATAACGATGAGTGGTTTCCCATAGATGTGATGATGATATTTAATTTATATTTGAAAAGGTTACTAGACCCATTTGTACTTTTGTTACCATCACATTGAATTACATGTACATTGGGGAATATTTTGCACTGGAAGGGTCGTGTTCCTTTTAATGGTTGATTGTTTTTAATTTATTTGGATTGTGGGATGTTGACCTATCCTTAGAGATCCTTATTCTGTTGTGTATTACTGAGAATCGACCCATTTCCCTATTAGAGTATTGGTGTATTCGACCCTAGGTGTTGTGTTTTGGGTTCTAGTACCGTTACACTATCTCAATTGCTTCGTGGATTTTTCTTCTTCTGTAATGGTCTTATCTTGCAATCTTTTTGGTGTCTTCAATACAAATGTGCTAGTTTGAGATGTGGGAATTCTTATATATAGAAAACTTCTTATAGATATCATACACTAAATCGTATTCATTCTCTTTGAGTCTCTCCTTAATCGAATGACTTGTCTCTCCAATATAAGTTTTACCATATGCACACAGAATATTATATACACCTTTATGACTCTTTTGGGTTGTAGGATATTTTGAGGAATCCAACATTCTTCCAATTGAGTTATGTGGAGAGAAAATGGCCCTAATATCCCTTTTCTTTAGAATCTTTGCTAATATGTCTATTGTTCCTTTTATATATGGCATGATAGGGGAAATTCTAGCTAGCTTCAATGTGATATCTCTCTTTACAAAAATACCCGTGATTGAGTTTATCAAGGTAAATAGTAAGTAACTAATGAGGAGATTTCAAATTTGGTATAATTTTGTTTGAGATCTACATTTTTTAGTTTCAAAGGAGTTGTATATGAATAGATTGAAGGAATTTCAATGGGTTCCCATCTCTTCCCTGTGGTAGCTAACCTATTCATGGAAGTGTTTGAAAATATTTCCATTGAGTCATTCCCATTGAAACCAAAGTGGTGGAAAAGATATGTTGACAACACCAAGACTAATTGGCTAAATGGAAGACAGATCCTGAATGATTTTTTGGATAATTTGAACATCAGACCTAAACATATTAAATTTACCATGGAAATAGAGGTAAAGAATCATATCTTGTTTCTAGATGTTCTCATCTTCAACAGAGATTATGGATCCTTGGCACATCGTATCTTTCAAAATAAGATGCACATAGACATGTACCTACACGTTGATTTGCACCACATTCATGTGCAACATACTATGGAAATAAATACTCTTGTGACTCATGCTATTAGGGTCTCATATGAGGAATGCATTGTATAAGAGATAAAACACTTGTATAATGTTTTTAAAATGAATGGGTATGGTGATAAGTGGATCAAAAAAGTCATCCAAAAGTCTTGCCATGAACCTCAAAGGTGAAATAAGGAACTTGATGGTTCTAAGATCACCTTGCCATACATAAAAGGAACAATAAACATATTAGCAACGATTCTAAATAAAATGGATATTAGGGCCTCTCTCTCTCCACCTAACTCAATTAGAAGAATGTTGGATCCGTTAAAAGATCCTAGAAACCCGAAGAATCGTAAAGGTGTATACTTGTTTGCATTTGGTAAAAATAATATTTGAGAGACATGTTGTTTGATTAAGGTGAGACTCAAAGAGCATAATGCAGATTTAGTGTATGATTTCCATAAGGAGTTTGCTCTAGTTAAACATGCCCATGTTTGTTATCAACCCAAATGGCACTTATTCGTCCGAGTGTTGACATTCCTTATGTTGGTACACAAAAGGACATCTTAGGATTGAAGTTTTCTAAAACACTATAGATGGGCATGACATGAGATGCATTTACCCTTGAACTAGCTTGCCATATTATTTTTCCAAGTGTTGAATGGCGTACGCGACTATCCTCATTGCAACTCACATACATACACGACTATTCTCATTAATGACTCACGTACTGTACGTGACTATCTCCATTGCAACCCACGTACATCAGCATACACGGGTTTCCTTTAAGCAACTCACGTGTCATACGCGGGTTGCCTATATTAATAGTCACGTACATCTTGATTCGACATTAAAAAATATAAATCACGATTAATGGAGATTAGTTGGGTCCTAATAATTAACTATACTAACTGTTTCAACCTCCTTAACCTTCGAAACCACTCTATTTCCCAAAGTATAAATAGAGGCCTTGGGGAGGGCATTAATCAATCAAGTTTGGAGAGCAAATTTATGCTGGTGGTATATCTTCAGAAGTCTTGGAGCAATAGAACTTAGAGTCCTTTGGTTGCAGAGGAGTCCTTGTCTCAGAAGCTGGGTTGTACTCTTATCTCATTCACTGATTGTTAATAAAGAGAATTCTTCTTCCAATATTGTGTTGAGTCTCTTTCATGTATTATGGTTGATGAATATATTCGATTATGCACTAGATATATTGTTTGTCTAACCTCTCATATATACATGTATAAGATTGTACTAGGAGAATTTTCTCTTTGCAGGTGAAGGAGGTGCATCCCTGGAAGCTTTGGAGAGAAGCAGAGCGGAAGAAGATCAAGCTTGGATCAACCGTTGGTAATCGGGTGAGTTAAGTATTTCTTCCTATTTCCTTTCTGTACTCTATTAAAGCTGATTGTCTGCAAGGTTAGGAGTAAGTTGGTAACCCTAGACCCTAGGTTACAAGGGTGTTTAATCCTGAACAACAGAACTGGCGACTCTGCTGGGGAACCCAACCTGCTGTGGGTTAGTTCTGTAGATCATTGCCCAGTCTTTGCTTTGATTCAGTGTGTGGTGTTTTGTCTTGGTTTGGACTTATAGTGATGTTTGAAGACCTTTATAATTTTTCTTCTTTTTTTTTTAATTTTACTCTTGTACGCGGATTGATGTGCTACACAGTCGCGTACAGAGGTCTATGTACGTGGGTTGTTGTATTGGACAATCGTGTATAGTACGCGGGTTGGTCTTATAGACAGTCACATACAATTTTGAGCAACAAAATTTTTGGGTAGGGTTGCTTGTCCTTATCCTTCTTTGGATTTCGTCTTGCTTTGTGGTCTTTAGTACTAGCATTTCACTATAGGTTTGATAGCCCTGATAACCATACTTTGTACTTTTTGGTAAGCCCTTGAGTCTTTGTTGGTTGGATTATCTTTCTTTTAGCATTTTGAAGTGGATTTGCCTATTGGGTATAGGTCCAAGTGTCATGTGTCTGAATCAGTGATCAAGGTTCTAGATACCGTATATCCCTTACTATTTCCAAGTAGTGTTGGTTTCTCACTTGCCTTTGATTGATTTCATTGATTTTTTCATTGTGTCTTCCCAAGCTAGGTGTTTTCCAAGTCTTTCTTAGGTGGATGATCCTTGGTTTTTATAATTCTGCTATACTTCATTTTGCTTACTTTATATAGTTAGATTATTCAAGCATAATCAATAATTTTTGCATTTAGGTGCATAGTAATCTTTGACAAATTTGAAAAGTGAAAAGAAAAGCATTGGAAACATTTGCATTTGAATTGCATATGGTAGTTTTACTTTCAGTTTTTAAATAAAATCTTAAAATTTGCAAAAATAAGTCTTAGTTTTCTTTTTCATAGGTGCATTTTCATTAGTTCATATTGACAAAAAAACAAAAAAACACTTGTTTTAAGTAGTGATAATTTGCTTTGGAATTGATTAATACACCTGGTTTTTTTTTTACTTTTCTTATCGAGTCAATAATATCATCGTCTTTCACTCCACTTGCCTTCTGAGTAAAAACAACCCTTTAAATGAACACTATAATTTAAAATTTATTAGTATTTTTTGTTTTATGGGGTCATGCATCTACTAGCTTAGGCTAGACTTGTGGGATAGGAAGTGTAAACTCCCCATAAGTACTTAAATTCAGACGTAGTGGGCTAATCGATAGGTAAATCCTTCTCTTTATTGATAGTATCCGGGAAGCTCCTCTCAAACGGGAGTTAAGCACGAGGTCGCATGGAGGCATTGGACTAAGGGTATAACCCTTCGATTCCTTGTCAAAACATAGACCAAGGTTTTTACACATCCGGGGATTCTGTCCTAGACAGAGTTTTGGGCTTTGCTACCCTACCCATGTGTACGAATCAGGATTGGGATTGTCCCCCCAGACTGTTGATATAGTTAAGGTAGCCTCTAGTCTCTTGGACATCTAGGGTTTATACACAGGTAAAATGGAAGGCTATTTCTAGTTCACCTTGGACGAGCTTGGAAGGTAACCCTTATTGAAAGTGTAGGAGGGTGGTGGGCGATTCCTCCACTTGTGCCTAAGAACCTCTTCAAGGACGCCAAGAAACTGTCTCTCAGCTTTCTTCGGGAAAGCATACCTTACACCCTTGTGATTGTTGAGACTTTAGGAAATTTTTTGTAGTGATTGATCTATGGTTTGTCTGTGTTTTAGCTGGCCTTAGGGTGTGAAGAGTCAAATCTACAATCATGGAGGACCAATCTATCAGAAGGTCACGAAGGTTGCAAAACCTTCCTCCGATTATCACATTGGAACCTCCACCTCCCCCTCAAAGGCAGAGATTTCAAATAGATGGTTCTTTGAACCGATAGGAGTTAGTGAAGTTCTGGGTGAACCAAAACTTAGGGCAAACTGTTTTAATTTAAACACGGTTAAGATAGAAGACTTGCAGGCTGACGAGTTTGCAAGGAATTTTAATTCACCTCTAACTGACTTAAATGATCCTCTGATCCTTCAGGTTCGTCCTTTCGATCCACCCATTATTGGTGTCCCTGTGGGAAAAATAATGTCTACTGCAAGTGAAAGTTTTACTTCCACCTTAGCTGCTCCGGCTGAAGGGATACTACCTTCCCCGGTAGGTGCCCCTAGAACAAGTATACCTACTACGTCGTTAACTCTAGCTAGCTGAGTGGTTCAACCACCGGCTCCCACAAGTCTAGCAGGTACTTCTGGTGGTATGGTCACTGGGATTCCTAGTGTACCTACAGTTCCTACTTCCTTCGCGCACACTGCCCATAGTGGTCCTAAAGGATCCTTAGCTTTTGTCCAAGGATTTCCTTGGAATGGGGGGTACATTCCCCCATCCACTCCATACGTAGGCCCAACACCCTCATATGTAGGGGTGCAGTTTGGAAACACTAATCCTTATGGTCAAGGTTTTCAAACTTCGGTTTCGGCTCCATTCACGAGCTCTCCCTTTTTGCTTTTTAGTAGAGGGAAACCTACTCCTGTATTTCAAACCCCAGCTTTGATTGGGGCAGCCAGAACCTCTTATACTGCAACTCACATCAACAATCCATTGGCTTATGGATGGAATACTTTCCAAAGCAACCCATCCACTTCACAACCGGCAACAGGGGGAAACCCCACCTTCACATATGGGAATATGGGGGAAAGTCCCTCTAATCGCCAAAATGGTACTTTTAGTGCTTCGGTTAGACCCAAGATTCCATTCCTGGCAATGTTAAACTTGCCATATTTGTCAAAACTAATGAATGACCTAGTGAGACATGATCCCTCCTGGCCACCTGTCCCTACCAAGTTGCCCTCGGATATCCCAAAATTTGAAGGCAAAGTTGGTGATGATCCTGGAGCTCATGCCACCACTTTCCATTTATGGTGCTCTTCCAACTCACTGAACAAGGATTCAGTTCGGTTGAGGCTGTTCCAAATAACTTTGACAAGTACTGCAGCAAAATGGTACATTGAGTTGCCTTCTTCTGCGTTTAGTAGTTTTTGGGACTTGGCTAATGCATTCCTTAGTCACTTCCATCTTCCTGTCCATTGTAATTTTGGGATAGACTTGTTATCTACCTTTCGGCAGAACAAGGCCACTCATATTTCGGATCACATCCAAGAGTGGAGAAGACGAAAGAGACTTATTAAAGCCACTATACCTCCTGAGTTCTTATTAGAATGGTTCCTTAAATCCCTATTGCCTTATATATCTAAGGATGTATCTACTTCAGGAGTGGCGAATGAGGAAGAAGCTATCCTCAGGGCCCAACAACTAGATTTGATATATTCTCAGTCTGGGATCTTATATGAGATTATCCCTGAGGCACCAAGGCCAACATACAATGTAGAGAAACCTAATCCTGGACCCCATGCCGATGGTGTGGTTGGTTCCGTGAATTCTCCCACTGTAGAATCTTTGGCCAAACAGCTCCATCAGATGTCCGTCAAACATTCTATGATGGAGGCAGCAAAGGCTACCCCCTCACCCCAAAATGCAAATGTTTTTGTTCAAACCTCTCAGAAGGGCAATCAACAGCCCGGTGGGAAAAAGAAGAGAGGAAAAAAAGGTGAAGGAAACCAAAACAAGCAAAAACCCACAAACAATGATGATGGGGCCAAGAAAGAAAAGAAGAAGGTGAAATTCCCATGTAAGTTGTGCCATGAAGATCACCTGACCCATCTATGTCCCCTTATGGAACAAGCTTAGAAACTGTTAAAATCCCAACAACAGGCTATCCTGAAGAATCCTTTTCCCCAAGGATAGAATTCTGCTTTAGCTTCAAATGCAGCAGGGGGCACCCCAAATGCTCCTGACCCCAATTATATCAACATGGTTCGATCCAAGACTTTACTACAGACCAGGAACAAGAACTATGAAAAAGAGACCTCAAAGAAGGGTAAGTCAATAGGTGAAACTTCTGACCCTCTCACAATTGAGAAACCTACCAAAATTATGCCCAAGATATCGAAAGGTGTCTTTAAGAAAACTTTGCATAATCCTAATAGTAGGGTTGCAGCCAACTACTTTGTAGTTGAAGACTTAGCCTAGACTCCTTGTGCAATGTCGGCTTTAGAGGTGCTACATAGTTCTCCCACCCAGCGGGATGCACTCTTAGCAGCCTTAGGCAGTATGGACTCATCGAGTCTCATGGCGAAATTCAATTTGTCTGATGTCAAAATTCACCCACAACATCATGTAGCCTTATCAATAGATGTCATCCATGGTGGAAATACCATTGGAAGGGAAGTTGTCGACGAGGGCGCTTCTACATGTGTTATGTCCTTGTCTTGTTGGAAAGCTCTTGGATCCCCAGACCTGGTTCCATCAAACACGCTACTTACTGCTTTCGACGGAAGGTCATTCCATTCGCAAGGTATCCTACCGGATTTTGAAATTAAGTTGGAAGGGAAAGTAGTGTCTGTTGAGGTAGAGGTGATTAATGCACCTTTGGATTATAACTTGCTCTTGGGGAGAAGTTGGACTTATGCCATGTCTACTATTGCATCAGCCATCTTTTGGATGGTAGTGTTTCCACACGAAGGGAAGTTGGTTACTGTTGACCAACTAAATTTTACTCAAAAAGGCCGCATGGAAACTAACGAGTCCACCATACCATTAGTTGATCATGTTAGACCTGCTTCAGAGAGCTTAGGGGATGGAATGTATGCATCATTGATGGGCACATTCGATCTTCTGGCTCCGATCAATTATATAGGTTCTACTAGTGTGAGGAAGTCCATAGCTACGGTTGTTGACAGGACTGATCCTTGGGTTCTCCCTTCCCACCATGAACCTGAAGTGCCCTTATCAGCAATGAAAGTGGCTTATCAAGCTATCATCCATACCGTTGTTGATCCTATTTCGGTCCCTCTCACAGTCTTAGAGGAACTGGAAGAAGTCTATTTGCCTGCTTGGGCAGAGAACTCCTTGCATTCTATAGATTGCTTAGATATGATTTTACCTTCGAATGAAGCCATTCTGGAAACTATGTGTGGACGAGATAAGGTCTGCAAAGATCTTCACCATAGATCCTATTTTCTTCCAAAGTTAAGCAGAATAGAGAACCAGGAGTTCCATATGATACGGGAAAAGGATGTCGATACGCCTATTAATCCCTTACCAAGGGAAGGAATGTTTGCTGAGGGGAACATGGCAAATATTTCCACTACTATCCCTATCAACATCTCAGTAAATCCAAACATTGTGGAAAATGTACACATTGGCGCAAACTGCTCTCTGGAGGAGATTGCGATCTATACGGCCTTATTTAAGGAATTCCGTGACATTTTTGCCTAATCATATGAGGTGATGCCAGGCATTGATCCATCAATAGTCGAGCACGAAATCTGAACATATCCTGACGCTAAACCCGTTCAGCAAAAGTTGAGACCTGTTAACCCGCGTAAAGCGGCGGCAATGAAGGCTGAAGTGGAGAAACTGCTAAAAGCCATTTTTATTTATCCCATAGCTTTGACAGAATGGGTATCCAACCCTGTTCTTGTTGATAAAAAGTAAGGGACCATACGCGTTTGTACTGAATTTCGAGATTTAAACAAAGCCTGTCCTAAGGACAACTATCCCACGCCATTTATAGATCAAATTATTGATGCTTGCGTGGGAAGTGAAATCTTTTCGTTTATGGTTGGTTTCTCCGGATATAATCAAATTCAAATTAAACTAGAATACCAACATAAAACAGCTTTCATTTGTACTTAGGGTACCTTCGCGTACAAGAAAATTCCCTTTGGATTGAAAAATGATGGGGCAACCTTTCAGCGGGCAATGAATTTTTCCTTTCACGATATTAAAGCCATTGTCGAAGCCTACCTTGATGATCTTCCAGCACATTCTCGTAAGAGGATCGATCACCCATATCACTTGCATTTGATTTTTGAACGATGCAGATACTATAAAATTCACTTGAATCCCCACAAGTGCGTTTTCTGTGTCGAGTAAGGGAGACTGCTCGGATTCATTGTTTCTAACAAAGGCATTCAGGTGGATCCTTTGAAAGTTGAGGCCATTGTAAATTTGCCTCCTCCTCATTCTATCAGGCAGCTTCAGAGCCTGCAAGGGAAGTCCAATTTCCTTCAACGTTTTATTGTAAATTATGCCAAGATTACTAAAGGTTTCATGCACTTGTTAAAATAGGACACCCCATTTGTATGGGATGAAATTGCACAACTCACATTCGAGGCATTAAAAAGCTTTGTTGTTGGCACCATTATTGCGTCTGCCAGATTACTCTAAGGATTTTATATTGTATCTGGCCGCATCTGAGTCAACCATAGGGGTAGTCCTAGTTCAGGAGGATGATAAGCTCAAAGAGTATGTCGTCTACTATCTCAGTCGTGCTTTAGCCAGACCTAAACTTAGGTATTCCCACGCCGAGAAGTTGGCCTTAGCAGCTATATATGTTATTCATAGGTTACGTCACTACATCTTACTGAGCACCACAATGGTAATGGCGGATGTTAATCCTTTTCAATATGTTTTGTCTCGACGGATAGGTGGAGGCAAATTCAACAAATGGATATTCATTCTCTAAGAGTTTGACTTGTATTTTAAATCCGCCAAATCCAAAAAATCCTTAGTTTTTGTTGAGCTCATTGCATAATTTCTTGTAGAAGAATATGTAGCCATCGAAGAAGACTCATTCCCAGATGAGCATATCTTTTTGATTTCCACCTTTGACCCCTGGTATGTAGATATACTTATATATCTACAAACTTTGAAGTACCCTACATCCTTCTCATGGGAAGAACGACGTAAACTACGCCTACATGCCAAGAACTACCTCATTATAGGAGATACTTTATATCGTAGAGGGGTAGATTCACCAGAAAGATGCGGTCGCATCCCGCTCCATTATTTCCCATCATCTCAATGGGCCCCTTCATGAAGTGGGGGATAGATTACGTGGCGTGCAACCCAGTCTCGGCTGGGGGGCATAAATATATCATTATTATTGTAGGTTTTTTCATGAAATGGGCAGAGGCATTTCCCACCTTTAAAGCTGACAAGGAAACTACAGCTTTTTTCATTTTCAACCAAATTATCGCATGATTCGGTATTTCTAAAGTGATTGTCACTGACCATGGCAGTCATTTCCAAAATAGCATGATGATTGAACTGACCACTATGCTAGGATTTAGACAAGAACATTCATCTCCATTCTATCCTCAGGTAAACGTTTAAGTCGAGGCTGTTAATAAAAATTTGAAAACTATCATCAAACATACTATTAATGCAGCCCGTTCCAACTGGCACATCATGCTGTATCCTGCACTTTGGGCATATCGGACTAATGTCAAAACTGCCACAGGGTTTTCTCCTTTCCAACTCGTTCATGGAGTGGAAGCAGTTACCCTAGTTGAATGTGAAATCCCATCCTTAAGAATTGTTATTCATGTGTTACCTGATACTACTGAGCTAGAAGAACATCTATTACATTTAGAACATCTAGATGAGCAGTGTAGAGATGCGCTGACAGCAAACAAAGCTCATAAAAATAGGGTAAAAATCCAATATGATAAGTCGACCAAGCCTCGGATTTTCTCTGAAGGGGAGCTTGTTTTGCTCTGGGATCAAGACAAAGAACCCCTGGGGGCAGGAAAGTTCAGGTCTATGTGTTTGGGACCTTATATCGTGTCAAAGGTGTTAAAGAAGGGCGCATATGAATTGATTGATTTCAAAGGGAATAAGTTGCCTGAGCCTAGAAATGGGCTCTACCTGAAAAAGTACTATGCTTAGGCTTAGCACTTTTTCCTGTATTTTATTGTATGTATTTTTATGTACAATAGTTCATCGGTTTGTGTTTTTATACCATCTGCTGGTTGTTACAGATGTCTTTCAAGTGGTTCTTAGGTTTATTTGATGGCGTCAGTCGCCACACTTGTAATTTGGCTTCAGCTGCATGGGTCCTTTATTCGCCCTCAGGACAGTTAGTTGCCTCAGGAGGCGCTTGCTTAGGTCCTGCTAGCAATAATGTTGCTAAATACAGGGCTGTCATTGAGATTTTATGGGATGCTTTGTCACATGGTATCACTCAGCTGGAAGTGTCACGTCCCCAACCCTCCGACCGGCGAAGAGGACGTGACCCATGGCGTTATCCGGGCTAAGAGCCCCATGAACATGTGCATGTACAAAATTGCTGAAACAGAATGCTTAAACAAAAACTTTGAACTAGAATATGCACAGATGCAATTATTCAACATACACAGCTACAATTATGTATCTTGCACAACGGAATTAATGTGCATTCCTTCAAGCATCCATTCAACATGTTCATAACATTTATTAACAGAAAATAAGGTTGCAGAAGTAAAAATGGACAAGATCACTTATCTTATGATGAACTCGATCCGCAACCAACTACGTCGCTGCAATGTTCCACCCAACCATAGGCCAGCGTGCTCCTTAATCTCTCTGCAACGCTGCCACCCCCGAGCTGGGCATGATTCTCCAAGGAATAAGGGAACAAGCAGGCTTACACATAGCCAAGGATACACAAAACACAGCCAAGCCAACACAATTGGGTTTATCAGGCCATTAAGGAGCTGGAAAAGGCTAATTGCTAAGCTGATGGGCTCATTACAGAGCTAGGAACACCTACACCAGAACTATCCTGACTTCTAAGACACCCATACACACCCAACACAAGGAATCAGTCCCTTCTCTGCTACCCAGTCCCTCAGGCCCTGCATTCCCTTCAAGTGCTATTCAGGGGTGGTGGAGAAGAAATCCATCCCTCTAGCTCTGTTTGTGTGGTTTCCAACACACCAGGTTTATCAAGCAAACCCAGCCAACATCCCTGCTCCCAACACAGTCCGAAGACCAACCATTGCATGCACGCAACCAATCAACTATCACAACTTAAGCAGGGAAGGCAATTCCTGAGCGAATCCCAATCGTCCCAACGTAACAGCAAACACAATCACAACAAGGAAAAACCACAGCCCGTCCTGGGCAACAAAGTCACTGAGAAAGACATTTCACAGACCACATCACTGTCCCTAAGCGTAAATGGCTCTCCGCAGGAAAAAATCATGAGTGACAAAGACCAAACAGCTCCCAGCTTCCTGCATGAAAATGACAACCACCCAGAGCCCAATGCGTGAGAGAGAATTCACGCCGAAACCCAAGTGCAGATCAAATCACACCCGAATCCATGCTATGGGAAAAACGTGAATGACAGTAGAGGTGCTCCCAATCCCTCTCCGGGCTGCGTGAGACCAAACCGCAAGGAGCCTGTGTGTGAGAATAATTAGACAATGGAGACAATGCGTGAGGATGAACAGGCTACAGGGAGGACGCAAATTGGAAGTGAGTGGGTGTTCGGCACAGACGTGGAGAAGAGAGATCCTTGCATGAGTGATCGCAGTGGTTTTTCCTGGCCATGGTGAAGTCAACCGTGGTGGAGTGTGCGTGTGGGTGAGGACTGACAGTCCTGCCACCCCACTCCCCAAAGATCCTAACTGCCTCAACCACCAACAGCCATTCTCAATGAAAGTGGTTGGGATAAAACAAGGGAAGAAGACACATGGGTATTTTTCCCTCATTGGCCAAGGTTTGACAATTTCCCCACCCTTATCCTTGTGAAAATCATGCCCCTTTCAATTTAGTTGCCGTGACCGTAGCTGGTTGTGTTCATTTTAATTATAGATGCATATTTACATGATGATAAACTCAAAACATATGCCACACGCCTCGATATACAATCGGTGACAATTTTAAATCCAAAACATAGCATAACCGATCAATGGTGGGGCCTTGGCCTTTAGCTCCACACCATGATTATTACAATATATACATCATGTACATCTAATGCAGTGGGGTCAAAACCGGGGTGTTACAGGAAGTCCGACTGGACTCTTAGCTGCTAGTTTCCCGACTCAATCAGGCTTATCAAGTGCAGAACCCTATTCTATTACGTCAGTTTATGCAAGTTAGGTTATTGGAAATAAATTTTGAGTTTATTATATTCAATCATATTCCAAGAAATCAAAATTCATTAACTGATGCATATGCTAATTATATCTTGGATTGGAATTTAACACATTTTGCATAAAAAATATATAGCAAACACATAAAAACATTTGTAAATAAACTGAAAATATGTGTGTGTGTGTGTGTGTATCTGTGTGTGAATATCTGTCCATATAAATAGGTCGAGTTTTCTGATCCTTAGATCCAGTCACTGTATAATATACAAAAATATACAAAACATGGATCAAAGTCCATAAAATTCTCTTAAGTCTAAGCTTGACCACCCTGGTCCCCCCGATCACCCTACGCTCGGGCTTCTTCAGCCTCCTCGGCTTCAGCAGCCTCAACAACATCTATATACACAAGTACTCCTCTGGCTACCCGCCTCAGAAGGCGTATCCAGATAGGTGGTACACCAACCACTATCTCTTGCATGATGGTAGGGATGTGATCAATCCGTAAAGTAGGTACTTTCTAGGTAAGCCTGGCCAGCTTCCCCTCGAGAACCCTAATCAAACCCTGGTCCTCTCCCAAAACAAGACGCGCATACATGTGTGGATGCCCAGCAAGGCGGACTGGTCCAATATCTGCATTTTGACATTTTAAAAGGATTAGAACTCTTATACATATGTATATATCTTTATAATTAAAATTCATAAAAAATTTAAAAATTTTGAAAATAAAAAAGACCTGACTCTCCTCATGCTCCTCCAGGAGGGAGGACAAGGTCAGTATCACCTCATAAATCTAACCCAGCATATGGAAACTGCTCCAAGGCTGGCAACTGTCGCTCCCACCAAAAGTAGAAGTCATCATCATAGACACTCTGGACCGATCCACCACCTCCCTGGCGAAGGAAGATATCTCCTCACCTACTCAGCCTAGGCTGACAGGGAGAATGAACTGGTAATGGTACTATGGGACTCAACCCTAGCACTCTCCCAAAGAAAAAGGCTACTAACATGCTGGAATAACCAAAATTCTTCTGCCTGCCTCTTTTGCAGTCAGAGAGTTGTTTCCTCATTATCTGCATCACTCTCGAACACCAGTCATATAGGGCTCCCTGCATACAGACCACTGCTAGTCTCATTGGGTTCCGAGTTGCAAGGTGAAGTGATGATGACCCTGCAACCCTTACTATAGTGCTCACCAATACCTGTAAAGGAAAGTTGCGAATGTGAACAATAGGGATGGAGCTACCCCTCTTTTGAGTGCCTAGCTCGCAGTATATGTCTATATAGTTCTATACACTTAGAAGGTCACCCCCTCTACCGGTACCTTCCAAGTTCACCGAAGTTCCCCGTCATGATAAACCGGAAATGAAATAGACATCTTCCAATGCAACCTCTAGAAACTCACCCTGAAGGTCAAACATGCCTAGATCATGATCCCAATAATTTATCAGGAACTCTAAAAGGCGGACATTCGACCGCATAGGTGAGGCACAGAAAAATTTCAATAACCCACTTTGACGTACAACATTCACTGAGGTGGCATCTTGTAGAGCTTCTTGGTCCATGTCTTCATGTTCCCTCTCCCTCCACTCAAGCACCATCTTTCAATCTAATAACCAAGCAATTTCAAACCATTAGATTCATATAAAAATTTGAATTTTTGACCCTAGATATTCTTTTTCTACCTTGCGCAGTGTACGTGACTGTCCTTTGGACAAGTCGTGTACTGTACACGACTTTCCTTCAGGAAACCCGCGTACAGAACGCATGTACGCGACTATTAACATACCATACCCGTGTACACAGCGTTCATGCTTTGAGGGCGCTTGAAAATATAAAATTTGGGCTCAAATTTGAAAATTGATTGGATCAAATGAAAGAGCATGGAGTGTAGTTTTACCTGATACTTGCGGTTTCGAGAATCGTCCCCCGAATCGTCCACACTGAGCAATCAAAGGTAGAGGTAAAACTTGTCTTTTTTATGGATAAAAATCAAATGGTGAGTTTTTAATTAATATTTTGAACTATTTATAGAAAAATTATTTTCAAAGTGGGTTTTCCCTATAGAAACTAATGCCATATCTTTTTCTTCTATGTGACAGGTTTATGGTTGTTTTAAGTTGTTTTTTCGCTCATATAGGATGTTTTTTTGGTCATTTCACATGCATTTTGCATTTATACCTAATCCATCTTAATCCTAGCATTAACGCTTCGACCATGGACAATGGTATCCTTAACCATTAGTTCCTTGTTTTTACCGTTGTTCTTCCGTGAATAGGACTTTCCTCCCATGAGTATCCTCATTTAGAACCTACTTATTGTCTTTCGATACTCATGCTGCAACTGTCTTAAGTTCAGGGGAGCCTTCTTAGCTATTTTTCACGCCAAATTGAGCCTCATTTTGGTCTCTTTTTACAAGCTATCCCTTTATAGGAGTCCCCGCCCTTATGGAGTTTCTTTGGGCCCAAGTCTAACTCCTCAAAACAGACTTAACTGTCGAGTAAACTTGTCCGTTCAAGATCATTAAGAATACGTGAATAGGCATCCACATTGGTGGTTGGTTATCTCTTTCTTGGACCATGTGGAATAATACAAGAAAGGATCACTCTCTTTTCTACGAAATTGAGAAGAGTATTATCAAGTACAGGTTTATCACTTTTCTGGACCTAAGGGACTAAATTTACAGAAAAGGAACACCTAGTATGAGCTCAGTTTTCTCTTTTTCGTGCTCTGGACCTAAACATGAAAAAGATTTTGAGTGTACTTTATGTCTTTGTCATGCTAGTTAAGCACCAATAACAAAGCATCAAGTTTATTGTTGTAAGCCCCATTTCGCTTACTCAAATGGATCTTTCCGAGTGATCTTGCTTTCCTTCACACTCATAAAACTCAAGCTATATGCTGCTCTCGAAGGAGCGTTGGGTAGGTGGTAATTTAACCTTTTTCATACCTCCCTGATTAAGTACGAAAAAGGTTTACCTTTTCTTCTACGGAAGTTAAAAGAGTTCTTATGTGGTATGTTTTATATTTTTTCGGCCTCAGGAGACTAAATTGGACGAAAAAGGACCCCCTTGGAGTCTTCTTCAGATTTTTCAGACTCTCTAAACATGAAAACACCAAGTGAGCATGTACTAGTTCGGGCTCATAAAATCCATGAATCAGTGACATTATTAAGCATTATTCCCTCTTCTCTTCAAGCTTGTGAAAAATGAAGAGAGACTCGAGTTGACTTTCCTGGACTCGCTAAAATTTAATAGGGAAGGTAAGGAAGAAGTTTTCTTTTGGTTCTCAGTCAATGGCAGCATGTCCTCCTTGAACATAGCACTCTCTATCTTTTTCGATACTCATGTCTCAGTGTTCACTTTCAGTCCAACTATTACTTCGAGTTTCTTACTCCTCCTCTTGTCATTTCTACCTAGGGAATCTGATCATGTCTCCTACATGATAGATAAGTCTAGTTGTACTATCTGTAAAGTTAAAAGCTTCCTTGGGTCATCTATGTGTCGTGCTCATTGTTCAAGGACTTAACCCTGTATCTGATCTATATCTTGATTCCATCATTGTCTTATCTATTATTACTTGTGTCTCCCTTCCTTTACCCAGTTCCTAGTCACTCTTGTGATCCGTTGGAGGATCTATTGCCTTCCTCATCACAGTATGGTTCTGCATCAGCACTTCCTGACGACGAAGACCTAGAGTTTTGACGATCGTACCCTAGGATTCACTTTCATTTTTGTGAATTCCTTTGCTTCAGTTGTGGATTATCACCTATCGGTTGACAATTTGTTGAATCCTATCCATGATCGACTTCAATAACATCTATTCACATGGCTTGGATTGTACTGGTTCATTGGGATTTTTTATGAAGACCTTAGTTTCATATCTATGGACTAAGTTGCGCAAGATTATGTTGTGGTCGCTTACACAGCTTCCAGATCTTTGAAGACTCATCATTATTGTATATTGTGGCTTCGATTCACCTTTGTAATATACGTGGTTTTGTACCCGTACTATATGATGTACTGAAATATTGTAAAGGAGCTAGTGTTCCAGTATATTGAACATATCATCCTTAGATATGATTTTGTATATGACATTATTATGTATTTGTTTCAGGTACTACCTCTGCTCCATTGGACTTCTTAGTTCTCCAAGATAATGATTATAATGTATTTCAGCCATCATTTTCCTCTGACCTCACACATTAGGGGGCATCTGTTATCAACCCAAATGGCACTTCTCCATCCAAGTGCCGACATTCCTTATGTAGGTACACAAAAGGACATCTTAGGATTGAAGTTTTCCAAAACACTATAGATGGGCATCACATGAGATGCATTTACCCTTGAACTAGCTTGCCATATTATTTTTCTAAGTGTTGAATGGCGTACGCGACTATTTATATTGCAACTCGTGTACATAAGCGACTATTCTCATTGACAACTCATGTATTGTACATGACTATCTCCATTGCAACCCACGTACATCAGCATACGCGAGTTTCCTTTAAGCAACTCGCGTGTCATACGCAGGTTGACTATATTAATAGTCGCTTACATCTTGATTCGACATTAAAAAATATAAATCACAATTAATGGCGATTAGTTGGGTCCTAATCATTAACTATCCTAACTGTTTCAACCTCCTCAACCTTCGAAACCACTCTATTACCCAAAGTATAAATAGGGGCCTTGGGGAGGGCATTAATCAATCAAATTGGGAGAGCAAAGTTATGCTGGTGGTATATCTTCAGAAGTCTTGGAGCAGCAGAACTCAGAGTCCTTTGGTTGCAGAAAAGACCTTATCTCAGAAGCTGGGTTGTACTCTTATCTCATTCACTGATTGTTAATAAAGAGAAGCCAATATTGTGTTGAGTCTCTTTCATGTATTATGGTTGATGAATATATTCGATTATGCACTAGATATATTGTTTGTCTAACCTCTCATATATACATGTATAAGATTGTACTTGGAGAATTTGCTCTTTACAAGTGAAGGAGGTGCAGCCCTGGAAGCTTTGGAGAGAAGCAGAGCGGAAGAAGATCAAGCTTGGATCAACCGTCGGTAATCGGGTGAGTCAAGTATTTCTTCCTATTTCCTTTCTGTACTCTATTAAAGCTGATTGTCTGCAAGCTTAGTAGTAAGTTGGTAACCCCAGACCCTAGGTTACAAGGGTGTTTAATCATGAAAAACAAAGCCAGAACATGTCTCAGTGGAATTGAAGCCATGTGGATGGAGTAAAGTCCATCTAAACCCACCAAGAGACCACCACATCCTTAACCCCATGGTTTAACTACTTTATTAATTAGTTTAATTATATTAACACCCCCTTAATTATAATTATATATTATCAATAGCTTTAATCTATCAATCTGATAAATTATAATAACATTTTTATTTATATAAAATTATTTATATATTAAATTCCTTGAGTACTCTTACATTATTAACTCAATATAAAGACAACAATATTAACCCTCATAAAACATGCTCTCTTGCTTTTCAAGTTGCTTCCTAGATTAGGGTTTGCCTTGTCGTCGTACGTTTTCTAGCAATGGATCCGCCTGATCCAGATCCAGATGGGTGGAGAGCAAGTTTGGTGGAAGGGTTCCACCGGATTGTGGCCTCTCAACCGATTGGGAAAAATGCCCCATTGGATTCATGGTTTGTCGAGCTCACAGAAGTCTCAGATGTCACTCTTTCTTCAACGGCTTCACAGTTTAAAGCGGTGGCCTTACACGAATAAGGACTCGTCGAACATTTCACTAGCCTATTGACATCCCCTCGTTCTAATCAAATTTAGTTGGACAAGAACTAGCGACCTCTAATACATGGAGAGGTTCAACAAATTTTTTGTGGAAGGGGCTTCTTCGTTTTTCTGTTCGAAAAAAAAGAAGACAAAGATTTAATCTTCAGGAACAGGCCATACTTCATCGGCCCAAGAGGAATGTACCTCAACAAGTGGGATTTATCCTTTGATCCAAAGAAGGATATACCTTCAGAAGTACCAATATTGGTAAAATTGTTGCACCTTCCGCTGCACTGTTGGAACGATGAGGATCTGAAAACTATAGGAAACTCTCTAGGGAAATACATAGACAAGTTAGAGCCGAAGTCACCAATGTTCTCCTATGCCCAAATATGTGTGGAAGTAGACCTAGAAAAAGGGTTGTCGAAAGCAATAAACCTCAACATGGAAGGCTGGAAGCATCTCCAAACAATTGACTCTAAGCAAATCCCATTTAAGTGCAATGGAATGCCAAGGAGAGATCACAAGAGAGGAATGGAATGAATTCAATTGAAGAAAAGAAAACAAAGAAATAATCATCCAAGCAAACTTCCCAGCAAAAAAGAAAAAATCTCAGAAAATAGCTTTCGAGCCTTAGAATCAGCGTCAGATCCCCAGGATCAAATGGGAATTATAGCACCGGAGAAAGAAGAGATACCCCAGGAGAATAAGGAAATGGAACCATTTCTGGAAGAGATTGGGAAAACCTATGAACCACTGCTTCCAACACAGTCGTATGTGGAAACAAGGCCAGAAACTTCGCAAAATTTGGGCTTGGTTTCAAGATCTAGAGCTAAGGCTCAAACAGAGGAGACCTTAGAAAGGAGAGAAGAAGAGTACGAGCAACAAACCAGAAAAAGAAGAAAGCCTAATAAATATCACAGAGAAGAAGAGAGACCCGTGGAGAAAGTGATAGGGAAGCAATCTAGTAAAACCTTTACATCCTAAAAAGCAAAGTGGAGAACAGCTGGAGGGAAGAAAGGACATAGTGGGTTCAACACCAGTCAAAAAATAATGAAGCTGGTCTCCTAGAATTGTCTAGTTTTAGGAGGCCAGCAAAAGGTAGAAGAAATTAAGAGCTTCAACTTTACAGAAAAAATAAACATCCTCACAATCCAGGAGACTAAAATGCAAGAGGCTGAAAACTTGGATACCATTAAAAGAGTTTGGAAAAACGGAGCTGGGAAAGCCGTAAGCGCGTAAGGAGCCTCAGGGGGTCGGTTAACATGGTGGGAATCCTCTCTATTCAATCTTAGATATTCAATAGAAATAAGACACTGGCTCTGCATAGAGTTGGAAGACCTGGAGAATCATGAAATAATTTGGATAGGAAACATTTACAGCCCAACAATCAATGGAGCTAAGGAAGAATTCTGGAAACAATTGGAAATGCAAAGATTTGGGAAGATGCACCTCTCGTGTATAATAGCAGGCGATTTCAATGTAACCATCTCGCCCGAGGAAAAAAATAGTGGCTCAAAACTTAGAGACACGTTTGGGGAAAGACTAGAAGACGTCATAGCTTCATGGAATCTAGCCGACATCAAGCAAAGGAAAGTATACCTGGAACAACAAATGGACCGGACTTGGGCATATAGCAGCTAGATTGGATCATATCCTGGTAATTTCTTCTCTGCTAGATAATCCCTTACTACGAGTCTCACGACTTTTAACCTCAGATGTTTCTGATCACAAGCCAATCTACTTCTCATTGGAACCAATTGGTAACCTGGGCCCCCAACCTTTCAAGTTTTCTCCCGTTTGGTTAAGCGCGCCAGGGTTTCACAGAATTGTTAATCAGGCCTGGGGAATGTTTTTCCAGGGCTCCCCAACATATATCTGGGAACAAAAACTAAAAAAATGTTAAAAAGTAGATAAAGGTTTGGCTAGCTGACCAGCCTCACTCTGCACAAGAAAAAATTACCTTGATTAAGAATTTGGAAGAGATTCAGGAGGAAATGGAAAGGGAATAAGTCACTAGAGAAATGTTAATAATGGAAAGAGAGATTGATCAAAAAAATTCAGTCATCCAGAGAAAGATAGAGATGGAAGTAAGATTAAAATCCAGGTATTTATGGCTAAAAGCAGGTGATCAGAACTCAAGTTTCTTTCATTACGAGTGCAAAGAACGCAATAGGAGAACACCATAAAGGAATTAACACTAAACAATGGAGGAAATATCAATGATCCTGAGCTAATTAAAAAAGAGGTCAAAGCTCATTTTCAAGCACTCTACTCCAACGAAGAAGAAATTTCAGAAGAAGACATGCGCTCTTTTAGTGGAGAAATTCCACATCCGGTACAGGAAAATAATGATTCTCTTTCTTATCATATTACCTTTGAAGAAGTCAGAAGAGCAGTGTGTTCTTTGCCCCCTGACAAGGCTCCAGGACCTTATGGAATATTATCAAAAAAGATCTTGTCAAAATGGTAATTTGGAAGCAGTCCGTGGATCGAATTGGAGGTGCTACAAATTCAACATTCTTGGCTCTAATACCCAAAGAAAAAAACCCGTCCTCCATTCTAGTCATGGATCTCTCACTAGAAGGCTAAACAAAATTAGGAATGAAGGGACAATTCTAGGAATAAACATAGCAAGAGGGGCCCAAGCCATCAACCACGCCCAGTTCGCGGATGACACTATTCTATGGGGTAGTGCCTCTCCTCAAATAGCTAGGTGGTTCAGAACCACATTGGGCCTCTTCTTAAAATCTTTTGGCAGTCAACTAAATGAAAACAAATCATGGTTGTATGGTTGGAACAGCAGTCCAAATTCTCTTAGATATCTTGCAAAAATTCTAGGAATTCAGGTCAATCTACAATGGAATTCCTTCATATATATTGGAGTCCCAATCATTGATAATAATAAAAAAGTACGATGGCGGTCTGAAGGCCTCTAATTCAAAAGATGAAGAAAAAAATTCCCCTATGGAGCAACTCTTGGCTTAACTTAGCAGGTAGAGTGGTCTTAATTAAGTCAATCCTCTCTTCGTATCCAATCTTCTTGTGTGCCATCTTCGCGGCTCCAGAGGCAGTCATCAATTCCTTTAACATGGAAATTAGGAAGTTCCTCTAGCAAGGAGGGAAGACGCAGGGGAGAAAGTTTAATCTGGTGAACTGGGAAGCTGTAATTGAGAATAAAAATAATGGAGGACTTGGAATTAGGGATCTAGGGAAAGTGAAAAAAACCTTGGGGGAAAAGCAAGTCTTGAGAATGATTGCAAGAGGCAAAGAATAGTGGATAGAGGCTATTAGGAGAAAATATATAAAAAGGAACATGTCCAGAATCTTAGATCTCTCGTGGGGGTTCAAAGGAAGATCCATATGGAATCAGCTCAAAAACTCAGTTGGTCTAATCAAAGGCAAGATATACTAGATCCCCGGTAATGGTTGCAAAATCAGTATATGGACAGACTCCATATTGGGAAGGCCCACTCTTGCATCTAAAGTTGAGCTTCTCCGACTTCGTAGGTGGTTGGAAGACCACGGTTACAAGTTTTTAAAATACTTCTCTATTTGGGGATCTAGGGGAGGATGGAATAGTTGGATTCGTTTAAATCAGCCCTCACATCTAGAACCTGTCTATGCTTCCTTTAACGCCTTATTGTACAAAATTGCCCCCCTTAGCCACAGTGAAAAATATTTGAAAGGATGGGGGAACTCTGGGACTTACACTATAAAAGAAGGCTATCAAACTCTAAAAAACTCAGGAAATGGCATTCAACAAAGAAATTGGAAGAAGGTATAGGATTCTTTCTGCATTCCAAAAATCAACGCTTTCTTTTGGTTCCTATCCAAAGAAAAGCTCTTAACAACAGAAAATATAAGGAAACGTTGGTTTCATGGGCCCTCAAAGTGTCACCTCTGCTAAGAAAATGTTGAATCAGCGTGGCACCTCTTTCTAGAGTGCCCCTTTACCAAACAGGTTTGGATTTTTTTCCTAGGGAAGGATGGATAGAATCTGGTTCTCCCGGGGTCAGTAACCACCATGATGACATGCTAGAAAGGATGCTATCCTGGAAAAATAAAAATAAAAAATATCCTTGAAAGAATTTGGGACGCAACTCTCAAAAATGTATGCTGGCAAATTTGGCTTACAAGGAACATGCTTATTTTTTATAACAAAAAAGCAGATGCTCAACAAAATGCCTTCAATGCGGCAAATATGATAAGAGAGACTTTGAGCACAAAGCATATTGCCACCTCCCCTTCTGAGAAAATAACAGTTGAAGATATTGAATGGTGCAAAGATCTTATACCTCAGAACTCTCTTCAAACCAAAATAAAGGGCAGGCTTCACAATTGGGAAATTCATAAAATATTCTAGGATTTCACACAGTGGAAGGCAGGTCTAAACTCTCATTCCTTGCTCTTCGATGGGGCTGGGAAAGGCAATCCTGGGGAGGCAGGCGGGTGGGATCATCTATGATCCAAGAGAGAAAGTTGTGACTACTTTCGCCTGGGGTCAAGGACGGAAAACCAACAACGAAGCTGAATGGCTAGCGTTGTTCTATGGCATGTACCTGGTTAAGCTTCTCAGCATTGCAAAGATCACAATAATTGAGCACTCTGAGCAGGTAATTCAGAGAATGAACAGCAAAGTAATAAAGACATGGTCAAATCCAACAGAATCTACAAGCAAATTCAACAAATCTCCGGAGAAACTCAAGCCTCCTATTTCCATATTCTAAAAAGTAATAATGTTGACGCTGACAAGCTGGCAAATCAAGGAGTTAAGCTTGGATTGGGAATGTCCAAGGTAAACAAAACTCCTCCTAAACTATTTCATGTTCCATAAGAAGCTATGGACTCTAGATTGCACCCATGGGAAATCCAAGACAAATGCAAAGTCTTGACAGGACTCTAAGGTACTCCTGCCCTCTACTAGCAAGAAGAAAAATCAAATTTTTATCAAAACTGTAGGAAATCCTTGGTCTAGGGAATGGGCTCTCCTTCCTTTATCGGGCAACTTCGGATTAAGACACGATACTCCCGGGAAGGGTACCATCAGGCATGATTGGTTGCAGGCGGGGTCCCTTACTCTCCAAGCACATGCGATGGCATATAAAGTTGATCCACTTTTCAACTTGTAGAAGAAAGAACCCATACAAAGCATAACGAAGCTCTATAAG
>LPNX010845823.1:274793-286053 GCA_001517045.1 Pseudotsuga menziesii
TAGCATACTTTCTACTCCACTCCAAATTTTAAACTAGCACAGCCACTTAATTTGGGGCTTGTGAACTCAAATAGGCCACAAGTTAAGAGTTATTTATGTCATTCTTCTAGTTAAACTTCAGTTACCCATGCATCAACTACCAGTTGTCCATGCTTCAACAAAGGGTGATTTTTTATATTCCTTTTTTATAATTGTTTATTTGGAATTTGGAATGATTCCCATAAAATCAATGGACATGTTATCACCCACCTTCTTCTAATTAAACCTCTTACCCATTCATCATGCATCCAGCTACAAGTCATCCATGCATTAGCCACCAGTTATCTTTGATATTCTTTTTTTTGTTACAATTGTTTATATGGAATTTGGAACAATACCCATAAAATCAATAAGACATTAAGGTTGTCTCATCCTTTTACAATGAAGAGAACTTTATTGACTAATCCATTTCAAATTCTAAAATATAAACACCTATAAATATAAATATATTTAAATAATAATTACTTTACAAACTATTTTATTTTAGTTTTTCAAAGAAAAAAAGCATCTTATTTTGATTCAAAAGAGTGTGTACATGGTTTGTATGCTTTGCATAAACAAAATCAAGAATGTCTCCAAAAAAAACTTCATGCATTACCACTTGTCCATGCTTCAACTAAGGGTGATTTTTTATTTTCCCTCTTTTTTTATAATTGTTTATTTAGAATTTGGAATGATTCTCATAAAATATCAATGGACATGTTATCACCCACCTTTTTCTAATTAAAGTGGTTACCCATTCATCATGCATCCAGCGACAAGTTATCCATGCATTAGCCACCAGTTATCTTTGATATTCTTTTTTTTGTTATAATTGTTTATATGAAATTTGAAACAATACCCATAAAATCAATGAGACATTACACTTGTCTCATCCTTTTACAATCAAGAAAAGCTTTACTTACTAATCTATTTCAAATTCTAAAATATAAACACCTCTAAATATAAATATATTTAAATAATAATTATTTTACAAAAGTTATATATATATATATATATATATATATATAATTTTAATTTTAATTTTAAGTTAATTAAAATTAAACCATTTTTGTAAGTTAATTAGCTAAAAAAAATAATGCATGTTTTTATTTGTATTTTTTTTTAAATGAATTCAACAAAATTGAAATCTGTGAAGGTTGAGAATTGGTTTATACATGTTTTTATTTGTGTGTTATTTTTCAATGGGTTTAACAAATTTGAAATATATGTGAAATTGTGGAAGAATTTAATTATACTTAATATTATTTTTTAATAACAAATTTGTATGAAATTGTTGTAAAGTTTAGTAGTTTTGATGTCTATTTTGTTTTATCAAACTATTTATGTTATATTTATAAATATATATTTACAATTATGTTCTATTTATAAGGATATATTTATATAAATTTGAACATGATATTTTATGAATACGAGATAGAAATTATTTAATCAAACCATTTATGTTATATTTATAAAGATATATGTATATTTATGTTTTATTTATAAGAATATATTTATATGGATTTGAACATGATATTTTATGAATATGGGATACAAATTAATAATATTTTCAATTAAGTGTTTTGATTTACTTGATAAAGGTTTAGATTAAGGTATTGTAAAATTTGAAAATATATAGGCATTGTAAAATTTGAAAATATATTTATATTATTGGTTTGTATATGTACTTATACATGTTTTTATTTATCTTATTTTTCAATAAATTTAATAAATTTGAAGTCTAAGTGAAAAAGAATTTAGTTATACATGTTTTTATTAGTGTTATTTGTTAATAGCATATTTGTATGAAGTTGTTGTAAAGTTTGGTATTACTATGTCTTTTTAATTTTTTTAACAATTTATGTTATATTTATAAAGATGTATTTTTAATTAAGTGGTTTGGTTTATATGATTAAGGTTTGGATGAAGGCCTTGTAAAATTGATTTAGATAAGATGAATATAGAAAGTAGAGAAATAGATCAATATTAAACAAAAGATTATGAGAATGGGTATAAAAATAATTAGAATGAAATAAATGATAATAATCATTATTATAGTGATTTTTTTAATTAAACAATTTAGAAGTGTTATATTTTGGTTTAATCATTATTACAGTGATTATAGTGATTTTTTTTAATTAAATAATTTAGAAGTGTTATAGTTTGGTTTTGATCATTTGGATGTTTTGGACCAATTATAAATGAGAAGTTATAATGAGGGGAGTCAAGTTATATACGGTTTGGCACGATAAAGAGTCTACTTACTTGTGGTAAGAGTGGTTGGAATGTTATGAATACGTTTATAGGTGTTTTTTTGTTAGGGTTCTGCTGAAGCTATGGCGTCGCCTATTGTTTTTTGGTTGCCCCTGTCATGGATCCGCCCAATTCGGTGTCGGATGACCGTCGTGCATGCCTGGAGGATGGATTTCGCAAGATTGTAGCTTCATAACCTCCCTGGAAGCCTCTTCCAGACAATTCCAGATTTGTCAAAAGGGTTGAAGTACCGGAAGTGAAGTTGTCCTCATTGGCATTCAAGTTCAAAGATGTTGCTCTCCGCGAAAGAGGTTTGGTAGGCCATTTCACTGGGCTCTGGCCCTCTCCTCGATCCATTGAAATTTGGTTAAATAAAAACTAGAGACCTTTGATCCAGGGAGAAGTTCAACAAAACTTTTGTGGGCGAGGTTTTTTTGTTTTTCTATTTGAAAAGAGAGAAAACAGAGATTTAATTTTCAGAAACAGCCCATATTTCATGGCCCCAAGAGGTATGTACCTCAACAAATGGGATTTATCCTTTGACCCAAAAAAGAATATCCCTTCATCTATTCCAGTATGGTTTAAGTTGCCATACCTCCCACTCACTACTAGAACGACGAAGACCTCAAAGCTATCAGGAACTCATTAGGGAAATACATTGATAAGTCTGAACCCAAGCCACTCATGTTCTCCTGCGCACTGATCTGTGTAGAAGTAGATCTGGAGAAAGGTCTACCAGAAGCAATAAATCTATCTGTGGAAGGTGGGAATCACCTCCAAACGGTTGACTATCAACATATACCCTTCAAGTGTAAGGTGTGACATGAATACAGGCATTTTGCAAAATCTTGTCAAAAGATAGTTCAACAAGAAGATGGAGAAGTTCAAAGAGAAGAATGGAATGAAGTGAGTAGAAAAAAGGGGAATAAAGCAAATGCTAGCTAGGTAAATACCCCAGCAAAAAAGAAAGTTTCAGAGAATATATTTCAGTCCCTTTCTACATAAGGGAAGGAACAACCCGACACTACAATGACAAAAAAGGAAGGCAATCACAGGAAAAGTATTGAGGACAAGCCAGTATTAATAGAAATAGTGCAAGAAACGAGCTATGAACTCGCACTCCCACAGCAAGCCTACATAGAAGTAAGGCCAAAATATTCTCACAATTCTGGGGGATCAGTAACAAGCCTTCCAAAGCCAAGGCACATATGGAAGACACTTCAGAAAGTAAAGAAGAGGAAATAGAACCCTTAATTAAAAAAAGGCAGGAAACCCAATAAATTCCACAGAGAAATAGAAGCAACTCAAGAAAAAGAAACAGGGAAGCAATCTAGTTTAGATCACCTGGAGAAGAACTTCTTAACAGAAAAACAAGCCTAAGAGCAGGTGGAAGGGAAAAAGGATAGAGTAGTACCACAAGCTATCAGGAAATAATCAAACTTGTCTCCTGGAATTGTAGAGATTTGGGAGGAAATCAAAATATTGAAGCAATAAAAATAACAAAATATTCTGAAGCAATTTCCATCGTTACTATCCAGGAGACAAAAATGCAAGAAGAAGACAGTTTGGCAGCAATGAAGAAAATTTGGAAGACAGGTGAACACCAGGTGAAGGTAAAGTAGTAAGCGCTCAAGGAGCTTCAAGAGGTATACTAACTTGGTGGGATTCAAATTTATTCAAGTTCATCTCAGCAATAGAAAATCGTCATTGGTTGTTCATTGAGCTAGAGAGTCTTGAAACGCAAGAGATTTTTTGGATCAGAAATGTGTATGGGCCTACAAATCACGGGAGTAAAGAAGAGTTTGGACCCAGTTAGAACAAGAAATACATGGAAAGATGCATCTACCATGCATTATTGCTGGGGATTTCAACACTATCATTTCTCCAGAGAAAAAAAAAGGAGGCACCGAAGTCAGAGACCCCTTTGGAGAAAGATTAGAGGATATAATGAGTGTTTGGAGGCTTTTTGACATCAAGCCAAAAAGAGGCAAGTACACTTGGAGCAACAAACGTATTGGACCGGGTCACATCGCTGCTAGATTGGATAGAATGTTGGTAAGTTCCTCCTTCCTAAACAAACATTTTTTGCATGTTTCTTGTCTCCTTTCCTCTGCGGCGGATGATCATAGACCTCCTTCCTTTTCCTTAGAACCAATTGGAAATTTGGGGCCCCTTCCTTTTAGGTTATCCCCAACTTGGATTTCAGACCCAAGTTTTTTTTATATTATCCTTCAAGCTTGGCATATTTTTATTCATGGTTCCCCTAGTTTCATTTGGGAGCAAAAGTTAAAAAATGTTTAAAAAGGGCTTAAAAATTGGCTAGTAATTCGCAACTTCAATCCTGGAAAAGAAAATTCCTCCTTTGTTAAAACCCTTGAAGATATTCAAGAACAAATGGAGTAGGTAGAAATAACCAAAGAAATGTTGTTGAAATAAAAAGAGGTGGACGGGAAAATCTTAGCTATTCAGCGAAGGGAAGAAGCAGAACTGCACATTAAATCCAGATGCCTTTGGTTAAGAGGGGGAGATCAGAACACTAAATTATTTCACTATTAATGTAAAGAGTGAAACGGGGAGAATACAATAAAGGAGATAAAAAAAAAGAGAATGGGGAAAAGCTAAGAGAGCCCGAGGAAATCAAAAGGGAGATTAAAGAGCATTTTGAAGACCTTTATACTGATGAGGAGGATGTCTCATGGGAGGAAATGATTGTCCTAAGTGATGAAATACCTAAATTATTAAGGGAAGATCTTGATGTCCTTGTTCAACCTATCTCTTTTGTCGAGGTTTGCTCTGTGGTTTGGTCTTTGCATCCAGACAAAGATCCTGGGCCTGATGGGTTCCCTATTAGATTTTATTGGAGCAGCTGGCATATCATAAAAAAGATTAATGTTGATCTGGACTCAATCCAAAGACAAGATAGTAGGTGCTACAAATTCCAAATTCTTAGCTTTAATTCCCAAAGAACAAAATCCAGTTTCTATGAAAAGAGACAAACCAATTTCTCTATGCAATTCCTCCTACAAAATCCTCTCCACAATAATTTCCAACATAATCAAAAAAGTTATCCCACATCTAATTTCAGAAAATCAAGGAGGATTTATAGCTGGAAGGTATGGCAAAGAAGCAGGTATGGCTATTAAATTAGATCTTTCCAACTCATTTGATAAAATAAGACATTCTTACATCTTTCAAGTTATGGAAAAATATGGTTTTCCCTCCAACTTCATAAGATGGATCAAAGCTTGTATAAGGAGACCCTGGATAGATCCTATGGTCAATTGTTGGTCAACCTCCTTTTCTCAAGTGCAAAGAGGAATTCACCAAGGTTTCCCTATGTCCCATTTTCTATATATCCTTGTGGCAGACTCTCTTAGCAGAAGACTCAACAGATTAAAAATTGAAGGAAATATCCCTGGTATCAATTTTGTCATAGGAGTCCAACCTATTAACCATGCGTAGTTTTTCGACGATACCATTCTACTGGGTAGTGCCTCAACTCAAATAGCCAGAAGGCTCAAACTTATGCTTGATCTCTTTATCAAAGTCTCTCGTAGTCAAATCAACTCCTATAATTCTTGGTTGTATGGATGGAACAGCAATCCCCTCATCCTAAGATAAATATCCTGCATCCTAGGCATCAAGGTCAATCTTCATTGGACCTCCTTTGTCTATCTTGGAGTATCTATATTCAAGAACACCTGCAAGACTTCAGCTTGGAGCTCTCTTATCCAAAAGTTGAAAAACAAAATTCACGCTTGGGGTTCATCATGGATCAACTTAGTTGGAAAGCTTGTCCTTATTAAATCCATTTTAGCTTATTATCCTGTCTTCACTTGTTCTATCTTCCTTGCGCCAAGATCAGTTGTCAACAGCTTAAGCATTGAGATCAGGAAGTTTCTTTGGCAATGTGGGAAGGCCCAAGGGAAAAAATTCAATTTGTTAAACTGGGACATTGTCTTGGAAGACAAACACAATGGAGGATTAGGAATCAGGGATCCTGGTTTAAAGAACAATGTTATGGGATCTAAATTGGTTTGGAGGATGGTCCCTGGTGAAAAGGAATGGTGGAAGGAGATTATAAGGAAAAATTATATCAAGAATCAAGATCCAAATGCTTAGATTCTCCATGGATAGGTAAAGGTACCTCCATATGGAATCTCTGCAAAAAGTATGGTGGCCTAATTAAAGACAATTTGTTGTGGATACCAGGGACTGGTCGTTAATTAGATATTTGGTTAGATGTTATTTTTGGATGCCCTCCTCTAGCATCAAGCATTAATCTTCCCAACCTCTGAAGATGGATTCAAAATATCAATTTAAATAAGTTAAAAGATATTGCATAATGGAATAATGATGGAGACTGGGTTGGATGGAAAGCAATACAACCTCCCACTTATCTTCAAACTAATTATGTTCTCCTCTTCATATCTCCATGGGATTTCCCCCCTCAACACCAGGACACATGATTCCAAAGGTTGGGGGAAGATGGGATTTTACACAGTCAAAGAAGGGTATTAGATGCTGAAAAGTATAGAAATAGATACCAGAAATGTTTATGGGAAAAGGTATGGAACTCCAACTGCATCCCTAAAATCAATATTTTCTTTTGGCTCATGGTTAAAAATAATCTCTTGAAAGCTGAAAATTTAAGAAAAAGGGGGTTTCAAGGGCCTTTTAGATGTTCACTCTATATTTCTAAGGAAGAATATACGTTACATATTTTTTCTTGAATGCCCTTTCACTACACAATTTTGGACCCATACTCTTGGTTCCATTGGAAGGAATTACTCTCTCCCGGACAACATTCTAGATATGATCATCAAATGGAAGAGCTTATATCCAGGTAAGATAGGGAAGAAGAAGACTCTCCTCAGAATATGGAATACAGTTCCAAAAATATATCTTGGCAGATCTTGCTCGCCAGAAAGAGGCTTACTTTTTATGATAAGAAGGAAGACCGCCTGCGTGCAGCCAACAAATCCCTAAACATGATTCACGAAAAACTGGTCTCCAAACAGGTATCCTTCCCTCACTCAAAGGATATCATCCCCGAAGAAATTAAATGGTGTCGAGATATTCTAAGTCAAAATTATCTTCAAACCAAATCTCTCATGGATCTTCACCCCTGGGATATTAGGAAAAGTAAAGAAGACTTCCTTCAATGGAGACTGAAGCAAAATAGATCTATCCTTTTCTTCGATGGCGCCTCAAAAAGAAAACTTGGGGAGGCAGGTGCGGGTGGGATTATCTTCGATCTCGAAGGAAAGATAGTAACATGTTACACTTAGGGAATAGGGTACAGAACCAGCAACGAAGCGGAATGGCTCGCACTTCTCCTTGGGGTGGATCTCGAAAGGCAAAACAATATTTCAAACCTCATAGTTCTTGGAGACTTGAATCAAGTCATCCAAAAAATGATATCTGGATACAACCATGGTGCAGTCAAATTCAGAAGAATTTATGACCATGTCAGACGCCTCTCCTCAAATATACAAGTTTCCTATTTCCATATTTTTAGAGGTAACGACAAATTCGCTAATCAAGGAGTTAGGATTGAAATGGGATTAGCAATAATCAAGGGTCAAGAAAAAATTATATTATGTCCTTTAATTTCCTAAGATTTTGCACTAGGAAGGGTGATTCGGTTTGGCTCTCCGGTCCTTCACAATTCCTGCCACTTTTCAGGCCTCAAGAGAACAGTTTTCCATCACTAAGGACAGGTGGATTCTTTTCCCATGTGATGGGATTAAATGTAGGTTCAGTTGATCTTCCCTTTGTCCCGATGAAGAGATCACTCACATGCGTAATGGAGGAAGGCTCCGGAATGAAAATTCCTCTCCAACACCCAATCGCTCATTGTGAATTAGAAGAGGATTCTTGCAGGTTTCCTAGGATCTGGTACTCTGCATAAGCGTTTCATGTTCATCTTTCTTTTACAGATCTCCTTCGTTTTGATGATATAGAAAGCGACCGGTTCGACCCTTTGTTGGTTCAATTTTCCCCTTCGGCTCTCACGAACTCTCACCCATCCCAACACTCCATGGAAAACAATGGCAGGAATGTGACTTTAAATGATATACAGACAACTTTATAGGATATCAAACAACACATGCATTGGTTGTATGAGCTTCTGAGCACGGGCGTGAAAGAAGGCAGGGTAGCAGCAACAGACGTGAAGTATCTGGCCAACCAGATGGGATGTCATGAATCTAGGATCGATGACAATGATATGGATTTGTGCAAACTCATGGGTACGGTCGACATTATTGAAGAAGTGCAGAAGTTAACAAGCATGAACCAATGTAGTCATTTCCAAAAATCTCTGGAAAAAGATCATCAAATGGTGGAAACTTCTGTTGTGCAACCAGTCCATGGGCTAGGTGAAAAGAAGAAGCGGTAGCTCTAGCTTGTTATGGATTTCATATGCTTTTATGTACATTACTTAATAGCCAATTTGTTTGTCTTTACCCTATGATGGGTACCAGTTGTTTTATTTGGCATAGAAGACCTTATTTGAACAATGTAACTAGTTTAGACTGCACAGTATTTTCTCTGCAAAACAGTCTGATAAGTAGGCTCTCCTTTTTGTATGCATGGTTGTGCATAGCCTTTTTTATCTAATATAAATATATTCTCTGGTCTCTGTTAAAAAAAAGTGGAGTCAAGTTATATAAATGACCATGTGCCTAATTATCTTGTAAGAATTTTTAGTGTGTAGCTCAAGGCCAAAGTGACTAGTGAATTTCTAAGCATATATTTTTCAATAAATATGATTTCGATATACAATGACGTAGACATACCATGGTATTCTCTAGATATTTAAATATGATTTTAAGAATTAAAAATCTTATATACATATTGAAGAGAACCTATTGGAATCCTCCCTAATGGTGTCATGGAGGGGCAAAGGGGTCAGTTAGTGTAATAATATTGTATTTTTGGTCGTCATTAAATGTAAAGTAAACTATGTGCACTATGTGTGTTATTATTAAATAATGTCAATAGGTAGTTATGGTAAAATAAATGTGATGATGTCTAATGAAAGAAAATCCACTAGGTAGTTAGGAGGTGGTTATGATTAGGGTCTCTAACTAGCTATAAATAAGGATAGAGGCATCCTTATGGAGCATGTATTGGAGTATATTCTATTGGATCTTAACTCATAGACATGTTCTTGACACTAAATGTCTTTATTTGCAAAAAGCAAAAAAAAATAGTTATAAAATTGACTTCATCTAAAAACACAAGGATAAATTTTTAAGGATCCATACCAAATCTTAAAATGCCAACAATAAAAAAAATGGAGATAATTTTTTAAAAAATATTCAAATTTCTAAGGATTTTATATAGTTTCTACAAACATTTTGTGTTAGGTGAATCATTTTAGAAAAAAATTGGAAATTGGTGGCTTTTTTCAATGGGATATTAATCTATGGGTAAAATTAGCCCCAATTTTTTTTGAAAAAACATGGAATTTATAAATTAAAAAAAAATCATTTAAATCAAATTTAAGAATTGAAGATATAATTATTTAAAATTAGTTGGTTTTTGAATGATGATCATAAATATTAAAAAGAATATATTTTTTAACATAACATATATATTAAAACCAAACCAGCACAATTAGACAAAGGGTTTTCCAACTTAAATTTAGTATTTTTTATAATATATTTTTAATTTATATTGCATGATATAACTTTCATAAATTTTCTCCCTCAAACCTTAACAACAGTGGAAACATTTAGGAGAATGAAATGCTTTAAGTAATTTTCATTTTCTTAATTTATTATCAATAATTTTGTCTTAGGTTTCTTTCCTTTGTATTAAGTTGTTTGTCCTTTTAATGTTTCATTTGTTTTGAGTTGAATTTTTATTATATGTTTTATTTATTTATTTTGTTTCTTTTGCTTTTTAGGGTTTTTGTATTTAGTTGTATTTTTTTGTTTCTTGGTTTAAATAATGTGTGGGTATAGTCGACTTTCACCATTTTTTTTATAGCCGAGTTGTGTTATGATAATTAATTTTGTATCTTTTGATCTATTGTCTCGTATCCAGCTCTTACAAATTGACAATGTGTATTGATAATAGATCCAATTGAGGATTTGAAACGTTGACTCCAAAATGGAAAACGTGGATATTTTGTAAACGTGCTCTATCATGAAATAGACAATCGAATGTTCATATTAAAAATATTGTAGGCTATTCCAGACAAATAATTTCACTTTCTATTTGATCATGACTCTACTTTACCTTGTGCATAGAACATCATTGCGGAAAGTCATAAGCCAATTATGACTTCCAATGTCTGTATTGCATATTCTCCAATGAGAATGTTCCTTCTCACTCCACATTTGACCTTTTTGCAACTTCATGCGGATGATCTTTGGGACATTATGAGTTCTATTTATTTGGACCAACATCATAGTTGTAGGAGTTTTGGAGAATAATACTCAACCATTCATCAAGTTTGGGATTCATTAGTTGTGTGTTAGCATGAGCACCTAGGCATGGGATCTAGGTTTGTGGATGAGCTTTTTGGATTACTTCAGTTTTGAGACCAGTACTTGTGCATGGGACATTGGCTTATGGATGAGATTCTAGGGTGACTTCAATGTGATGATTAGTGCTTATGCATTTGGCCCAAGTTTATGGATGAACTTCTTAAACTACTTGGTCAAATTGTAGCTAGCCCTTGGACATGGTACCATAATTCCTTGTACTACGTCAATATTACAATAAGAATCCACACGGGAACTTTTTTATTATTGTGCATCCTCATTACAAGCATTGAGGGCAACACTTTTCAAACAGGGGCAAAAGGGCCCATTATAGTAATAATAGTGTAGTTATAATGGCCATTGAAAGCAAAGTGAATTGTGTCCACTATGATTGTTATTATTAAATAAGGTCCACTAGGTGGTTATGTTGGATAAATGTAATATGGCGTCATTAAACAAGGTCAATTGTGTAGTTAGGATGTGGT
>LPNX010845823.1:286127-339801 GCA_001517045.1 Pseudotsuga menziesii
TATGATTAAGGTTCTCTAGCTAGCTATAAATAAGGATGGAGTCCTTATGGAGCAAGTATTGGAGTATATTGTATTAGGGCTTAGAGCATTAGAAGGTTTTCTCCTTGAAGAGGCAAGTGAATAGGGGTGGATTCCTTCCATAAAAGGATCATTGTGTGATGTTTTCCTACTTTAAGTGTATTTTCTAAATAAAGCATTCATAATTTATCAATATATTCTTTTTTATTCAATTTTAATGGTTAAGGTTCCCTACATCACTAGAAGAAAGATGATTCATGAGGGACTGTTGAGTAGAGAAAGGAAATATATTCCTTGTATTTTATTGAAGGTAAGTTAACTATAAATGCACAAGTGGACGCATCCTCCTAGTCTCAAGCACATGGATGCACCCTCTTGGTGATGATTCTAAGGTAGATAAGAGCTCATGGCGATGATTCCAAGGTGGGCATGCATGACTGAACTCCAGTGGTGTAACTAAAATGAAATTGAAGCATGACTCAAGGAGAGGTGTGCCCTTGACTTGGAGAAGATTATTCTAATCTAAGAGAGAATATCTTGGACCAATTAAGATCATGTGCGCCCTCATACATAGACTATGGAACATAGGAAAAATATTTATTAGGTAAATGTGGATATACTCTAATGGGTCCCGGCATTGAGCGATGTTAGGTACCCATGTACAATGCATTTGGGAAAAGAAAATAACTGAAATACAAAAAAGGGGGAAAACTCAATGGGAACAAAGACCCCCTTAAAAGACAATGTAGACTATGGCAGCGACTAGGCAGTTGTGTCCTTCATCCCTAAGAGATCTCGCAAAGTTCACATGATTAAGGTTTGGATGAAGGTATTGTAAAATTTGAAAAGATATTTATATTATAGGTTTGTATATGCACACTAATCAGCGAGTATATGAAGTAGAGAAAGACAAACAAAAGATTATGGTAATTGCTGTAAAATAATTATAGTTGAATAAAGTATTATAGTGATTATAGTGATTTTTTTAATTAAATAATTTAGAAGTGTAATATTTTGGTTTTGATCATTTGAATGTTTTGGACCAAATTGTAAATGAGTATATATAATGAGGGGAGTCAATTTATATAAACGCCCATGTGTGTAATTGTCTTGTATAAATTCTTAGTGTGGAGGCCAAAGCTTGACTAGTGAATGCCTAAGAATGTATTTTCAATAAATATGATTTCGATATACAATGAGGTAGACATACCATGGTATTCTCTACATATGTAAATATGATTTTAAAAATTAATATAAAGGTTCATGACTAGCTATAGAAGAGCACCATAGGGGTTGTGAGTCCACTACAAGGAAAAGGGATAAGGGATCCAAGGGGATGATGAATAATCCTAAGTTGTCAAAGTCTCCCACCATTCATCTTTTCACCATGTACCTTATTAAAGATCTCAACCACCAAGCATTGAATGCAAGTGGTGATTGGTGGAGAAGTTTACCTTCCATAGTTATGATAGCATGGGGGTTGAGTATAACGTTCAAACCCTTAAAATTCTGGAGGCAAATTCTAACTCGCAAAACAAAAGAAGACAATAAAATTGCTTTAAAATATTGGAATTCCAATCTTAAAAAGCTTTATGAATCCCCGAATATAAGAGATAACATTCAAACCCTCCTTACAATGAAAGAAGTTTTCTTGTTAAAAGACATAGATTTCGAGGTTAAACACTTGGCAAATGGAAAAGCCAAAGACATTGAAGACTACCAGGCGCAAATCTTAAAAATTAGAGGGCTTGTCCTCATCCCGCACATCCACAAACTCTTTATTCTAGCGGTCAAGAAAGGGTTTCCTACACCTTGGACTCAAAGCCTCGTTATTCCTATTTTCAAAAGTGGTGATAAAAATTTCCCCTCCAAGTATCAGACTATTATGATTAGCCCTCTTTTAGCTAAGTTATATGGTATTATCTTATAAAAGAAGATCAATGAATGGCTATAAATGGAAGGTAAGCGGGCTAAAGGCCAAGCATGTTTTAGAAGGCATCATTCAACCACGGACCACCTCGTTACGCTTAGGATCATTACAAAGGAATGTCGTAATAATAAGTCTGGCATACTTTTTTCTTTGTGGATTTTAGAAAAGCTTTTGATACAGTGGCTAGAAATAACATGTGGAATAGGCTAGAGCTTAAGGTTCCTTTTGAATTGAGAGTTGTCGTGATAAGGTTATATAAAAAAGTCATTGTCAAGTTTAAGAATAATGAGAGTTGGACAACGGATATAAATTGTAATATTAGATTTAAACAAGCTTGCCCCTCTCCCCTACCCTTTAAATTACATTAATAAGCTAGAAAGGTGTTTAGAAGAAGTAGGTTGTGTAGGTACAATCTTAGTTCGGATAGTTATCATCCTCCTACTTTATGCTGATGATATTGTTCTTATGGCAAGGCGTCATTTTGATCTCGATAAGCAATTAAGAATTCTTAAATATTTTTGCTCTAACATGGGTATGACTATTAACACCGACAAGACAAAAATTATGATTATAAAAACTAAGAAAGACACCTACGCAAATTTTATTTATGATAATAGAAATCTAGAGGAAGTGACTTCTTACAAGTATCTCGAAATTGATATTCATCACAAGTTCAATTGGAACTATAGCATTGAGAAAAGGATTAATGGATGGTGGAAAGCGTATTTTGGTATTGAAAACAATTGTAAATCAGTGAATATGGTCATATGGGATAAAAAGAAGTTCATCTTTGAAACTCCTGTCATCCTAGTTATTTTGTATTGTTGTAAGTATGGGGGTGCAACATTTCTAAAGAATCGTGGAGGAAGATTGAGTAAATCCATAAGCGGTTTATAACTTATAACCCCAAAATTAAAAGCAATACGACTTATCATATTCTCCTCATAGAAGTGGGTATTTCCCCCATCGACAGCATGGCTATGCCTAGGTACATAATGTACACGCATAAGATAAATAACATGGGAAACGAGAGACTTCCTAAAATTGCTTTAAATTCAAGTCAAAATCAACTACGCCTCAAGCGATATTGCTGTAAAGATACCATTGCCTGGTTAAACCATTGAGGCATTGATGAAAACGACATTTTGCAGAACATTGATAATGTCAATAATATCATTGCTTCTAAGTTTAAAAAGAAATTGTGGTGTGAGGAAAATTTAGCGATTAAGATCAAATTAAGATACTATAAGGTGGTCATTAATCCTAATTTGAAAGATCGAAAGTATCTCTCTATAGTAACTAGCTCATGAAAGAAAATTAATATAGGCAAAACTAAAACAAACTCTCATGAACTCCATAGTGAAACGAGGCGTTGGTCTATTCCTAAAACTCCATGGGCGGAAAGGGTTTGCCATTTGTGTGAGTCTATGAGCGTTGAGGATGAAAATCACTTTCTCTTAGAGTGTCATGCTTACATCCACATTATATTTGAGTTTCATAGTACTCGCTACAATACAAACCTATATAACCTCCTAACTTGCCAAAACTATATTGAGCTTGGAAATCTTCTTGGTAAGTTTTTTTAGCACAGGAACAAGATTTTAAAGTGAACCAAGTATTATCCTTCTTAAAGTCTGATGGATCAAAGTTGGCCTCAGTGGACGTTATTCATCATTATCATTATCCTTAAGTGTAAGACATTTCATCCCCATGGGAATTCAAACCTTGTGGATATTTCAACCATCGCATGCACTATCTTCATGCAATAAGAAATGATCATTCCCATTCATTCCATTGGGCCGGTGCCTTCACTCATTGGATTATATGTATGTGTTCTCATGTGGGAGACTATAATTCACACCTATAAGTGACCAAAGAGAGTAGAAGAAGAGAATATGGTAAAGTTGAGAAGAAAGATGGAAGGTTGTAGAGGAGAATAGAGGTTGGGTTAATAAAAAAACCATTATGATTCCCTGTAGATTGCTACCAATTCAATGCTCAAGAAACAATATTTGAGTGTGCTAGGTTGGTCCAGAAGGTAAATAACAAATTAGAATTCCTATGTATATATCAAAGAGCACCTATTGGAATCCACCTAATGGTGTAATGGAGAGGCAAAGGAGCCATTTAGTGTAATAATATTATATTTCTAGTGGCCATTAAATGTACAAGAACTATGTACACTAAGTGTTTTATTATTAAATAATGGCAAATAAGTAGTTATGGTAAAATAAATGCAATGATGCCTAATTGAAGAAAATCCACTAGGTAATTAGGAGGTCGTTATGATTAGGGCCTCCAACTAGCTATAAATAAGAATAGAGTCCTCCTTATGGAGAATGTATTGGTGTATATTCTATTAAAGATTAACTCGTAGACTTTTCTTTTCTTTTCCTTTTTCGCGACACTGCTTTTTATGCAAAAACTAAAAAATAGTTAGATATTTTAAGGATCCATACTTGTCTTATAATCCTTGGCCAGTCTTACTAATTCTTAAAATGCCAACAATAATAATAATAATAAATGTTTTTTAGTTTTTAAAGATTTTATATAGTTTCTACAAAATTTTAGAGTTTTAGAGTAAAAATTTTTCATCCTATAGAATTTAGGTGAATCATTTAAAAAAAAATGGAAATTGGTGGATTTTTTTTAAATAAATGGAAAATTAGCCCATGCATGAAATTTAGCTCCAAATTTTTTCTGAAAATAAACACCGAATTTATAAATTATAAAAAAAAAATCATTAAAATCAAAGTTCGGGAACTGAAGATATAATTATTTAAACTTAGTTATTATAAGGTTTTTGGATGATGGTCATAAATATTAAAAAACATATATCTTTTAACATAGCATCCATATTAAAACCAAACCAACACCATTACATAGAGAGTTTTTAAGCTTTGATGTGGTGTATTGTATAATATATTTTGAATCAATATTTTGCACTGTACAACCCTTGCAAATTTTCTCTTTCAAACCTTAACAGAACCAAACAACGGAAACATTGACAAACATGAAACATTCTAAGTAATTTTAATTTGCAAATTTTCTCCTTCAAACCTTAACAGAAGCAAACAACCAAAACATTGAAAAACATGAAACATTCTAAGTAATTTTAATTTTCTTAATTTCTTATCAATATTTTTGTCTTGGGTTTCTTTCCTTTATATTAAGTTGTTTGAGAAATATAAAATGTTTAAAGTAATTTTAATTTTCTTTATTTAATATCACTATTTGTCTTAGGTTTCTTTCCTTTGTATTAAGTTGTTTGTTCTTTTATTGTTTCATTTGTTCTGTTCTAAGTTTTTATTATATGTTTTATTTTTATATTTTTTATATTTTTTTTTTCATTTGGTTTCTAGGGTTTTTGGATTTAGTTGTGTTTCTTTGAGAATGTGTGCTCATAGCCGACCTTCACCATTCTTCCATAGCCGACCTGTGTTATGGTAAGTAATTTTGCATCTCTCGATTTATCAATACTAATACATCGCAAATACAAATTGACTATTTGTCCTAATGATAGATCCAGTTGACAATCTAAAACGTTGACTTCAAAATGGCAAACATGGATATTCTGGAAAAATGCTCTAAAATTACAAGTTATGGAGGATCCAGTAATTTTGTAAGAATGAACAAGGGAATCTCTGAATTTTAGGAGAGCTATATCCTAGGCGAAATGTATCCTATCATCAGATGAGAGTATACGAGAGACATACATGCTTGTGTGATTTGGAGGATGCTTGTGATGACTGGTACATGGATGATTGTAACTTCTGGGAAGACAAATAATTTCGCCTTGGATTTGCTTATGACTCTACTCTACCTTGTGCGGAGGACATCATTGCGAAAGTCGGAAGCCAATTATGACTACCAATGTATATATGCTGATCCCTTTAAAGTTTTCAAGCTCTAACATTTCATGGTTGCACTAAGTGCTCTTACAGCCAGGGGTGGTTTAATGCTAATAAAATAAGAAGGAAAAATATTGACGTCTCCCATCAAAAATAAAGCCAAGGTAAAAAAATAAAAAAAGACTGAACAAAATAAACTGGGCATAAACCATCTTTGCTAGATCTTTTTAAGCGCAGCGAGGTTTGCACTGGGTTGTTTTTGTACATCTCTTGGTGCTTAATAAATCTGGACATAAGCTGGATCTACGCTATTATAAAGTATAAGCACAGGCACAGATACCAAACTAGAAACTGTGGGCATAAGCTGGATCTATGCTGGTATAAAGTATAAGCACAGGCCCAGATACCAAACTAGAAACTGTGGACATAAGCTGGATCTATGCTAGTGTAAAGTATAAGCACAGGCCCAAATACCAACCTAGAAACTGTTGTACATGCACAACATAAGCCTGGCCCTCACTAAAAGGTATTTCCTCCTTGCCCGCTGATATCACTTCTGTTTCTAATTTTAACAGAACGCTTGTTAATTGATTACTAGACACATTTTTCTTTTAATAAAAAAAGAGTGGGATAACAATGAAGATAGAAAGATGACTCTTTTGTCCAACATGATTTCAAATGTTAATAATTTGTTCAAGTCTTTCGAGTCTCACCATCTATCATATACCCCTATTAACAAGCATATGTAATAGTGAGCCACTACTTTTATCTTAGGTGTAAAAAAAAACAGAAAACATAGAGACCACAATTGCCATATGAATGTATGCATTTGTCTGTAGGTTAAAATTAAAATTTATCATTTAGAATAATGAAATTCATTTCAAACCATAAAAGGCAAATGCACATATACAGACCCTGTTCACTCATCTGAGTAGAATTTATTCCAGTCCTTGAAAGAGAGCTAACAAGTCAGCCTATAAACATTTGACCTACAAAAACATCTATAATTGCTCCAAATGGTAAACTCACATTTAATAAAAATACAAAAAATAAAAACTACACTGCATTGTATAAAAGAAGACACAAAGAGCTCGAATTACACCAGAATTGCTTAGTACATAACAAGATATTAAACCTGAATTGTATAGTAGTACATAACAAGAAATTAAACCTGAATTGTATAGAAGTACATAACAAGAAATATAACTAATCTAAGTAAAGTCTGCTTTTTGGCAAATCCTTCAATCTTCTTCTCTTTCTGGGGGTAAGCCACACGGTAGCAACATTTTCTGTGAGGACAATCAATCATAAATCAGTTTCATGCAAATGTTAAAAGTAAAGTTTGATATAAAAGATGTACATATTGATGATAACTGCAAAGAATAATTGGATAAAGCAAAGACCTCTCTACATATACTCAAACCCTCCAACCAAGTTATTATGCAATTAATACGTTAAAACTTAAAACTTAAAACACAGGGGTTCTGCTTATGCTGATACAGGGTAGCATTCCTGAAATGTAGGGAGTAAAATAAATGTGTTAAGGGTGGATCAGATTATATTTAGTTTAAGAAAGAATCCTTCGATCTTATCTTTGAAGAATGTACTATCAGTAGGTCCATCATTTTCACCTTCAACGGTGTGTGAGAAGGAAATTCAAATTTTTTAGCTTTATACTATTATATCACTTCATTATCAGGCATGATATATCTTCTGGAAAAAACACACTCTAGCCAAGAAATCATCATTTGTCTTACATATATAGACATTGCAACAACACAGAATTTTAGTCTCCATTCTTGATTGGTACAAACCCACAGCAAGAACCAATCTTAACATCGATTGAAGTGTTATGTTCGTGCTAAAAGGGCCTTGTAGTCTACTATTTCTATGCCTCACGTTGATGCATACCACATACAACAGAGAAATCCAGAATCAAGTTGGTATAAACATTTCTACATTTATTATGGTTGTGAAGAATATATATTATACCAACTCATATTTTTTGCAACCTAGTCTTTGATATTTTGGTATAATGATCACCACCAGTTAACGAGGAGGCTTCCCAGCGATGGGAAATTTTTTATTGATTTGAGTTTATAAATACAGCTCCCCATCTAGGTATCCAAATTTGAAATTTGAATCGTCAATGTAGATGACGTCCATTTCTATGATTTTGATATTCAGCATTTTACAAGAAAAAATGAGACTCAGTAGTAAAAAAAGCAAGAATGTATAAATTTTATTCTAGCATTAAGAAGGCTATGCCAATATGGTTGATAGCATTGTCCCATATTCTGCACATTATCTCTCTCGCTTATTAGGATATTGGCTTATACTTTCTACAATATGTTGACCACTTCCAAACTCTTCTGTGTACTGTATAATTTAATTAGTTAAACATGAAGACTGATTATGTGAAGGCACACTGTGTGATTGGGTAATCTGAAATTTATTTTGAATCAGCATATATGCTCATTACCCTGTGATGTTTCCATGTATCTCCAACATGCCAACTTGTCTCCGCTGCCTTTTATATTTCAGATCATCATTTCGGTAAGGCTTAGCTCTTTGAGAATATAAAAGATATGAGTTCACCCTAATGTGTATGTGCACTATTTTTGAATTGGCATCTTTTATGAAAAAACATCAAAATTGGACTATACACACCAATATTTTAAATGTCAGACTTGGACACACAACCCACTGAAGGTCCACTTGGACTCAGCTCCGAATTGGACTTGTTTCAAGTTTGTGCCTCAGTTTACTAAAAAAATACATCAAATTTTACAATTTTGATCAAAAATATATATTTTAAAGATTCCAAATCATTAGAGTGAAAATATGCAAAGTCTGCTGATGTATATACCTTGTATGGGTGAATATATCAAAATGTCCCTGAGTGCAGTATATTTCATAGACAGAATATCATCGAGGCTCTAAATGGTCTAGAGTCTTCAAGACAACTCCCTCAAACCTATGGCACCCTTTCTGGGAACTAAGTCACCTGATACAAGGACATGAAACATGGAAGACACAGGAATACGAGTGTCCAACACGGACACAGCAACCCCTGAAATTAGGACATGTTTTATATATATATATATAGAGAGAGAGAGAGAGGACACATTTTATATATCTATATATAGAGAGAGAGAGAGAGAAAGAGAGGGGACACGTTTTATATATCTATATATAGAGAGAGAAAGAGAGAAAAAGCCTAATTTTTGTAGAAACTAGAACATTTACAAATATTCAAGAGAAATTACAATCAATACACATTACACATTCACAAATCACAATGCATATGTCAATGATAGACCTAATTGAAACCCCCATTAGCGGAAAGGGATAGGTCTCAATCCACTATTGAAACAAGGGAAAAAGGTTGGTGATTGGCTTCCCTAACCCCCACTATTAGATGCCCACGAGAGGCATAAGAAAGCAAACCAAAATAGGACTATTTCCTTTTGATTAGATTACATGGATGGGAACCACACCCTATTATTATCTGTTCCCATTTATATTTTAGATTATGCCACTTACAATGATGATGCCGCTTAAGATTGAATGTCATGGGTAGGAATAGAAATAAGGGGCAACCTCCCCTATGTGAAATGAAACCCCTTGTGATGTTGTTTGTGGAATATGCCCCACAAAATACTTATTGGTATGCTCCCTGACTTGATTTGAGAGGCTAAGAGCCAAACAATGTAATATGTAAATGTGCATAGAAGAATACTAAATATACATCACAACTAAGAACCAAACAATGTAATATGTAAATGTATATGGAAGAATAAAATACATCACAAATTGCAGACAAAGAAAAAGAAGGATGACAAACATGGGAGGCTATAATTCCATTGGTGCAGTGGGTTCTCATAGACTCATAAAATTTCTCATTAAGTCTTCAAAATCAAAATCTATTACATAGATGTCGGAATGCCAGTAGCAAATACAAAATGGGATAGATCAAGATCGAAAACCTTCTAATGCTCTTCACCTACGAAAAAAAACCCCTCTTAGAGCTCAATCCTTATGGAAAAGGTGAATGAATGACGATAAAATTGTTTTTTACAGTGTTTTTGGGTTGGAAGTGTCCTGATTTTGGGACACGTCCTGACATAGTGTCAAACACGTGTTTTGGACGTGTCCTAAAACAGGACACATCCAAAACAAGTGTTTGTCACCGTGTTAGGATGTATCTGTGTCCAACACGATGACACGGGACACAGTGTCCTGTTTGGACGTGGTCGATGACTTAGTCTGGGACTGTTTTTCAAGTATTTTATTAAGACTAGAGATGTTTAGAGGAGGAGCCACTTCTAATTGGGGAAGTTGAATACGATTGAGGGAGTCAAGTTTCAATTTGCAGAGCGCCTGAGCTCTCATGTTGAAGCATCGAGATAATAAGAAGGGGAACACTATTGGGTTCATCTGTTGATTGCTACGTATTGACTGAAGCGTTTTAACCGAAATCGTAATTGTGTGGGGTTGATCGTGTCTTGTGAAAGCGGCGTTGTATGCTGGTCATGTCCTTTAAACTCACATCCAATTGAGAGATACGTGTTGGAAGAATAGCGGAGTTATCTCGAGGAATTGTGGATCTCGCCACCCGAGTTAGCTGTCACATAACTGTTTAGAGGAGGTCGTGTGAATGGGTGCAAATCACGGAATTGAAGACTGAGTACATTCATTGAGAAAAGATTTCTCTATCCGAGAGGTCGTGGTATTCTTATAGAGGTGGTGATTAGCTTGGGAGAGCATAGGAGGATGTCGTGGGGTTTCTTCTTGTCATCTGGAGGTTGTGGTTGCTCTCTAAACTGGATGGCACCACAATTAAGGCAAGTTTGAGGCTTGGAAAGCCATGTGAGGCAAAGCATATCATTCTCTGGAAAAAACAGTGGTATCCATGTTAGTTTTTCTTAAGATTATAGAAGTATTTCTTAATTGCATTTATCAATAGAATCACTAGAAAATAGACAAAGCACAGAACAATAACACGAGTATTTTTCACCTGGGAAACCCAAATGGAAGAAAACCCAGCAACCTTCGTCTAGAGATAATAATTCTGAGATCAGAGTACAATGAAGAAATAAAAAGAAAAATATGGAAATGCTTTCCAAAGATAGAAACCTTGAAAACAGTCTTCTTTTATAGTGAATGCGAACTTCTCTCTCTCCCAGAAAACTGCGCACTTCTCTGAGTTGTTGTGTTGCTGCTGTGTGTAAAAAAGAGGAGGGGCGCCTCCTATTTATACTATTTTCCCACTAAAAAAATTAACTGGGGCCGACTTCACTTGGGGGAGCAATATAATTTTATTTTATTTCTTTTATTGTTGGCTTTTCACCCCAAGGTTTACATTGTTCTTTCTAGGGTTTGTATGAATGATTACAACAAGTTCAACTCCCGAAGGAGGACAATAAGAATAGCTTTTGAAGTTGCACAAACTCCAACACTCCCTCTCAACAAGGAAGGCATTCTTCAGTCTTCATCAGCATCATGATCATCTGGGTTTCATCTATACATCTATACTGTCTCCATCATCTCTAAACATATTGAAGATTGTCTTTATGAATTTGTTCTATCTGAATGTCTGAAAGAAAATATTCTGCTACTTATCCATCTCTATTGTCAATGGAATACTTCCACACCTGGCTAGAGATCTTGGATGAGCACACGTGCACGACCATCTACTACATGTTCGTCTCATCTGTCAATGGGGTACTCCCATACCTGGCTGAGAACCTGAACGAGTAGAGGTACCTGTGCAATCACACAGCCATCTGCTATCTGTCCGACTCATCTGCCAATGGGATTTCTCCCATACCTGGCTGAGCACCTGGACGAGCAGAGTCACCTGTGTGAACCCGACCATCTACTACATGTTCGTCTCATCTGCCGATGGGATTTCTCCCATACCTGGCTGAGAACCTAGACGAGCAGAGGTACCTAGGCAAAGGTATGGTAAATGTCTCTCAGTCATCTCTCCTCTCAAGGAGGGATACGTTCTCTTCTACTCCAAGTCTTCTACGAAAGTATTCAAATTTCACCCTAGGAAGAGGCTTGGTGAGAACATCTGCAATCTGGTCATTTGTCGAAATATATTGTAGCTCGACCGCACCTTTCTGCACCATATCACGTACGAAGTGATATTGAATCTCTGTGTGCTTTGACTTGTCATGAAATGCAGGATCCACTGACATCTGCACACAACTCTAGTTATCACAGTGAATCACGGTTGGCTCTGGAATCTGGCCAAACAATCCTGCAAGAAGTTTACGAGGCCAAACTGCTTCTCTGGCTGCTGAACTAGCAGCCATATACTCGGCCTCTACAGTAGTGAGAGCTACTGAGTTCTGCTTCCTTCTGCACCAGGAAATAACTGCAAAACCTGGACTGAAACAACATCCTGAAGTACTCTTCCAGCCAGTAGAGCAACCAGCCCAATCTGAGTCTGTAAACCCTTGCAATTTCAAGTCACATTCTGAATCATATCGTAGACCATATCCCACAATGCCACGTAAGTATCTGAGCACATGTTTTATAGCAATCCAATGAATCTACCTCGGTTCGCACATGAACTGACTGAGAGCATTCACAGCAAAACAAATATTTGGTCTGGTATTCGTCAAATACATCAAGGACCCAATCAACTGGCGATACATAGTGGGATCGATCAAATTTGAATCTGAAGCAGAATCCCTCAGATTCTTCAAGATTGCATCCATCGGAGTAGCTACGAACTTGTAGTCCAACATTCTGAATCTCTTCAGTATATCTACGGTGTATTTTCCTTGTCCTAGGAAAATCTCTTTTTGCCTCTGCCATACTTCTAATCCCAAGAAGTAGAGCATCAATCCAAGATCCTTCATTTCGAACTCAAAGGCAAGTTTCTTCTTACACCATAAGATAAGTTTCTCATTTCCGGTAAGAAACAAGTCATCAACATATAGTACCAAAATCAGTGGCTCATCATTCACAACCTTGTAGTAAAGGTTGGGTTCTGCATCACTCTCGGTGAATCCCAGAATCACCAGTAATCCATCTATCTGTCCATACCAAGCACGAGGTACTTACTTGAGTCCATATAACGCCTTTTTCAGCTTGCATACGTGAGACTCCTTTCCATGGACAACAAACCCTTCTAGTTGTTCAATATATACTTCTTCCTCAGTAATACCATTAAGAAAGGCAGTCTTGACATCCATCTAATGCAACTTCCATCCCATAGCTGAAGCAATAGCAATGATCGATCTGATGGAAGTGTATCGAGCCATAGGAGCAAATGCCTCATCATAATTGACTCCCTCTTTCTAAGAAAACCGTTTGACAACAAATCTAGCCTTGTATTTTTCAATACTCCCATTTGCTCCATGTTTGATTTTGTTTAGCCATCTAGAAGTTACAATTGACTTCTCCCACACATCATTCTTCATGATGGATTGATATACTTCCACCATGGCATCCTTCCAAACTTGGTGTCTGGATGCATCTTCATAAGTGGTGGGTTTTGAGTCAATAATATGATTGATCAATGCAACATAACTGGAGAACCTCTGAGGTCTTTTGCTTTCTCAAAAAGTGCCATGTGGAGCTTCATGCCCCTCTGCATCTTGTAAGGTCTGTTGTGCCCATCTAGGTCCTTTTCGACTTACTATCATATCTTCGAGAATATCAACTGTCGCGACTGGATGAATGGGATCAATGGGTTCATCTTTCTTTGCTAATTCATTCTAAATAGGAGGGAAAGGTGATCTCATCTCCATTTCTTCATCATCGATCTCCATGTCTGATCCTCTGCCTTTCCTTACAGCCATTTCCTCTTCAAAGGTCACATCCCTGCTAACTTCAATCTGTCTGGATCCTAGGATATATATTCTGTAGGCCTTTGAAGATTCACCGTATCCCACGAATGTTCCCTTCTTGCCTGAAGGTTCTAACTTTGACATGTGAATGTAGACTGGAAAGTAATTATCCATCCTGGTGACGACCAGGTTCATCAAGGATTCTTCAATATTTTGTTCGAGTCACGAAAGCAGCGTCGTCAGGTTTCTATCATATATAATAAATTAGAATCCTTGTCTTTGAGGGATAACTCCCTCTGTCTCTCAGAAGTCGGTTGAGTAAATCTTGTTTAAGCAGTAAATAGATCAACATTCGTAGAAGCTTTCCACTTCTGATCACCAAATCTCTGCATGAGATTATTCTAGATCTGAGAGTCATAATACATGCTTCTAGAGGCTTTTTGCTTCCGTTCCATCCGTATATCAATGAGATCACTTGTCCTTGTAGATCATGGCATTTCCTACAAGTCACGTCCCATCAAGATGGTTAGTAACATTGCATAATCAATGTATTAAAAAAATAATGTAGGCAACCTTTTAGTCAATGTTTCGACACAACACACGTAAGGCCATTATCCGGATGCTTATGGTCTCCATTATAGCATACCATTAAGAGTGTGTACTACTCCAGTATGTTATAAAGGAGTCGTCATCCTAGATGGGTTGTGTAGCATGATAAGCAATTTAACTACCTCAATTTAGAAATGTAAATCTGTGTAAAACATATTAAAAAACAACCGGATCTAATCTACTAGAGCATATAAAATCAAATACTTATCTTTTGTAGTTTTGTGGGTGGGCTCCCACTGTCAGAGTCCACTGATCTTCATATGCTTGCTTGACGATCATAACAGTCTAGATCTTCGTATAATTTTTTAAAAGAAGAAGAACTCCAAACGATCATCCTTCCTTGGCTCCTTATGAGGAGGGTCTTCTTCTACATCAGCAGTTGAAGCTTCATGCTTCCTTTTGATTGAACTTCGACAGCTACTGGCATAATGGTTGTATTTCTTGCACCTGTAGCACTGTATCTGAAATAAATCTTTCTTCTCTTGTTTCTTCTGATCTGTGGGAGGACTTGATCTCTTATCTTGTGCTTGTGATTGAAGGAATTTCTTCCCCTTCCCTTGCCTTTCTTGGCATGAGATATGAACGCTTGATTCTCCTCAGGTTGAGCGCCATGAAGTCTTTGGCGTGCTGCTATTCTCGTTTCTTCCTAAGTGCATTCTGTCCATAGCTTATCAAATTTGGGCAACTTGGTTCGACCACTTATAGTTTGGATGAAAGACTCCCAAGATTGTGGGAGACCATTTAAGGTGGTCATAACGAGATCCTTTTCTTCAAGATTGTCTCCACTGGACTTTAGCTTGTCTTGGAGTTCGGTGATCCTCATGAAGTATGAGGCAATATTCTCGGACTTCGTCATCTTCATATTCGATAGTTTATTCATCAATGTGAGAGTCACATTGATATTACTGTGTTCAAATAGCTTCTTTAAGGTCTTGAACATCTTTTTTGATGTCGTCTTTTTTGAGATCGGAGGAACCAAGTGGTCTCTAACTGAGTCCACCAAAATCCTTCTTGATTTGGCATCATCCTTCCTCCAGCGAGGTTTGTCTTCTCCAACTTCTGGTTCTGGTACCTTTGCCTTTACAAACTGTAATAGATCATTTTCTTCTAGTAGAAGAAGAACCCAAGAGTTCCAGGGGATGAAATTGGAAGCCCCTTCCAAACGATCTTCAACCTTCATGTTGATCATCTTGACTGCAGATCTGGATCTGAGACCCTAGCAAAGGCTAGGTCAAAAATGAAAGTTGGAGTTTTGGAAAACTACCTCCACAGCTAAAAGCTCCCTAGAGAGGCGAGTTGAGTAGAGGTAGAGTCGAGCCAAAAATGTGGAGGAAGTAGGTCAAAACTAGAAACCCTAATTTTTGTTGCAGCTACAAAATTAGGTCAAAATTGAAAATTCTCATTATTGAATTATGTCTTCACCAAAAGATGTGCCCTCCTTAGAGCGAAATTCCTAAGGCTCTTTTTCTACCAAAAAGTTGAGTGAAGACCTTGAAAGATGAAACCCTAGTTCCGACAGGTTTCCGATAGAGTTCCAACAATGGCTTCTTCTAGCACTGCTCTAATACCATGTTAGTTTTTCTTAAGATTATAGCAGTATTTCTTAATTGCATTTATCAATAGGATCACTAAAAGATATACAGAGCACAAAACAATAACACAAGTATTTTTCACCTGGAAAACCCAAGCAACCTTCGTCTAGAGATAATAATTCTGAGATCAGAGTACAATGAAGAAAGAAGGAGAAAAATATGGAAATGCTTTCCAAATATAGAAACCCTGAAAACAGTCTTCTTCTCAAGTGTATGCGAACTTCTCTCTCTCCTAAAAAACTGCGCACTTCTCTGAGCTGCTGCATTGCTGCTGTGTGTAAAAATGAGGAGGGGCACCTCCTATTTATAATGTTTTCCCACTCAAAAAATTAACTGCGTCCAACTTCACTTGGGGAGCAATATAATTTTATATTTTCTAATTTTATTTTATTTCTTTTATTGTTGGCTTTTCACCCCAAGGTTTACATTGCTCTTTCCAGGGTTTGTATGAATGATTACAACAAGTTCAACTCCCGAAGGAGGAGAATAAGAATAGCTTCTGAAGTTGCACAAACTCCAACAATCCATAGCTTCTGCAGGTTGTTTTGCCATTGCAAAGAGGGGCTCCATTTATCGGACTTCTAAAGCAAAACATGGCCATATATAAAGTGGGATATCTGCCAAGAGATATACTGCTGTGGATATATAAATATATATATCATTTGAACCTCTGCCAGTCGCCAAGGTGAAAATTGAGTTGGCTGCTGTTGGGGTCTTCATATCAGTGGATTAAACCTTGAAAATATTAATATTAAGTGGTCTGGTGAGGTGAAATTATGTAGCAGCATACTGTGTTATGAGGGTGTGTTCACTACAGCGGTGTTCACTTATCATTTGGGGTGCTGAGCTTGCATAAGGAAGATGGTGGTTGTCTTGTGGAGGGCTGCTGAACATCTGTAGTATAACTCTTACTATCTGGTGCAAACAAATCAAGTGATACTGTCCGTCATTTCCAGGCATGTAATCAATTTCTTTATTGAAGTACACAAATCTGAATAAGATTTCTCTCAAGTCTGATTTAATTGTACCATTAGTTATTACTGTATAACCATGTTATGTGAGATGCATACCACACACCTTCATCTGATAAACCAATCTTAAAACAATCGGCATAAGTCTGAAACAGAGTCCCAAAGAAGTGTTGTTTGGCTGCCAGGTACAGCAGTATATTTCTGAACTGTTTGTCATAAGTTGTCAACCAAAATCAATAGCAGTGATACCCCAAAGGGCAGATCTCAGGCGAAGAACATAATCTCTGGCAGTTAATAGCCAAGTATTGATGAACAGACCAATATTTGACTAACTGTTAGCCACAGCAATACAAGTGCAAAGGAGTTGGTAATGATTCATTAACCAGGTCTTCTCAAGTCTTAACAGTTAGTGGGGCCAGGTTTGTAATCCTCAACAGTAAGTTAAAGTAGGCACACAGTCCACAGTCAAACTAATAGGCTGCAAGGAAACAAAAATTTTGGTCTAGGTTGGCATGGGATCTTCCAGATTTGGGACCAAGGTGAAATCTGCTGGCATGTACCTGATAATGTCATAAGCCCAGGAGCTGGGTAGCTTACTATATACTTGGGTGCATATATTCAATGTGGGAAGCTACAGGCATCATTTAGATCAGCTGCAATTACTATTCTTTGTTGGGGATTGGAGACCAGTCATTTACAGTGGAATAAAAGAGCTGCCAATACTCTTTATTTTGCACAGGATTAAAGATCTGCAATACACAGTAAGCTACAGCAATGAGTTAATCAGGTGTTTGGTAGATGTCCATAATCACTTTATCAGGAAGTTTTAAAAAAAATCACTCAGATTGGGTTAGAATTCAGGAACTGTTTACTGTTGATTGTTACGGCTGAAAACAATTAACACCTACAAGGCTGTCATATATGATCACTGCCTGTCAAAAGCACTTAAACAACATATACATTCAGCAAAAGCATCAAACACCACATCTTTCTTGCCTCTCCTGCGTGAAGGACATTATGGCCATGGTGAACAGTCAAAACAATGCAGAGGATAATGAAACAAGAGAGCAAGATGAGGAGATTACAAATTGTACAAGGGATTATATGGTGCACAGTGAGGCATTCTGTGCAGCCACATCGTTCAAGGAATTTTGCACCATTAAAAATCCGGAGTGGTATGAAACCTACAGGTGCTATGACTGCAAAAAACCATGGGAGTCAGGCTACAAGTGCAAGGGCAAGGGTAAGGTGCACTATATAGAGGTACTACCTGTCGATGAGGATAGTGGTAAGGATAAGACACTTAGCTTAAAGGAGGATGAACTATTCAGGGGAAAGCCACCGCATCTTGAGACCACAAGGGAGGAGCCTCTCGTGATGATTCTGCATGAGGAGCATACAGAGAGTATGGACAAAGAGCTGTGACCATGCACATGTTTTGCGGTGTGGAGATCTTGAGTCACTTCTGTTGGAGGAGCCACTAAAGGCTCAAGTTTTAGCTATGGAGGTGTTAGCTGAGCACATTCTGTGTGGACCAGCCAGCATGGGCGTGTATGCATCTATGGATTGGGTGGATAGGTATATGACAAATTTGAGATTTGGAGTCACACAAAGATATAGATTCAGCTTACATCAGTAGAGTTTTGGATGCAGTAGAGTGTTGGATGAAAAGTGACTAATAGCACGGTGGATGGTATTGAGCGTTCCATGGTATTGACAATTGTATTAGGGTCCACAGGAAGTTTAAAAGAGGGGCAATGCCTCATTGGGGGATATCTTGATTTGACATTGATTTCTTGTGACTGTCTGTGGGTTATCCTAGAATTTTTGGTATGGTTTGGCAAAACCCTTCCATTGTTGTGTAGGTTTCAGTGGTGCGACATATCCACCCTAGCTAAACAAGGGGGAGAATCCATTCAGGGTCTTCACTGAAGCTTCGTCATTCAGTTTCGCTCACTTCCAGGTTCTTGTTGGGTGTGTTTTGGTAGCTGCTATAGTTGCAGCAGTTATTTGTATTGTGTATCATCTACTTTTCATAATAAAGGTGCCAACAGTATTCTGCCCATTTTGGTGTGTTCTTGCAGGTTTCCAATGTGTTTGACAAAATGTAGAATGCAATTTGCTTGAGAAAGTTATAAATCAATGTAAAACTGTTATTTGTTTGTCAAATTCATATAATTTGTGCCCATCCAGGTCAGGGACATTACAGTTGTATCAAAGTTGGAAATCTTGCCAAGCTGAGGGGAATTTGTTGAAGTTAGGGTTTTTTTAACATAAAATTGAAAAACTTGTACTTTAATGCAAATTACAAAATTACACAAGCAGTACTGAAATAAAATCACAAATTTCAGAACAGCAACAGTAATAATAAAATCTAATTTATAAAACAAAACAATTTAGATCTGATAACCTACTTGAGTGTGAGAACCCTCCCTATACTCGGAGTTACTTTCAATCAGACCTTGCCTCTCTGAGGCGAGTCAAAATATGCAACACAAATGGACCCTTACTTGAAGGTATGCACATACCTGAGAGGGAAAGAGAGATAAAGTACTGAAGAATAGGGTTAGACAAGTACTGAAGTAGGTACCGTAGCTAAATGAGGGTACAGTACATTGAAGATCAACTTCAAAACATCAATTGAGGCAGCCCGCAACTGTTACAAACCCAAATGACCCCTTTTCTAGTCAATGCTAAGCAAGAAGACGAAACACAGCCCAACACAGTCCTCTAACAGCAGACAACTGCCACAAAGAAGGTCTCAACAGTGGGAGACATCCTCAGAACAGTCCACCAGTGAAGTAAATCTGTGTTTTTCGCGAAAAATCGCCCAAATGGCAATTTTTTCCTCAAGCCGATTTTTGGGCGAGGAAAAATCGCGATTTTTTAAAAATTGAATATAGTGCGATTTTTTTCAGTTTTTCGCGCCACGATAAAAAAAATCGCGGGCTCAGGGAGATCCACGGCATAGAAAGGGGAAAATTGTTCTTTTTTTTCATTTCACTTCCATTTTCTTGTTGGAGAAAGAGGGAGAAGGGTAAGAGGAGACCAACAACCATTGTAGAGGCATTCAAACACCATTTTACATCACCATCAAGGATTTTTGTGGAGCAAGGGTTCAAGATGTTAGTTTTGTACCTAGTGAAGTGTTCCCCTAGTGACTTTTGCCTTAGTCACTTAGAGAGGGGACATAAAGTGACCCTTGCATTAAATGACTTAAGTAAAAGCATTTAATTTAACTTTAAGAACATTAAAGTCACTTTTTGATAAATTTAAGTGGGTGAGTGAAATTAATCTATGTTGCACGAGGACCCGTCCCCCCTAAAATTTCACTCGTTCCCTGCGTTCCGGCGACTTTGGAACTCCTTGGAAACGTCCCCAAATGGTCGAAGACTCCATTGGGGACTCAAGGACTTTTTTGCCGTACCCTAAACGTACCCCAAAAAATAGGGGACTTTTCGGGAACATCCCTGAAGTCCTTAGACCAACCGAGGGCTCCCACGCATCCCCTTTCCTGTACATTAAAAAAAAAATTAAAAATAAAAATGAAATTTTAATTAAAATTTTAAAAACTTAGAACCCTACCCTTCATTTATGCTAAGATTGACTCTTCTTTTTGCATATGAATTTCAAGTTTTAAACTTTAAAGACTAAAATATTTATGTGATTAGATTTGTAGACTTTGGCCTTTTATGTTTCATGAATGATTTATAACTCTTAACTTTTAAATTGAAATTGAAATTTTTATGTTTTTGAATTTTTCAGTTTTTTTATAAAGTTTACATGTCAAATATTTTAATTTCATGCAGCAATCATGTCTGATTTTTCATTTTTATGACTTAGTATGTTTTGATGTTTCAATGTTTCATTGTTTTATGATAAAAATTCATGGAAGCTATTTTAATATTTTGTTGCAAAGATTTTTATTTTATGATTTATCTCAATGTAAATCATTTTATTTTTAATTTTNCCGTACCCCAGACCAGTGCAACATAGAAATTAATATTTTAGAAATAAAATATAAGCATTTAATTTCAGCCCTTGATCTAATCTAATCTCCACCATTAGATTAGACTCACCCTAGGGTTTTCTCAAAAAGGCATGAGAAAGACATTTTGCCCCACTTTTGCAGATTGAAGTGAGAAGAGAGAGCTGAGAGAGAGGAGAGAAAGTTTCCATTTTTCCTGAGCAAGAGGAAAAATTTGCAGCACGCAAATTGAGGGAAATGACAACAGCAAAGAGGGCACGAAAATCGAGGAGAAGACAACAACATTTATTGCTGGTCCGTACAGTCCATATGATGCGATTTTCGAGCCAAATTTCTTGGCACAATTTTCGAAAAAAGAAAGTTTCCATTTTTCCTGAGCAAAAGAAAAAATTTGCAGCACACAAATCGAGGGAAAGAACAACAGCAAAGAGGGCACAAAAATCGAGAAGGCAGCACCATTTATTGCTGGTCCATACAATGTGTACAGTACGATTTTTGAGGTAGATTTCTGGGCACGATTTTCGAAGAAAAAAAATTAGGCACTGATTTCGAGGTTCGTACATCTTGTAGTGTCCATATAGTCCGTACATTGGCACGAAAATCGAGGCAGAAAACAGAAGAAAAAAAATCAGAGTTTGATTTTTGTTGTTCGACACGCAAATCAAGATAGAAATTTATCTTCTGGGTTGAGATAAGTTGGTTTGATATTTTCTGTGTATTGCTATTTCTCCTGAAAAATAAAAACACTCTCTCTCTGACTGGTTTTCCCCTTGTGGGTTTTTCCAGGGCCATTGACCAAAAATCCTAGTGTTCGGTGTGATTAAATGGTGTGCTGATTTTTATTTCCTGTCACTAAAAAGATTGTTTACAGCAGTGTTTTAAGTCTGAAAATTTTTGTTTATTTCCAGCACTTTATTTTTCTGAGAATGTCATAAACAGTGATATAAATTTTACTTGAAACCGGTGGCTGAAAACTAGTGAAAAATCTACACAAGATTCCAACCAACCACGTCAATCTTCCTCTCACAAGTATGTACATTGTATCCCATTGTTTTTTCTATCTTTTCCATGGATTGTTTGCAAGTTTGCTTGCATTTTTCTCTGCATAGATTTCTTCTTCTTTTTTTGTCATTTTGACAATGATTTACATGCCCATAAATATGAAATACAGTCACAATGTAAGGGATTTTTCAATGGAACAACAGGCTTGTTTTCTTAGGTTTTTAGCCACCCTCTTGAAACTGCTGCTATTTTTTTCAAAAGGGTTTAATGAATTTGTTTGTGTTTTTTGTGCCCTAGGCTTGCATTTTGACTCTTGAAAGTTGAGGTTGTCATTCCCTTTGCAAAAATGCCAAAGCCTTTGGACCCTTTCTGGCAATATGGTATACCAAAGGATGGGACAAACAAGCAAAATTTGCAATGTGAATTGTGTGGGCATCACATGACGGGAGGGATTAGCAGGTTGAAGTACCATCTAGCTAAACTCCCTAGGCACGATCTTAGCCTATGTATTGGAGTGACCCAGAGATCATGAGATCTGCACGACTCAATTCATGAAAAAAACAAAAAGAATGATGAGATTGTAGCAAACTGAGCTGAGCTTGTAGCTTTTGGTTTAACAAGAGGTTCAGGTGTATCAACGTCTACCAATGTCAATGCAAGCAGTGGGAGGGGCTCTACTGATTCACTATCGAGAGGGGGGGAGGGGGGTGCTCATCCCATTTTGTTGCACGAATGGGAGCTGGAGCACGACCTTCTATTAGTTCAATTATAAGGAAAAGTGAAAAGGTACAAGTAGACAGGGTTATGGGGAGGTGTCTTTACTGAACTAACATACCTCTCACCATTGTTAGAAACAATCAATTTTGGCAGCAGATGTGTGATGCCATTGCAGTAGTTGGCCCAAGGTATAAAAGTGCCACCTTTGAGGAGTTGTGAGGGCCAATCTTCAATCGAAAAAGAAGGACATCAGTTCTAGATTGGAGGAGTTCAAGAAGTCATGGGAGACCACTGGTTGCACAATCATGTCTAATGGTTGGATAGATGGGAAGGGTGAACCCTTATCAAATTCTTGGTACATTGTCTTAGAGGCACGATGTTTATTAAATCAATAGATGCATCAGCATATGTAAAAGATGCAGCACTCTTATGTTAGTTGATGGAGGGGTTCATATAGGATATTGTGCAAATTATTACAGATAATGCAGCTAAATATGTGGTTGTTGGTAAAATGCTTATGGAGAAGCACTCCACTTTATTTTGGAATCCATGTGCTGCTCATTGTATTGTTGGGGGATATGGGAAAAATTCCCTTCATCAAGGATGTGATTAATCAAGCTAGAAGCATCCCCAAATTCATATACAACCATGCTTTTGTTCTCGGCCTCATGAGGAGGCACACCAAAAACAGTGAGTTGAAGCGTCCTGCAATCACGCGTTTTGCCACCACCTTCATTACGCTTCAGTCTTTGCTTCAATGTCAGTTTGACTTAAAGGTTTGACTTAAAGGAAATGTTTGTTTGTGAGGAGTGGCGTGATTGTGCATACAGTAGGAGAGAGGGTGGAAGAACCATTGCTAAGTTGGTGTACACTGACTCCTTATGGGAAGGAGTACAGGAAGTGTGTGCAGTGAGTGAACCTTTGGTAAATGGTAAAGGGTCTGAGACTTGTTGATGTTGATAAGCATGCAATGGGCTATTTGTATGAGGCCATGGATAGGGCCAAAGAAACCATCCGGAATTATTATGTGGGCAAGGGTACCCCTGGGCACAACAGGCACATGTTGTTGTGGGATTTGATTGATAGTCAATGGAACGGGATGCTTCATCGACCCATTCATGCAGCAACACTCTTCTTGAACTCCGCATTTGCCTACAAATGCAATTTTAATTTTGATGACGAGGTGTTGGAAGAGGTCCTCATTTGTATTCAGAGGATGGTACCTGAATATGACACTCGCAATGCAATCAATCGTGATATAGAAGTGTATCGAGATGGTACTGGAGCATTTGGCTTTGATGATGCTATTCGTGACAGGACCATTTTCATGCCAGATATGTTATTAATTTATTAGACTGTTTTAACTTTTAACTTTTAACTTTTATAATTTTATTTGAAAGTTGAACAGTTTGAACTTTGAAAGTTTTAACTATGATTTATCATTTAATTATTTCTTATTTCAATTTTCCAATGCAATGAAATGTAATTTAGTTCTCCTTCATTCTTATTTGTTGTAGCTACTTGGTGGCGAGCCTATGGTGTAAGAACACCAAATTTACAAAAATTTGCCATTAGAATCCTAAGCCAAACTTGTACCGCTTCAGGATGTGAGCAGAATTGGAGTGTTTTTGAAAAGATACGGGCAAAGAAACGCAGGAGATAATAATTTCAATAAAGCAATTGCATTTAATTTAATTTATGAATCTATGATCCTTTAACATATTATAATTTATTAACTTTTGAGTCTTTGACCCTCCATAGCCCAAACTCATAAAAAAATTTATTACCCTCTTACAAATTGGAGTTCACACGTCTCAATGACTTGGTGTACGTCCATTACAATCTTTGCCTGTGGATGAGACAAACAGAGAAAGAACCAGATGTCGATGCCATCTCCTTGGACAATATATCATGGAGGGTGATGTGTTAGCATCGCCATCGCCTTATACACCCATTGATGTATCTAGCCCTCCATCCATCACTCGGCATCAGATATTGGATCAAGGAGCAGGGCCAAGACCTTCTTCTACTAGTGCCAAGGGCAAGCCTGCCAAATGGCCCAGGACCTTTTCCCATAAAAGGGGGAGAGGGCATTGATATTAGATAGCTAGCTGCTAGTTTTCCTCAGATACATTTATATATGTGATGTCATTTTGTATTGGTTATCCACTTTTGAGTCCTTGATTAGACAACTATGAGGTTTCAGAGTTCAGTATCACTATCGACTTTCTTGTATCATTTAATATTTTGCATGAATACATGATATATATCAGTGTTTTCTCCATATTTATGTTCCAATGTGTTTATATGATGTTGATGTTGCTTTATAAGTTTAAAATTTTGAAAAAAAATGAATATATTTTGTATTTTTTAATGATTGTCGCGGTTTGCTGATTTTTGCCGATTTTTTCACTGATGTTGCCGAAAAATTGTTTTCAGGGCCCTCGCCGATTTTTTGTCGATGCCAATGTTTACTTCATTGCAATCCACAACAACAGTGGGCCCTAAATCAAACCACAATAGTAGCGGCAGCCCTAAAACAGACCTTGGTACTCTCAAAACAGTCCACAACATCAACGATGGCCGTAAATCAAACCACAACAGTAGTGACATCCCTAAAAGAGACCTTGGTACCCTCATAATAGTCCACAACAGCAGCGACAGCCCCAAGACAATCACCAACAACAAACAACAGCCAAACACAATCCACAACAACAAGTTGTAGCCCCAAGAAGACAAGCAGCACCGTCAACACAGCCCACACAGGCAACGAGACTCTCCAGACAAGCAGCGACACCCCTAAACACAAGCAACAGCACCCTAAATCAGGCAACAGTACCCTAAGACAGGCAGTGACACCTTCCACAGTCCAAAACCAGTCCACGACTCACACGTGTGGAGGAGAGAGGGTGTAACCAACCAGCAAAAGGACAGACCTGAGTAGTAGGGCAAAAGAACAAGAGAGAGTCCAAGCACAAGAAGCAAGGGATAACCCTAGACCTCACCTAAGCAATGTTGTTGAAAAACCCTAGATTAGTCATGTAAGAAACAGAGTTGAGATACTTCTTTAAGACACTCTCATAATGAAGGCTAAGCTCAAATTTATAGCCTCTCAATGACCCCTAGAAAGTTCCACCTTTTATTTGGTCATTGAGGTTAGGGTTACCCAAATAAAGTCAGGACGTCACCCCTTTTAGAAAGTTTTCCACATAAAACATAATTTAATATTAGAAGTTAGAACGTCTTAAGGTGAGGGTTACACATAAGACATAACGATGGGTAAGTTACCACACTCAACAGGGCCGCTAGCACAAAGGATCAACGAGAGATGAGTCAACAAAAGACTTAACACAAGGCTAACCACAAGTCAACAAGAGTTGTCACAACAAGGTGGAAAGACAACCCTTCTAACCACAAACAACAAGGTGGGAAAACAACCTTTCTAACCACAAACAGCAAGGTGGGAAAACAACCTTTATCTCTCTCTCAATGTATGTGGTCCACAAGTGTTCAATATAATAACTAGAAGTCCATCATCAACATATAAGGAAGGTTCACACTAGATGATGTGATCCTCTGGTCCCCCTAACTGCTCCTAAGGTCAAGTGTTAGTGACTCCATCAAGGGGTGTCCAGTCCCTTGAGGAAACAACCCAGCTCAATCGAAGACCTAGGAGAGAAGGACATCACACATCATCATCTTGGTTAACTGACCGAGATCAAACAACACTAAGGTTGATGAGAAGCTTGAAAAGGCCGATAACTTCATAGCATAGAAGTATAGGATGCTCCTCATCCTAGAAGAAAATGACTTGGAAAAATATGTCGAAGAAGAGGTTGCAAAGCCAGAGGGAGATGAAGCTAAGGCAAAGATTAAGAAGAATATGGTTAAGGCAAAGAGAATCACAGAAGATTTCATCAAGGATCATTTGATCCCTCATGTCTCATATTCCAAAACTCCAAAGCAAATGTTTGATGCTTTGACCAAATTATATGAAGGCAAGAATATCAGCTGGAATATGACATTGAGCAGACAACTCAAGATACTGCAGTTGAAAGAGCCATTCTCTGAATAGCACTCTAGTTAGTTAATTAGGGTTCCTAGTCAGTTAACCAGGCAGAGTAAGGTTCTTGGTCAGTTAACCAAGTAGAGTAAGGTTCTTGGTCAATTAACCAAGCAATGTAAGTCCCTAGTTGGTACCATTGGCCCCCAACAGTCTATTGGGGTTCTTGGTCTAGGATTAAGCAGGTTGATGCCATGGAAAAGTCCCTAGCATGTGGCTAGGGCCCCTATCTGTCTCAAGGGTATTCTGGTCAAAGACCAGACAATGCTTGGTCATACGGACCAACCAGATCGTGCAGGCTAAGACAGAGACATCCTAGTCTGGGACCGGGTAGATTCTCAGTCTAGGACCAAGCAAGTCCTACATGTAGAGTCATGGTCAGTTAACCAAGATGATGATGTGTGATGTATGTTACCACCTAAGTTGTACTTGGTTGATTGTTCAAGCGAGCCGACGAAGTGGAACAAGTATACTTGTTCATTCTTCAGAGTTCTGAAGTCCGCCATGCTTTTTCTAGGAGTCTATTTAAAAAAAATTGTAACACATGTTCATATCCTCTTGGGGAAATTGTAAAAAATGTGCTAGCATGGTCAATTTTTATAAAATGCTCGGCTTCGTAGACTTAAGCATCAAGCCGACTAGCCCAGAGTGTTTTTTCCCTTGGTAATTATTGGTTGTTGAACAAACGACTAATAATTTTTGAGTTTTTCACTCACATCTCCAAAGTTGGGGTAGTCATCTTGGTGGTTAGGCCTTAAGGGGGTATTAAAGCCTTCGTGGCAGTGATTATAAACATGTTAGGCATTCAAATTGAGTCGTATGGACATGTGCTAAGTTCCCCTAGAGTTTCGTCTGATTCTGAGAAAAAAAATCATTTTTAAGCCATTTTTAATGGTTTAATTTAAAAACTTCAAAATGTAATACAAGATGGGTCTAGAGTCCATTTTTGGCGTGGGGATGCTCGATTTCACACTCAAAGCATCCTTTTTACCCCAAAGGCCACATTTCCTATTTTTCGAGCAGCTAAAACTTCCCGAAAGGCATTATTCAGCAAACGGAGCATCGAGTTGGCATTTAAATGCTAAAGTCAAATTTTTAAAAAGTCAAAAATTGATTTGTTTAATGGGTAGAATGACTTGGCAAAGGGGTCCCATATGGTTAGAGACTTATTCAAAGCATAAGGATTACTTAAAACTTTGGTTAAAGTTTAAAGGTAGCGAATGGCAAAAGAAGATGACGTCAAACATTAAGGAAATCATAACATAGTATGAAGGTTGTGAGTTGTATGGGAAGTGGACCCCTCTTCATGAGGGATTAAAAAATAATAAACTTTGGAATGTATACATATGCTACATCATAAGATTAAACTCGTCTCATTAAAGTCGTACGACTTCATTAGCGTGAGGTAGTTTGGCGCATCCATGATTAGACTCGCATGTTGGGTGGGTGATGTGGCTTGGTAGGTGGGGTGAGGTCGCCTACCTCATGGTAGGTGGCGCCTCCTCCATGGGATCACTACAGTTAAACTCTCAATCAATCCCATAAATCACTCTTTCCTCTGGAGTTATTCTGTCAGTGTTGGTGGTGCCCTCGGGGTCTGTTTTTGCTATAAATAAAGCAAGTCTCTCTCCCTTTAGAGTTAGTTGGGATGTACTAGGAATAGATGCCTATTGTAACCTTTGTTTATCTGAGAAATAAAAGAGACTTTGGAGGTCTATTTGTGTGGTGCTTTGCTGAGTGGATGAATTATCATTGAGCTTTGTGGAGATAATAATTGTTGGATCCATCTTCTTTCTAAATACCAAATCTAGCTTGCTTGAAGGACTGGTATCAGTTTTGCAAGGTGAATTAAGTTGTTTGTTTACTGCTTTAATTTATTTAGTATGGATGCCTAGAGATGTTATCGAATGTTTTCATTTGTTTATGAACATCTTCATATTGATTTCTAAGTGTATATGCTGTTGAATTTGATCTTGCTTGTTGAGTTGTGTGAAGTGCAGGTCATCTTAGCTGAAGATAGACAAGTTCTTATTTGATCTATCTTCTTTCTAACATTCTTGTTTAACAATAAAGTCCCTCGGTGCCCCACAATTAAAGCCTCAAGGATCATCTTGTTCTCCAAGCTTCCCTCTCTCCTTCTCAATATTGTTTAAAAAATTATCTGGTCCTTTCATTGAAAAGAAGTTGCAGAGATCTATGTTTAAAAGTTCATTTTGCACACATAGATCGGAATTACTTTTCATTTCTAGATCTAGCTAAGGTTAAAAAGAATAATCATTTTCTAGTATAGATCTACACAACCAAGTTTTTCTTGCTTCAAGTTATTTGCATTATAAATTAAAAGTCTTGATTAGTGAGATTAAGTTCCGAGTTTAAGTTTCAGATCTAGCATCTAAGTGCTCTAATTTGTTTGTTTCCCTTACGGAACAAACAAAGACCATGAAAAAATAGCTTTCTAGCTCATTTTTTCAGTTTCTTTTACTTAGTTCATTTTAGCCTTTTTACTTAGAAATTTTTCGACAAATTTTGGTAGTTTTTTCAAAACACTCTTAAAGTGTTTTTGGGCATATTCTATTAATATTTGTTGGTTGTTTTTTGCAGGTTTATGATAAAAGAGGAAACTCTGGCAAATTTTCGCAAAAATCAAGAAAAATAAGACAAACGAAGCTTCCCCTCGCATAAAAATTAAATTTTTCACAAGTCATAAGCCTTTGGATCCAAAGTATAAGGACCAAAGTGCATTTTTCTTTTATGTTGTAAGATTGTAATAAAGGCTTGAGTAGGCTCATCAGAGCCCACTCCTCATCCCCCTGGGGGGATCCGTGTTGATGCACCATTTTTGTGGTTTGTGATTTTTAGCTGAGTTCTTTCATTTTTCTGTTTATGCTTTATTTTTGTTTTTAAAGTAAAAGAAATACTTACCCCACACTCTCCTGAGTATCCTGAAAAGGGGAAAGAGATTTGTGGTGGAATTTAATTAGAAGATTTTTCATTTTATTTCTGCATCATTTAAAATAAACCCCCTTGCTCTCCCGAGTATGGTTCATGGATAAGGGCTTGCCTGAGTACTGAACCTGGAAAGAAATTCTTGGGATTTACATTTTTCTAATCAACAACTTTTGTTCAAAAAATCTTTAAAATCAACAAGTCCCTCATCTTCATATTCTCTACTTCCACTGCAGTTTCGCCTGATCAGTTGGTTGTATCAAAAAAGGATTTGGGCGACTAGTAATTAGTTTCATTTTTTTTAATCAATCTCCCAAACAACGAAAAATTCAACGTTGTGTTTTGCTTCATGTGGGGAAATTGTACAGAGGAAGCAAGGACTTCTAAAAAGCAACCACGGGGCCCCGTTAGGGTACATCCTTGTTGGTATGGTGTTGAACATCCCCCCGTGACTCCATTCAGCCCACATTTCCTCGTGTGCTACCACACTTTGTGAGTCTGAACATATTCCTAATACCTCCATGGTATATCAGGAATCCCCCTCCTTACTAATAATCCAGATAATTACCACATTAATAAAAACAACCAAGAATTCACCCACTCCCTTAATTATTCATCTAATAATCTAAAATTTACCAACCGAGACACTGCAATACTTTCACTGAGACTACACTAGCAACGCACATTTGCAAAGCACTCTTCATTTTTGGCATTGGTTTGTTCTGTTCTTTTTGCATAAATTAATCTCGCAATGTGTCTCAATTGATATGTTTTTATCTCATTAAAAGTTGCTAAGTGTAAATTTACTTGCAGTAGTTGGTGGGTAATCTTTAATTTTATTCCATTTTAAAACTTATAGAAAAACTGTGTTTCTTGCTTTCATAGTTAAAAACAACCTTTAGATTTATTTTCATTAGGGTCCACCCCCCTTGGCTTCCTTAGGAGTTGGCCTAGAAGGAGGAGTTGAGTATCGGATGACAACACTTGGCTCGAGCTTGCCCCCAAGGTCGCACCCAGTGGCTTGAAGATTTCTACCATGTTACCCGAGGTGCGAATTAGGCAGCAACAATGTCCTCTCCTAAATGGTTAAGCTAGGTTGTTTCTCAAGGGACTGGCAACCCTTTAATGATGTCACTAGCACTTGACCTTTAAGAGCAGTCAAGAGGCCCATAGTATCACATCATCCAATTTGGACCTTCCCTATAGGGTGATGATAAAACTTACAGATATTGTATGGAACACTTATGGACCACATACCTTGAGAGAAAGATAAAGGTGTCGTGAGCTTGTTGGAGCAGGTCGTGACTTGCTGAGCTTGTTTAAGTGGGTCATGACCTCTGTTACGCCTGTATTGGTGGGTCATGACCTCTACTAAACCTCCCTAATGTTTGATATTTTGACCTTTGAGTAAACCCTAAGTCATTAAAAGGTTAGAAGGGGGATCCTTCTAGAAGTCCTTAAGAGGCTATAAAAGCAAGTCTTAGCTTTCAATATGAGCATGTATTGAAGAGTAGATCTGAGATATGTTCACCCAAATATGATGTAGGGTTTGTTGCTCTTTTGGGTTGACGTCTAGGGTTTCCAACACTATTGTTTTAAAGGTGACATCAAGAGCGGCTTTAAGTCTTCTTCTTCTTTCTTGGTCAGGCATTCTCTTGTACTGGACTATTCCTGACTGCCATCTCCTTTTGTGGACTGTGTGAGAGTATCGAGTTCTGTGTTGGGCCTGCAGTTTCCTAACTTGAGGGTGTGTAGTTGTGCTTCTTTCCTATTTGAGGGTATTAAGTTGTGTTAGGGCTATTGTTGTTGCTATTGTAGGCTGTCGTGACCTCCTGCTGGCTGCCATGACCTCTTGTTAGGTGTCGTGAGACTGTTGGTCGTGACTTGTTAGGCTTGTTTAATTGGGCCGTGACCTCTGCCAAGCCTGCGTTGGGGGGCTGTGACCTGTTAGAGCCTGTTTTGGGGAGTCATGAGCCTGCTGGAGCAATCCGTGACCTGTTAGAACCTGATTTGGTGAGCCATGAGCCTGCTGGAGCACGCCGTGACCTTGTTGAGTCTGTGTAAGGGTGTCGTGAGTCAGTTGAAAGGTGCCATCGTCCCTCTCAGACTCTTTGAGGTTTCCAGTGTTGTGTATAAGAGTGTCATTATCCTTGTGAAGGTGTTGCTACTGGTTGAAAGTGTTAGTGTATAACTTAGGGTTGCCTCTGCACATTAGAAGTGTGTTGCTAATTGGTTGTTGTATGACTGTCCTTAAGACTGTCATTTATTACAGCAAGAGTTTTACACTTGTGGACTGTTTTTGGTTAGCATCTTCAAGTTGACCCTGGATTGTTTGTGGGCTTATCACTGAACCTTGAAATGTTTGTTGGGATGCCACTTTAGTGGGTTGTTCGAGCATATCACTGACTACTTGTGACTGAATGGTGAGGTCACAGCTGAGAATGAGTTGTTACAGGAGGGTTGTTGCATGTTTGGGCTAATTTGAGTAGGCCCCTGCCTGTATTGGACTGCTCTAAGTGGTCTGCTGCAAGTGTGGTCTGGTTGTAAGCCCAACCCTACCCTACAAAACTTTATCTCTCTAAGGTATGTCCATGCCCTCAAATAAGGGCCAGACTTGTTCCTTTAGTGACTTGTCTCTAAGAGACAAGGTCTAATATGAAATTATATCTAAGCATAAGGAAGGTCTAAACCATACTTGTTTTTCCAGTTAGATCTTTTATTGATGCTATATATTAGTCTTGTTTAATTTATCTACTGCTACCCTAAATGCTATGATTTCTTGTTTTAATTGTGTAACTTTAACACAGTGATCCCTAAGGGAGTGTTAAAGTTGAAAGAGATGAAAATTATAATTTTATTATCTAGTTTTTGTTATTGTTGTACTTTTACTTCAGTATTGATTTTATTTTATTTGCTTTAAAGTACAAGTTTGTCAATTTTTTGGAAAAACCCTAACTAACCTAAAACTCCAACATTGTATCAAAGCTTTGGGTTTGTAGCTAACTCTGATTTTGCAGCCTATTAGAGTCTACACAGATCCTAAGGTAAGGGTTTGAATATGAACAATATACTAATCAAAATTGGATGGCCACATACAAGGATGTGTTTATTACAGCCCCTGTGGTTCTGCTAGTTTATGCCCTAAATATGACATCAAAAAAGAAAATGATGGAATTAGCAGGCTGTGGACTTGATCCCTTAAAGAGGTATGTCAAGTATGACTGGCACTCCTAGAAGGTTTAACTCAAGTATGTATTTATGAGGTGAGTAAGGAGACTAATTAACTCTTTGTGTGACTTGATCTTTAGTAATCATGGGTCTGCATGATCAAGATACCTTCTAGTTTTATCATTTTACTATGTAAAGAGTTTTGTGATTCATTGATCAATGTGATCTGAGTATACAAATGCAAATAAGTTTAGAGTTCATCCATATATGAAATTACCATGATCATGTGTGTTAAATTTCTTATATCTAGGGTTATGATCTAACCTAGATTATGCTAATGAATGTGTGATGTTGCATGAGGATGATGATGCCATTGTACACTTTAGAAGTACATGTCCTACATAATGACAAGATCAAGATGCACACTGTGACTTCCGCATAAGGGAAGATATAAAGAGGGAAGACCTTCTATCCCAACTCGTTTGATTCTTTGTACTGTCACGGTGAAACATGTTTTTATGACATGTTGCATATATGAGATTGATATGCCCTTGATGGCATCTAGATAGTTGCTTAGTATATGGATGAATGCTAAGACTATGCAATTATGTGAAATTGATATTGGTTATTGCTGACTATTGAACTGAATTTAACTTGTCGGAAAGATTCGCAAGAGGAGGATGATGTGACTTGCTCTGAAGACAAGTGATGAAGTCTGCAGATCTTGTTTATGCTCAGAGTTAAACACAAATTTCCAAAGGGAGTTGAGTGCTCATGTACAGAGGGAGTAAGAGGCTGCACAGAATGCAAGATCAGTTATCCTAGATGTTCATCCTCCTAGGTGTCAGCATAGAGTCAGCAAAAAGGAATCTGCCAGGTATTTGTTATTGATGATATGTTCCTTGCTAAAGTGGAACAACAGGTAAGTTTAGAGATCAAGAGGGAGACAACTATATTCCTCAATCCCCAACAAAATGGGATTGCAAAGTAGAGATGTGATCTCCCTTGAGAAATTTGTTTCTCGTCACTTTAGAGAGCCTCCCAGTGATATCGACATGGATGTGAGTTCAGTCCATGAGTCATCCCTCTTAGATGAGCAGAGGGAGGAGGCCAGGGAGACTTCAGTTGATCCCTTTGAGAAGCCTACTGAGAGGTTTCAAGATTGCACTGGTTTGATATCTCAGATTGAGCCACCTTACTGATTCAAAATCCTCCACTTATGAGGACGCAGCCAAACAATAGGTTTGGAAAGATGCTATGGAAAATGACATGTGTAAAGTGGTTCTCAGCTATCAAGGGAAGTCAGTTATAACTTCCAAGTGGATCTACAAAGACCAAGCTTCTTGCTGACAATTAGAGCTTTTTGGAGCTCTCAAAAAATCTTGTGCTTTATGACAGGCCGGAACACATCGAGAGGAAGTGTCACTATGTCAAGGACATGGTGCAGTATGTTCTATCAAGTAGACAGTTTACCGATGTGTTGACTAAACCTCTATCAAAGTCTGAGTACTTCCAAGACAAGCTTAGTGTTGTTGAAAATGCCTCTCTTGCTGAGAGGGGGTGTTAAAAATAGTGCAGTTGCGAGAACCATTCTCTAAATGGCGCCCCGGTCAATTAACTAGGGTCCTTGTCAATTAACCACGCAAAGTAAGTCCCTAGTTGATACCCTAGGGCCACCAGCATTCTACTGGGGTTCTTGGTCTGGGACCAAGCACGTTGATGCCATGGCAAAGTCCCTAGCATGTGGCTAGGGCCCCTATGTGTCTCTAGGGTATTCTGAAAAGGGACCAGACATTGCATGGTCATAAGGAACAAGCAGATCCTGTAGGCTGAGAGAGACACATCCTGGTTTGGGACCGGGTAGATTCTTGGTCTAGGACAAAGCAGGTCCTACAAGTAGAGTCCTGGTCGGTTAACCAAGATGATGATGTGTGATGTCCTCCTCTTCTAAATGGTTAAGCTAGGTTGTTTCTCAAGGGACTGGCAACCCCTTAATGATGTCACTAGCACTTGACCTTTAGGAGCAGTCAGGAGAACCAAAGGATCACATCACCCAGTTTGAACCTTCCTTATATGGTGATGATAAAACTTACAGTTATTGTATGGAACACTTGTGGACCACATACCTTGAGAGAGAGAGATAAAAGTTTGGTTGCTTCTCCTTGTGGGTAAAAGGGTTATTCCCCCACCTTGTTAAACATGTGGGTAAAAGGGTTATTCCCCCACCTTGGAAGCCACAAGTATATTGTTCTTCATGTTGGATCCCTTCAGCTAGCACCTATGGTAGTTGTCATATTTTCTTAACTTTTTTGTGTCAAGATTTGTTGGTAAGAAAGGCTTCCATTGCAATCCAATAAGTAAGGTAGATTTCAGTTTTTGTATCAAGATTTGATGGTAAGAAAGGCATCCAAACTTGAACATTTGTTTCAGTGCAAGGGATAAAAGAAGTCTAAAATTAATGACATTTATACCTATGGAGATGTTCTCTATACCAAATGGATTATTAGAGATATTGAAGGCACGGAGGATTGGAGAGTCATCCTGCAAAACTATTGGCTGGCAAGAATTGCATGTGGAAAATGTTGATTTTTCCAAGCAACATCGAGAGCTATTCTCTTAGGAGAATGGAAACATCTGGTCTAGGACCAGGATGTGGAACCAGTCCAACACTGGGGGACTCAACCTTGAGTTGAGTTAGCATTATGTTGAATGAAGATATCTAGCTCGGAACCAGGATATAGAACCAGTCCAACACTGGGGGACTCAACCTTGAGTTAAGTGACCATTTTGTTGAATGGTGACATCTGGTCCGGGACCAGGATGTGGAACCAGTCTAGCACTGGGGGACTCAGCCTAGAGCTAAGTGGCCATTCTTTGAACGGAGGCACCTGGTCAGTTACCAAGAATTTTACCTAGTCCAGGACTAGGGACTCAGCCCGAGGCTGAGGGCCATTCTCCGAAAGAATGGAGGCGCTTGGTCTGTTACCAAGTATTTGACCTTGTGACAAATTATGCAGCCTATGGTTGAGGCACCTAGTCTGTTACCAGGATAACACTATAAGCCCTAAATCGGGTCTGGGCATGTGTGACACTATGACCCTCGATCAGTGGGCTTTGTGATCTTCTCCAAGGCTTGGATACCCTTAGTATCCGATCTTGGTGTCATATAGAGTGTGAGATAAAAGCATTAGTAATTCTCTCTGTTTATGATGATGTACTTTGAGTGGGGATGAAGGACCACCTTGACCACTTGTTTTGACCACAGGGCACTGAAGAAGGCTAAAGTAAAAGTCTAAAATACATAAGAACCATTAGTACCACTAGGGAGTCAAAGTGAAAGTGCAAAAAGACCTTTAGTACCACTAAAGGTAAAAGTCAAAGTAATAAAAAAATAAAATAATATTATTTTGTTCTTTTGAGTTTTGGTCCACTTACAGGTGACTTCAAAGGCTATAAAAGAAGATCAATCCATTTCATTATTACATACACTTTCTCTCACACTTGCAGCTGCTCCAACAGAAGAATTCGTTGGGTATTGAAGAGAAGGAAGTTGTGTTTATGCCCTAGCATGGAGGAGTCTAGCTAGGGCATCCATACTTGTTTTGATCAACCCTCAACTAGGGTTTCATCTCTTTTGCAGCAACTAGGGTTTAACGCTATGTCCTTCCTTCTTCACGGGCAACTTCTTCCTTTCACCGGGCAGCTCTTATCCTTCACCGAGCACCTTCCATTCATCACCGGGCAGCTTCTATCCTTCACGGGCAGGGTGCCATTCTTCACGGGCAGCCCCTCTCTACCTCCGAGCACCTACAGCAGGCTGAAGGCAGCCTGCTAGTGCTCTCGGGCAGCTACAGCAGAGTTCAGGACAGCCTGCAAGTGCCCACGAGCAGCTACAGCAGGCCCGGTGTAGCCTGCCAAGGCCTCAGGCAAGCAGCAAACATGCCCGGAAGGCTTTCGGGCAGACCACAGGCCCTCGGGCAGTGTGTACAGGACCCCGGGCAGGTTCAGGCAGGTCAGCAGCAGTCCAGGCAGAGCAGAACAGAGCCCGAGCAGGATCAAACAAGTCACGGGCAGGGACAAACAGAGATCGGGCAGTTCGGGCAGGTTATCTCAGGCAGCCTGGGCAGCTTTCCGGGCAGTCTGAGTTGTTTTGGCATGAGAGAAAAAAATAGGGCAGAAAGCCCTAATTTGGTGAAAACCCCATTTTGGTGTTTTTGCTGTGATTTTTTTATGGCACAAACCCATTAGGGTTTGTGGAATTATTGAAGAACTCAGTCATCTCATTTTCAGAGATTACTAATACTTTTGGGGTTTTCGTCCTTTAAAGGTTACCCCAGTGAAAAACTCTTGTGTTTAGTGTTTTGATGTGTTGATGTTTTACTGCACTTATCATTTGTTATCAGTTAGTCTGCAAATTTTTAAAGTAGTCATGCTAATGCTAAAATTCAACAGAAAAGAATGCTCTCAAGATTTCAGCTTTTAGGACTTGATCCCCTTAACAACACCCATGAAAATTAGGGGGTTCCTTTTGTGGTTCAAAGCATTTGGAAAGCCTTTAAATTGGTTGAATAGTATTTGAGATTGCAGGGACATCAATTCAAAGCGACAATTTATTTCAAAGATTAATCTCTATGAAGATCATCAGTTTTGACAAAAATAGGAAGCCAGCCAGTAACCCACATACCTTGTTTCTCAGGGATTCAACTCTTCAAAAGAGGTATTAAGACAATTAAGAAAATTGACCCCTAGCAACAGAGAGGCTAGGTTCCCTGGAATGAGCTCCAAGCCAAGTAATTTTTAAGTAATGTCAATACATCTTGTCCTAGAAAGGATTAAGAATAATATCCCAGACTTTCATTTAACCTTGGCATTCATGCTCTTGCTAAATTTGGAAGGGTGGGAAAAGAAATTGCTCCGAACTCCAAGCCCTGCCAAAAATTAAGCTTGTTGACGGTTACCAATGCTTGAAACACAATTTGCTAATTGATTTCAAACTCAGCAAAGCCATGTCAAACATGCGAGTTCAAGTAAGCTCATGGTAACTATGTTCAAGTTTTCAACACAACAACAACTGAAGATCTTTTCCATAAATGACACATCCTGCATTTCTATCCACGCTTATTCAGCCTTTTAAAGACAATTGCTTGTTGGAGATTTCGTCAGTTTGGTGGTTTTCATTTAATTTTCATATATGTAGTTAAATGACTCATTAAGAATTGAACTAAAGCATTACAAAAGAAAAACACAAATATAGACGTCAAGTTGACAGTTATACAATGGAAGAGCAAGACACTTGTACAAAGGAAGGACGATTGACTAACCTGCATGAAGTTGTAGCGTTCTCTGCCGATGGACTCATTCTCTGCAACTGCGAAGTAGGCCAAGAGGGGGTAGTGACCCACATACGACGCATAACTGTCTCGCTGGATATTCACTGCCCACTCACTTTACATTAAAAACAAAAATCTTATCACTTACCGGGGTTTGAACACATAGCGCATTGATTGAACACGTAACACAAAACCCTAATAAATTATCAGGGTTTGAACACGTAATACAAAACTCCAATTAAATACAGGGGTTTGAAAATGTCAGACAAAACCATACTTACTGGTGTTTGAACACGTAAAACAAAACCCTAATTGCTCATTGGGGTTTGGACATGTTGTGCAAAACCCAAATTAAATACAGGGAATTGAACAAGTGACAGAAAACCATAATTGCGTACCAGGTTTGAACGTGTAACACTGCTAAAAATGAAAAGAAAAAAAACACTGGGTTTACGTGTTGAAACACTAATTGTACAGGAAGTAAAACCTGTAGAGAATCAGTTGTATTGAAGAAGACAAATTGAATGGCATCACAAACAAAACACTTACAATCTGTTGAGATCAGCATGTCCAGTGCCAACATATTTGGCTTGCAGATGCTCGAGCTGTGAGTTGATGTTAAACCTATCGCTCGCCTGCCGATCAAATTTTTTGAAAGGAAACGAAAGTTTTCAGTTGCCTACGCCAAATAAAAATGGCAAAGAAAACAGAAACAAGAATAATCAAAACATTCATAATTTTATATGATATGGAAGATCTTGCATTGTCTGTGAATAATAAATAATTCAGACCTGCATTATGATAGGCAGTAAATAATTGAGATTTCAGAAATGTAATCCTTCGTTTTCACGGAAGCTAAAATCCCGACACTGAATAGAAAGTGGAGGCCTATGCCTGTTTGAACATAAATCCTCTATCCGAAACGACAAAAGTTGTTTTAAGGGATAATGAGTATGCAGGTCACCGATAAACCAAATTGGTCAACTAAAACGACATTCTCGTTTCGTTTATGATGGAGGGTGGAAAACTTATTAAAACCATTAAAATTAAATTGGCTTAGCTTTAAGAGTGCCAATTTCCCGGTTCATTATAAACCTTTCCAAAGAACGCCTTTGTGTTTGTATAAGTAACTACTTCTTGTCGGTTTTATCAAGCAATCTATGTTTAAAATGGATTTATGTTGGGGTGAAGATCAATATCACTCATGAAGGGTTTGGAGGAGCCAGTCGGCAGCTATGGCGTCTCTCTCTTGGTTGAAGTCTATCTCTGGCTTGCTTCGCCTTGATGCTTTTACCTTGCTTCCTGGTATCTGGTTTATCCTGCGCATACCTGGTAGGTTTTGGCTCCATGTATTGAGTTTTTTTTACGTTTTTGCGTTGTTTTTTGGCCTCTCTATGCCCAGTAGCTATGCTATCCTATCCCTCTCCAGGTCTGAGCTGAGGCTTGCCTTTGTCACCTGGTGGATGTTGGTACCACTTCTAGTTTTTCCTATAGCCTTCACTTGGCTTCTCTGCCCATCCCTGTCCGGTAACCGTGTTGCTTTCTTCCCAGGCGGTCTACCACATGGAGTTCCTCCCCCACTCTGGGGGACTAGATCCAACTATGAACAAAAAAGTGGGAATATCTGTATTCACTTGTTGGTTTGCTCCTCCTCGGTCTTGATGGTCTCGCTTTGTTGGTTGTTGGGGTGGGTTTTGGGTTTCGTTTTGCTCAGCTGGTGCATGGGATCTATGTTGTCTTTGTGTCTATTAGGGTACCCTAACAGTCTGTGAACGTTTGCATCACCCTGTCACATGATTTGCGGGGTTGACTTTCTTGGGTCGCCTTTCTTCTCCTTCTGGCACTTGAGTTTGTTGTGTATTACGGGGTTTTGAGGGGTTTTGACCTTTGCTTTTTGTCGTTGGTCTTTTCGCACCTTTGTGAGCTGCTCTTACACTCTTGTCGAGCGCAGACCCTGGATTCTGTCCATTGGTCCGGCTCAAGGAGCCCCACTGAACCTGGGTGCTTTCCCCCTTCTCTCGTGAATGGTTTTGTTTTCTTTACTTGGCTGGCAGGTAAGGTGGTACTTTGTTGTTTCTCTATTTAGGGTTTTCTTTTTCTGGGACTCTATGGTTTCAGACATGTCCGTTGGATTACCCTGTGGTCTGTAGGGTTTCTCGGTCTTGAGTTTTGCGGACCTGCAGTACATCTGGAAGGTGTATCTTGCCACCTGTCGGGACTTATCCCTCGCCTTTGGAACCTGTAGCAGTATGGAGCAAAACGCAGACTCTTTGAGGGGTCTCTCTTACCCACGCAGAAAAAGGAAGACTAAAGGTATTAAGGCCCAAGAGGATAAGTATCGCTTTGTTCTTAGGCATGACATTTACATGGATTGGGTCGAGTCTCTCTACTCTCGGGCGCTAGTTGGCAGGTTAGAGTATTGTCACATGGGCAAGAAGGAGTGGGTAGAATGGGCGAATGAGCATTGGAAACCCATTCTCACCTACATCCCCACTATCAGTTTGCTTGCAAAAGGTTGGATAGTCTTTGTGTTTCTGGAGGACGAACACGCTTCTGCCATTCTTGAGTCTCTCTGGAGGATTGGGAAGGGGTCATTGGTGTTGGGCCGCTGGCACATACATTACATACATTTTGATCCTCTCCGAGAGAGGGTGACGAAGCGCCATCTTTGGGTCCTTCTTCCCTCGCTGCCTTTCCCTCTCTGGAGTATGGGAATTTTAGAAGGTATTGCCAACACCATTGGCAGGTACATTGCCATAGAAAAGGACTTTCATCTCATTTATGATAAGAGGACGACGAAGGTCCTTGTAGAAATTGATATTTCCACAGGGCTTCCGACTGAAATCAAAATCCTCTGCAAAGATTGTCTTTTCTGTCGGCGCCTGGATCATTTACATGTTCCCTTTCGTTGTAGTAGATGTCATGATTTAGGACAATTACGCAGTGCCTGTCCCTTTCTTCTTCATGGGTCTGGAACCTCAAGTCAAGATAGGTCACCTTCTCCTACGTTATGGGATGTGCCTCGGACGACACTGACTGTCAGCACTCCGGCTCATCCAAAACATGTATTTATTCTCAAGCTCTTTCTCTTTTTGGAGAGGTTTCGGATTCGAATCTTCTGGCTATAAATTATATTAAGGTTGGTGCTTCTCTTAGTAAATCTCCAAGATAGGCTCGGCTCTCTGTCCGTCCTCAAGTGACCTCTTCGAAGTCACCTCCTATTTTGTCTCCCACCTATGAGGAGGTTCCCCAGCTAGTGGAACATTCCTCCTCGGGCTCAGATTCTCCTATTACTGAGGAGGCTTCCCCTTTATTTTCTCTTGAGGACTTCCCTCCTCTTCCTCGTCCTGTCTCCCCGGATTTTCGTGCTAACTCACCTCTCAGTCCTTGCATGACACCATCTTTCTCAGACCCTTCTCTTCAGAAATCCCTTTCAATTTTCTCTACAAATACACCCATTTCTCTCTCCACCTTGCCTCTTAACTCTATCTGATTTGAAAATGTCCCTGTCAAAAAATAAATAAATAAAACCTGGTATGCTAGAGGCAGAGAAATCTGATACCCTTCCTTATACTCCCTTGTCTATGCGTATCAAAAACACTGCGAGAGCTATCTCTGGTAATCATTCTTGGGGACTTAGAGTGTTGTCTCCCCTGCCTGATGTCCCTTAATGAAGATTTTATCCCTCGATGTTCGTGGCCTGGGAGGCTCGGCCAAACAAAGGTGCCTCCGTTCTCTTCTTCTCTCTCTAGCTCCAGATCTGATTTTGTTTCAAGAGACTATGTGCAGTACATACCTAGCACTCCTCGCTTTCTCAAAACTTATGCCAAATTGGGAATTTTGTGCCACGGGTGCCTTGGGTCTCTCGGGGGGATCGTTCACAACTTGGAACCTGCTTATTGTTCGTTGTAGGGCTTTTGAAACCGTATTCGGTATTCTTATCAATGCTATATTTTGTGGCTCCCACTCTCCCTTGTCGATCCTGAACTGTTATAGACCTTATCGCAACCGAGAGATTTTTTGGGAAAACGCCATGTTTGGAGGTTTACTTAGTATTCCTAATCTGATCCTTGCAGGTGATTTAAATTTAACCTTGAATGCTGCATAGATCTAGGGGGGGAAAGCTTCATTGGATCCACTTGGGCCTCATTTCAATCAACTCTTTTCCTCATATAACCTGGTGGATATTGCTCCTTCGTGTGCAGGACCTACCTGGAGAAATGGTAGGACTGGGGATGAAGGGATCAATAAAAGGCTTGATCGGTTCTTGATCTCAACCTCTTTGGTCCCCACTCTTCATAGGCACCGGGTATGGACGCATCCTTCTGACATTTCAGGCCATTTTTTCGTTTGTCTTGAATGGATGTCGGGGGATAGAGATCATAACTACCCCTTTAAGTTTAATCGGGCCTGGCTCCTGGATCAGGATTTCACTCAAATGGTAAAGAGGGTTTGGCTCGTGTTGCAGTCCTCTGAATCTGATGATTACATGGGTTGATCCAAGAGGATATTGGTGGCCACCCACCTATTCCACTTGGAGCCCCACCATTGTTTCTTTCAGTTTTCCAGTTTCCTTAATTGTAGCACAATTTACTATTTTTGACAATTTTTGGGTCCTAAACTTCCAGAGCCGTTTTGAGGCCCTAAACGACGTTTTTTCGGCATCGAATGGTCGGGTAAATATGAGTTCATTCCAAACTTAATGTTTAATGTTTAAGGATGTAGTCCTTGAAGAGATCTTTCTAACGATGTATCATGCGCGTCAAATGGAGGTAGTATGACAAAGTTACGACCCCGAGAAATTGATGTACCAAGTTACCCAACGGGGCCCACATTTTGGCGTTTCACCTCCTAGGGTTAGGTTTTTGGATGTGTAGGGTTTCCATTGTTTCTCAATAATATATAGGCCTTCGAGCCTCATTGTAACATAGAGTTCAAAGGCATGTCCACCACATCTCTTCTCAGAGATAAGCTACCAGCACTCTAGCTAGTTTATTTCCATTCTGTTTGTAAACAAGTTTTAGTTCTTTGATTAATGAAATGAAGTGTTATTTCCGCTGCATATTTGTTTCTATGGTTATTTGTGTATTATGTTGCGTTTCTGCATAAATCTAGATCAGTGGTATTAGAGCAATCTGCTCTTTCTCGATCCTTCTTTGCATGTCCCCAACGAGGGCGGGGTATAAAGAGTTAGGGCTCGATCTGGTTGAACCTTTACAAAACCAGCCTCGCAAATCCCAATGGCCTCCCATGGGGGACGAAAAGAAAGATTAGGGCGCAGAAGATCCTATCAAAATGTTGCTCGAGGAGGCCCTTGAAAAACAAAGGAATGCGATGATGGATAACTTCGCCCAGATCCTTCAACGACTTCCCACTGGCAGCGCATCTGCATCTAGCAGCCACTCTGGAGGCACAACCCCTTTTAAGGTACAAGTAAACTTCAACATTCCCATATTCGATGGCTGAATAGATGCAGACGTCATAGATAGATGGTTGAATCTATTAGAAGGATATTTCTCGGTTCAAGACTTTTCCGACCGAGAAAAGATTACTTTTTCACTACTCAAAGCCGCCCCCCATGTCAAGGACTGGTGGGAAACCTACTATGAGAGAAAGGACGAGGAGGAACCCTCTCTGTTCTCGGTCGTACCCACTTGGAATTCATTCTGAGATGCCATAAAGGGGCAATATTATCCCATGGGGAGCTATGAGGACAAGTACATACAATGGACTATGCTGCGGCAACAAAGAGATCAAGATGTGCATGAGATGATGAGTCTGTTCCATACCTTGCGCACCAAGTTGGGTATCAAAGATTCAGAGAAACACTTGGTGCTAAAGTACCGCAGTTGTCTGCATAGATACATTCAGGAAGGAAATGGAGTTCCTCGACATCTCCTCGCTAGGTACGACATACCGGTATGTTGCCAAATTTGAGCAAAAATTCAAAAAGAAAAAGTGAGACTTTGGATCTGCGAATCAGAAGCATGCGAAAGGTGCCCCCAAACCACAGAACCAAGGACATAGCCAAGGCATGGCGACTCAAGACAACTTGCCAAAGCCGCAAGCAAAGAACAACACTGCGAAGCCGAAGAAGGAAGCGGGAAAGTGGTGCGATTTCCATAAGAGCCCCACTCACAACACCAGTGAATGTCGGGCCAAGCAGTCACTAGTGGCCGAGATAAAGGCTTCTGAATCAGATGCATACTCTGACACTGAATCAGAACCCGAGAAGGGGAATGACAGAGGGAAGAAGATTATCAATGCAGAGCCCAACACCACTGTTGCCACTACAAAGATCCAAAAGGAAAAACCAGAAGATTCAGAGGAGGAGGAGCGTCTTTTCCACTCCCAGATGTGGGTAAATGGTTCCCCGCTACAGTTCATTGTTGACAGTGGGAGCCAAAAGAACCTCATTTCAGCAGAGGTCATGAAGCGGTTGGGCTTGCCGACCACAACACACCCGCAGCCGTACACCATCGGGTGGCTTCACCAAGGACGAGATCTCTGCGTCAGCCAGCAATGTCGCCTTCCATACAACATCAAGCCCTTCACTGATGAGGTATTATGTGATATTGCTCCTCTTGATGTTTGTGATGTATTATTGGGTCAACCATACTTATGGAAGTGACATGCTGTGTATGAGTCTCGGCCTTGTGCTGTTACTATTACGTTGGGAAATAAGTTGTACAGGATACCAGAGGTACCACCTCCTGTCGCTATCTCTTCGATTACTGCAAAACAATGTAGTAAGCTCCTTTCCAAAACCGGGAAATTTGTTTTCTTGATGATCTGCCCTCGGGGCAAGAAGAAGATCGTGGCCACGACCTCCAGACATAGCCCATCCGCACGACAACAACAAATGGAGAAGGTCGTGGAGGAGTACCGGGACATATTCACCTCGCCCACATGGGTTTCTCTGCACTATTATGTCAAGCACCCCATCGATCTGACCCCAGGTGCACTGCTGCCCAATGGACCGATCTATCGACGCTCTGTTCTGGAGAATGATGAAATCAAGAGGCAAATTCAGGAGCTGCTGCAGAAGGGTCACATCCGGCCAAGTTCATCGCCCTGTGGGAGATCAATCGTGTTGGTACAGAAGAAGGATGGGACTTGGAGACTCTGTATTGACTATCGGGAGCTGAACAAGATCATTGTCCAGAATAGGTACCCGATCCCATGGATTGATGACCTCCTGGACCAGCTTAAAGGGGCAAAATATTTTAGCAAGATCGACTTAAAGTCCGAGTATCACTAGGTACCGATCGAACCAACCGATCTGTGGAAGATTGCCTTCAAAGCCAAGGAGGGCCTTTTCGAATGGTTGGTCATGCCTTTCGGGCTAACGAATGCTTCTACAACCTTCATGAGACTGATGGACGACATTTTGCAACCATTCACCAACTCATTTGTAATATTGTACTTGGATGACATCCTGATATTCAGCCAGACTTGGGAAGAGCACCTCCACCACATCCGACGGGTCCTCCAAACGCTGCAGCAACACAAGTTGTGTGCCAATTTGGACAAGTGCACTTTTGGCATGACCCAGGTTCAGTATCTGGGATACATTATTGATGAGTATGGGGTACATGTGGATCCAACCAAGATCCAAGTCATTCGGGATTGGCCATTCCCAACTACTCTAACAGAGCTTCGCAACTTTCTGGGTCTTACTAATTTCTACCGTAGGTTCATGTTGGGATTCTCTTATATCACTTGGCCCTTGAGTCAAGTCACCAAGGGAGGAACAAAAGCAAAATTCTTCTGGTCAGAAACTCAATAGAAGGCGTTTGCATAATTGAAACATCGCCTCTGCTATTCCTCAGTGCTCACATTACCAAACTTGCAACAACCATTTGAGATCGAGACAGACACCTCTGACTATGCTATTGGGGCAGTCCTTACTCAACAAGGGCATCTAGTGGCATATCACAGTGAGACACTGTCCGACATAGTCCGCAAATATCCCACTTATGACAAAGAGATGTATTCCATTGTACACGATTGCCGACAATCGAAGCATTGTATTTTGGGGAAGGAAATGATCATCCACACATACCATCGACCCCTGCAGTTCATACAGACACAAGGGAAGTTACAGAACGATCGCCATTAGAAGTGGTCCACATATATACAATAGTTTCATTTGAATATCAAGTATAAGAAGGGAAGCACCAATAATGTTGCAGACTGCCTCAGCCGACCACCGATCGTGGCAATAACCACCGTGCTCAACTCTTGTGGGCACGAGACCTCTGATTGGTCGCTTCTCTACAAGAGCGATCCAGAATTCAGCCACACATACAGGACGCTCTTGGAGGGAAACCAAGTTCCAAATTTTCACCTCCAGGATGCACTACTATGTCACATGGGACACCTTTGTGTTCCTTCAAGTGAGCGTGTCAAGATGATTTGGGAAGCGCACTACAGTCGAGTCGCTGGGCATGTCGGGGTCGAGAAAACAATGGCACCACTACAGAATTTTTTCTATTGGCCAAACCTTCGACAGGACATCGAGAAGTACATTCGATCCTGCACTGCCTGCCCCATTGCCAAACCGTCCATCAAGAAGCAAGGCCTCTATACTCCGTTGCCTACCCCTAGTCGACCTTGGGAATCCATCTCCATGGATTACATGTCGGGCCTTCCTTCTACTAAGCATGGCAATGACTGTGTGTTCGTGGTCGTCGATAGATTCTCAAAGATGGCCATAATGGTGGCTTACAAGAAGAATATCATAGCAGAATCCACTGCTAAATTCTTCTTTTAACGAGTGTGGGTACACTTTGGGATCCCACAGTCTATAATCTCAGATCGGGACAGCAGGTTCCTTAGTACATTCTGGTCTAGCCTATGGTCAATGCTAGACACCAAGCTCACAAAGTCCACAGCTTTCCATCCCCAGACTGATGCCCAGACAGAGGTCATCAACCGAATGATCGTATACATTTTGCGCATGTACAACTCAAAGCATCCACGCACATGGGATGAGAGCATCCCTTATGTACAACATAGTTGTAACCGGGCCCTCCACAACTCCACCGACCACAGCCCCTTTTAGGTGGGCTTGGGATTCCATCCACTATGTCCCATTGATGTATCCATGCCTTTTGCAGCTACTCAGGCTGATTCAGCTCATGTCCAGTCTGAAGTTTCTAAGGCAAACAACTTCATTGAGCGCATTTAGCACATTCGCCAATAGGTTCATGACATATTGGACAAATCCAATGCTAAGTACAAGTAGCGGCATGATCAGCATCGGGTGCAACACAAATTCCAGGTGGGCGACAAAGTGTGGCTACATTTGCAGAAGGAGCGCCTCGCTGGACCCCACCGCAAGCTTCGCCCGCTCTGATATGGGCCATACACCATCACCAAGGCTGTCAGGGACAATGCCTTCGAGCTCAGTATTCCACCATTCCTTGGTCTGCACCCAGTGTTCAATGTGGACCGCCTTCAGCCCTACTTTCTACCTCTACTAGACACATCAGACGTGGCAGAACAACTCACACCAACAGAGTTAAACCCCGACTGCATGGAACAAGCCATAACTGATCGGATTATGGACACACAGATCAAGAACACCCGCCAGCAGAAGATCCAGCTATATCGAGTTGTCAAAGCAGGCGAACTCCTTCACCAGGGAAAGTGGCTCACCAGAGACCAAGTTCAGCAGAAGTTTCCTCATCTCATGGAAGAACTCAATGCAATGGGGACCATTGCTTCCTAAGGGGGGAAGGAATGATCCAAGAGGATATTGGTGGCCACCCACCTATTCCACTTGAACCCCCACCATTTTTTCTTTCAGTTTTCCAGTTTCCTTAATTGTAGAACAATTTACTATTTTTGGCAGTTTTCAAATCCTAAACTTCCGGAGTCATTTTGAGGCCCTAAACGACGTTTTTTCGGCATCGAATGGTTAGGCAAATATGAGTTTGTTCTGGACTCAATATTTGTCAATTATGGATGTAGTCCTTGAAGAGATCTTTCTAACAATGTATCATGTGCATCAAACGGAGGTAGTATGCCAAAGTTGCGACCCCGAGAAATTGATGTACCAAGTTACCCAACGGAGCCCACATTCTGGCGTTTCACCTCCTAGGGTTAGGTTTTTGGATGTGTAGGGTTTCCATTGTTTCTTAATAATATATAGGCCTTCGAGCCTCATTGTAACACAGAGTTCAGAGGCATGTAGCCGCCACATCTCTTCTCAGAGATAAGCTACCAGCAGTCTAGATAGTTTATTTCCATTCTGTATGTAAACAAGTTTCAGTTCTTTGATTAATGAAATGAAGTGTTATTTTCGTTGCATATTTGTTTCTATGGTTATTTGTGTATTCTGTTGCATTCCTGCATAAATCTGGATCATGGGTTTATTGTCTCATAATTTTAGAATGCTTAAGAGTGAGGTTAAGGCTTTGACCAGGAGCAAATCCTTTGTGATGGAAAAGGACTCTTTCAGGTTGGATGTGGAAATCAGGTCTCTTTTGACATCCACTACCTCGGGCATTCTTTCACAGGATGACCAGATGACTTTGAATGATCTCATACTGAAAAAGAAAAAATTGTTGGCACATGAGTTGCTCACTTGGCAGCTTAAGAGTAGAACTTCTTGGGCAACACAAGGTGATGCTAATACTAAATATTTCCACTATATTGCATCAGGCCGCAGGAATCAAAATGCTATTTGGGGACTTAAAGATGATGAGGATAACTTGGTGGAAGATGAGGGTAATTTGAAGGATCTGGGCATCAAACATTTCACTCAGATTTTCAAGGGTGACAATCAGTCAAACATTTTGGCACAACTCAAGGTAATCAAACTTTTCCCATCTATGCTCACTAAAGAGGGGGTTGACTGCCTTATTGAGGAAGTTTCCATTGGGGAAAGAGGGGGCCCTTAAGACTTTCAAGAAGGACAAAAGTCTTGGGTCGGATGGATGGCCTGTGGAATTCTTCCTTGAGTTCTTTGACTTGATTGGAGGGGATTTGCTAAATGCGATGGAATGCTCAAGGCTCTCTGGAAGGGTCACTCCCTCCTTGAACTCTACCTTCCTTACCCTGATTCCCAAAACGGATAAAACTTGTCTCCTTTGTTGATTTTAGGCCCATCTCTATGTGTAACCTGGTATACAAGCTCATTACAAAAATCATTGCCCTCAGGTTAAAGCGTCACTTGGATATCTCTATTTCTCAAAAGCAATTCGAGTTTCTCAAGAATAGGCAAATAGTTGAGCTCATTGGTATCACTTAGGAGGTCCTTCATTCAGTCAAGGCAAAAAATAAATGTGCTCTTATCCTTAAGCTTGACTTAGTAAAATCCTTTGCTAGGGTTAACTCGTCTTTTCTCAGACTTATCTTGCTTTAGATTGGGGTACCTCTGCAGGGTGTAAATTGGATTATGGGTTGCATGTCATCATCCAACTTTGTTGTGCTGGTCAATGGAACCCCTTCAAAGTTCTTCACTACCTCAAGGGGTATAAAGCAAGGATGCCCCTTATCTCCCCTCCTGTTCATACTTATAATAGAAGACCTCAGCTTATTGATTAAGGATGCGGAGACAAAAGGCTTGATCAGGGGTATAAAAATTTCACCTTCCCTGGCCTTAACACATCTCTTGTTTGTGGACGATGTTGTACTCCTTGGTATTGGAACTATTGAAGAATGGTTGGATTTTGAGGTAATATTGAATACTTTATGCAAGGCTTCTAGAATGTGCATTAGTGTGGACAAGTTTGGGTTTATCTTTAATAATATGGAGGTGGGAACTTTACTCAGTATCTCTCGTTCCTTACCTTATAAGATGGAACATATCACAAAAGGCTTCAAGTATCTAGGATACTTTATCAAGCCCCTTGGATTTAAGGTGAAAGACTGGTTCTGGCTGGTTCAAAACTTTGAAAGGAGAATCAAACATTGGGCTCATAAGTGCCTCTCACTAGGAGGAAGACTAGTTTTGATTCGAGTTGTTCTATCAAGCATGACTGTTTATTGGATGGAACTGGCGCCACTGCCTATTTCTATTCTGGTCAGGCTCAGGAAGTTGATCTTTGCTTTCCTTTGGGGTTCTTCAGGGGACAAGAACAAATACCACTTGGTGGACTGGCAGCTCCTTTCCAGGCCCAAAGACTCAGGTGGATGGGGTATTAAAAATTTGACTTGATTTAGCATTGCTTTGAGACTTAAAATCCTTTGGATGGTTCTTCATAGTAATGGCATTTGCCATCAGGTAATCATTGCAAAATACTTAAAAAATGGATCTGTGGTTTCATGGCTCAGGGAAAAAAATTCTCTGTAAGAGGCTCCTCTATTTTCTGGAATGGATTTCTAAATACCCTTTCTTGGCTTGGTAGATGTTTGGTTTGGCAAGTGGGTAATGGATAGGACATCCTTATTGGTACTGACCCAATAATTAGCTCTGCATCTCACTCCTTTCTCCCTTACGATCTTCGTGATTATCTTTTAGATTACAGTATTGCCACTCTGCATTAGGCTCAAAATACTTTAATAGGGACCCATGGCTATTGGTTCTCGGCAGAGGACCTGGATATTGGTGGTGAGTGGAAAGATGCATGGGAAGTTTACACAAAGGGCTTGGAACATGGCATAATTCGTCTCAATTCTGCAACAGACTCATTATTATGGGCGCACAATAAGAAAGATGGGAATGTCTCAGCTGCCTTGGTATATGATTTGATTGTTAAATGTTTTTCCATTTCGATTTGAGACAAGGTTTATGGCAATATTTGGTGCTATCGAATTCCCTTAAAGATCTGATGCTTCAATTGGCTAGCTATTGAGAATAGGATTTTAACTTGGGAAAATCTTACAAAAAAGGGATGGATTGGGCCTGGCTGTTGTGCACTCTGTAATGCAGGCGAGGATTCCGTTCAACACATGTTCATTGTGTGCTCCTTAAAATCTATACATTCCAGCCTCAGTGATAGATATCACTATGAGCCCCCGTCTCCGAACAGCTCCCTCGGAACATTCTTGGAAAGATGGTTTGCAAAATACACACTGCACTCTGAGTGCAACTATCTTCCTTTTTTTATTTTCTGGTGTACTTGGAGAGGTCGCAATCTTTGTTTATTTGAGGGAAAGGTAGCCTCTGTTCTCAGTATGATTCACCAGGTTGGATATTTCATCCATCTCTACCCTGTAGAAAAAAAATAAAACTAAGCTCAGGATAGTGGGTCCAAGTCCGACTCTGGTTTACCCTTGCGGGTTCTCTGATGGGGCAGCTACAGACTGCAAAGGCAGAGCAGGTTTTTACTTGGCTCTGAATGAGTCTCATTCATTTGAGTTTGCAATGGGTGGAGGTCTGTGCACAAATACCAAAGCTGAACTCCTGACACTGTGGGCTTTGTTGACAGTGGCAAAAGTGATGGGGATCCCTTTGCTGAATATTTTTGGAGACTCAACAGTAATCATAAATTGGGAAAACTATCAAGCTTCACTGGATTCTCCTTGTTTAAGTCATTGGTGCATGGACACCAGACGCTTGATGTCTTGCTTTTCATTCCTGTCCATCAAACTTACATATCGAGAACACAATCAGCGTGCATATAGCTTATCAAAAGAAGCCCTAGCTTTGGCTCTTGTGTGTGGTTCTTTTTTATAAATATATGATGGCATTTCAGTCATGAATGATACATTTTAGCTCTTTTAGAGCATGGTGCAGGAGCAAGGCTCCTTATATCCCTCTTTTTTCACCTTTTCCCTAGGGATATTTTTGTGATTAGGAGTGGGCTTCTTTGATTGCAGCTCTCTGCACAATTTTTGTCTCCTCGATATGTATGACTGTTGTACAGGTTTGATTTGGAGATGTCTTGTTTCAGTTTGTCTCTTCCTTTTGGGAGATTCCTGGTCCTATAGATTGTTGAATTGCACACTTTTACCTTGCTTCTTCTATTTGTAAGGTTGTTTATGGCTGTGTGTATGGCGGAGTACATATTTTGATATGTTTGACAGTGCCCCAGTGTTGAGATGTATATCTGATGTCCTTTGATTCTTTATGAATAACAAGGTCGGGCTTTTTTCTTCTGAAAAAAAAAAAGTAACTACTTCCTGCCATTTAGTTTACATATAGTTAAATTACATTAAAAAATATGAATTAACAAAAAAAAACTTAAAATTCAGATTTGTTTTGATAATTTATAACTGATTTAACCAATAACATTTATTATAAAATTAAATAATCTTACAAACTCAAAAGTTAAGATTTCAAAATATAATTAATTTACATTAATAAACTTACTAAAGTTTCATAAACATTAAGTTTTAAACTTATGAAATAAATAACTCAATTTAGTTCTTTTCTTACGAGGGTGTTTACATAATTATAACTCTTGCCTATTTGATTTATAGTTATTTATCTACATTTGTTTATAATCTTAGTTGATATTTTAAATAAATAAGTTTGTTTGTAATCTTAGTTGATAGTTTAAATAAATAAGTTTAGTTGTTTTTTAGTTTTAAATTCATATATACATATGTACGCTAAGTTGGAGCAGCGCACGCAGGCTTGGTGGCAAGATGATGCGGTATGTTGTTATGAAGCATTTCCTTTTCTCTTTGTCTACAACATATGGGAGGCCTGCAATTTGGTTGGAGAGTGGAGATGATAATACAAAGTTTTTTCACGCCTATGCTAGAGGTAGGAAGGTGGCAAATACTATTTGGAGTTTGCAGGATGAGGAGGGTTCTTTGTATGTTTCTTTTGATGAAAAGGCCAGTTGTGGGGTGAATCATTTTCAACAATTGTTTAAAGCTCCTGCTCAGGCCTCAATTGCAGAGGTTATTAAACTAGCACAAATGTTCCCTCGTTTCGTGGATGAGGAGGGCAATGGGGACCTTATGAAGGTTGTTTCGGAAGAAGAACTTAAGATGGTTATGGGCAGTTTTCAGAAAGATAAAAGTCCAGGGCCAGACGGATGGACTATTGATTTTTTTTCTGGCTCTCTTCGATATTTTGGGGATGGATTTGTTGCAGGTGATTGAAGATTCTAGGTCATCTGGTTGGATCCCGGCGAGTTTCAATACAACTTTCATAGCACTCATCCCTAAGTCTGACAATGCCAAAACTCTAAATGACTTCAGGCCTATCTCCTTGTGCAATTGTGTGTATAAGATTATCTCAAAAGTCATAGCGGTAAGATTGAAGGCTATTCTTTCAGAACATATTTCTGCAGAACAGTTCGGTTTTCTGGAAGGTTGTCAGATCCATGAGGCAATAGGGGTGGCTCAGGAAGGACTTCACAGTCTTAAAACTAGAAGGTTGAAGGGGGCTATACTTAAAATTGATCTTTCTAAGGCCTATGACAGAGTCAGTTGGATATATTTGAGGTTGCTTCTAACACATCTTGGTTTTGGCATTAATTTTATAAGATGGATTATGTCTTGTATAACTACTGTTTCTTTCTCCGTTTTGATCAATGGAGCGGCTTCATCCTTTTTTCATGCAGAGAGAGGGTTGAGACAAGGATGCCTTTTGTCTCCGCTCCTCTTTCTTTTGGTAGTTGAAGGTTTAAGCAGGGCCTTAAGAGGAGCTCGAGCGGAAGGTCATTTTACTGGGATTCAGTTAGCTCCAAATTTAAACATTACACATCTACTCTTTGTGGATGATGTATTGATTTTCTGCTCTGGAACGAAAGGAGATTCTAAGGTTCT
>LPNX010845823.1:339870-350541 GCA_001517045.1 Pseudotsuga menziesii
TTGGATCGTTTCTCAAAGGCCACTGGAATGGAGATAAATGCTGGTAAATATTCTTTGACTACTCATATGTTACGACCTGAAGAGGATTCTGAATTATTGAGGTTTTTTCCTTTTTCTACAGCAAGTTTGGAGGAAGGAATAAAATATCTTGGTTTCACACTGAAGGCAAACAATTATCGGAAACAGGACTGGTTTTGGTTGATTAGAAAGGTTGAGAAACGCTTGATGGTTTGGAGTCACAAGTGGCTTTCTAGAGCTGGCAGATTAGTTTTAGTCAAAGCTATTTTGGAGGCAATTCCGGTGTTCTGGATGTCTTTATCTTGGATACCGAAAGGGATCCTTGAAAGGATTAGGAGGATTTGTTTCAGATTTCTCTGGAGTGGACATAAAGAAGAGCAGACTACCCCTTGGGTGAACTGGAAAAGGATCGTTGTTCCAAAAGGATTAGGAGGATGGGGTCTTAAGGATATTTTTCTGTTTTCAAAATCTTTGGTTGCAAAGGGAGGGTGGAGATTGTTGAAATCTTCCAGCTTGTGGACCAGGGTGATAAAACAGAAGTATATTTATGGTGTGAGTCTGTTGGATTGGATTAGAAATCCCAGGAAGTCTCATGTAGGAGGATCGGTGATTTGGAAAGCAATTGTTAACTCTTTTGATTTGATTGAAAACAATTTGGCTTGGGATGTTGGTAACGGGGAAAGTGTTGTGATTGGTAGGGACCCATGGATGGGCAGTTTACAACAACACCTTCTTCCTCTTGATATAATTGAGTTGTTAAGTCTTCAAGGGGTAGTAATGCTTAATCATTTAGCTGTTCCAAGGCTCAATGATCCGTGGATTCAAATTTGGAAAAGGGCTGGTTCCTTTGGTCTGGGGGCAAGGGAGACTGTTATTTTGGAACAATATATTCGGGATCTGGTGAGGGCTAACATTATCCTCTCGGATCAAGAAGATACTTTGGTGTGGGAGGCCGATCCGGGGGGTGTTTACAGTCCTAAGGCAGGGTATTTAGTTCTTTGTATAGGGTTGGTTCAAAGGGAAGCAGTCTGGTGGTGGAGGCCACTGTGGAGGCTTAAATGCCCAGCCAAAACCAAGATGTTTATGTGGTGTGTTTTGTATGATAAGGCTCCAACGTGGGACGTTCTTCAGAAGTGTTCTTTTCAGGGCCCGGGATGGTGTGTTTTATGTAAAAGTGAGTTGGAATCTACTATGCACTTGTTTCTTTCCTGTTCCTACATTCTTGATGTTTGGAAGGAAGTTTCCATTTTGGTTGGTTTTAATTGTCAATGGGAAGGAGATACTGTTGGGGATGCTTGGCATTCTTGGTGGAGAAGATCTAACCAACAACAGCGTAAATTACCTTTACTGGTCCTTTGGGGGGTTTGGCTGGCTCGTAATCAGGCTATTTTCAAAGATGTCTTTTGCACTCCGGCTATTACTGGCACTCTGTCAGTGGGACTTTATAATTCCTTTCCAGAACATATCAGGGCTGGTAGAGATCGAAGGATCATAACATTGGATATAGATAAATCTCTTCCGTGGGCTTTCTTTGATGGGGCTGCCCAAAACAATATGTGTGGCGGTGGTGCAGTTTTGTTCTTATCTGTCTCTCATTATTTTTTTATGTCCATGGGACTGGGGGGAGGCACTAATAATTTTGCTGAACTAATGAGTCTTAAATTGCTGCTGATGTTTGCATTGGAGACAGGGTGCACTGTACTAAATTTTTTTGGGGACTCTTTGAATGTTATAAACTGGATCAATCATACACAGGAGTGTAGGCATTTGAGATTAGCTCATATTATATCTTCCATTCGATAGATCCTCCTTCGATTTGACTCCTTTTCGTGCCGACATGTATACAGGGAAATTAACCAGGAAGCGGACCAAGCTTCCAAGGAAGGGCTCCGGATGGAAGTGGGCACTTGGCTGGTGAAAGAATATAATGCAGGAATTGTTCAGACATTTTTTCACAGGCCGTTCATTGATAACTTTTGAAGTGCCACAGGTTATCAGCCATATGTTATTTATGACAGTTGCTATCAGTTTTGTTCTTATTGGCAGTTTTGTTACAATGGGTTTTATATGCCTGTTGTATATGCTCGAGGTGTATGATGGTTGGTTCATACATATGTTGTTTGTGTACTTTTGGATTCACAGTGGGATCTCCTTTGCCTGCTGGTTGTGTATACTGCTCTTCCATATTAATTATGTTTGCGGTGTTATGTTTATCGATATGGTCTTTTTTAGTTGACAGAGTCTGTCACAACAGGAATATATGGTTTTCTGCTGGCTGGAAACTTGACTGAGATACTATATAATGGTTTCATTGTTCAGACATTTGACAGGCAGTTCCTTGATAACTTTTCATTGACAAGCATGTTGATGGTTTCATTGTGGCTGTTTTATAGTCGCGGGCTGATTTTTGATCTATGTATATAGCTGAAACATTTTGATGTTTTAGGTTATCAGCCTTTTGTTCTCGAATATTATGACAGTTGCTATTAGTTTCTATTCTTGTTGGCAGTATGGGTTTTCACAATGGGTTTTGTGCCTCATGTGTGCTCGATGGGTATGATGGAGGTTCATACATTTGCTGTTTGTGTTTCTCGTTGGCAGTCCTTTGTGGATTCTTTCTTTTGTTACTACATCCTGGATGTGTTTATCGCTATTCCATATTTATCGATATGGCCATTTCTCGTTGACAGAGCTTGTCACATCAGTGTTTTCAGAATATTATGGTTTTTGCTGGCTGTGAAAATCGACTGAGATACTATGTAATGATCTATATAGCAATTGTTCAAAGCTTTTGTGTATGCTTTTTTGTTTTTTTTACAGAAGACTTGGCAGTCTCAATATTGGATCCATTTTTTGGACTCTGTAATTCACCTGGAAGTGAATATACTGAATGTAATTTTGATCTCGAAAGATGAATAAAATTACGCTTTTTTTTCTTGGAAAAAAAAAACATATGGGAGGCTCGCAAGAAAACAATTTTCCAGAATAAGTGGGTACCTCCTGATGTAATCACTGTTGTGTTAATGGAAAAGGTTCAAGAACACAAGCTCAACCCACCACAAAACAAGCAGAGAACTCTCATAGCACCATCCATAAACAAAGATTTACCATGGACTTTCTTTGATGGAGCGAGCCAAGGAGAGCCTCCCTTGGGATGGGCTAGAGTAGTCCTAAATATATCAACAGAGGTAAAAGTATGCATCAAATTTGCTCTTGGACAAGCAACCAATAATAAAGATGAGCCAGCATCTCTATGGACATTTTTAAAAATGGCAAAAGAAAGACAAGTTAGGAGTATGCAGATTTTTGGCGATTCAAAAATGGTAATAGATTGGGCCAATGGTAAACTCTGCATCAGAGCACCACATCTACAGCATATCCTAGCAGAAATTCAAAACTTGAAGGACCACTTTAAAAGAATAGACTTCGCACACATATACAGAGAATTGAATACAGAAGCAGACACTCTGTCCAAACAAGCTCTTTTAATTCAGCCAGAAGTGATAGAAATTGAAGAAATCACGAATGGGAAGTCTGCCCTATCCTACGAAACAATCTAATTTTCAGAAGTCCTTTGATGGATAGACATGAAATTTTTAGATAGCATTTCCTTTTCTCTTTGTCTACAGCATATGGGAGGCCCGCAATATAACAATTTTCCAGAATAAGTGTGTACCTCCTGATGTAATCACTGTTGTGTTAATGGAAAAGGTTCAGGAACACAAGCTCAACCCAGCACAAAACAAGCAGAGAACTCTCATAGCACCATCCATAAACAAAGATTTACCATGGACTTTCTTTGATGGAGCGAGCCAAGGAGAGCCTCCCTTGGGAGGGGCTGGAGCAGTCCTAAATATATCAACAGAGGTAAAAGTATGCATCAAATTTGCTCTTGGACAAGCAACCAATAATAAAGATGAGCTAGCAGCTCTATGGACATTTTTAAAAATGGCGAAAGAAAGACAAGTTAGGAGTATGTAGATTTTTGGCGATTCAAAAATGGTAATAGATTGGGCCAATGGTAAACTCTGCATTAGAGCACCACATCTACAACATATCCTAGTAGAAATTCAAAACTTGAAGGACCACTTTGAAAGAATAGACTTCGCAGACATCTATAGAGAATTGAATACAGAAGTAGACACTCTGTCCAAACAAGCTCTTTTAATTCAGCCAGGAGTGATAGAAATTGAAGAAATCACAAATGGGTAGTCTGCCCTATCCTACGAAACAATCTAATTTTCAGAAGTCCTTTGATGGATAGACAGGAAATTTTTAGATAGCTCAAATGAGTTTTTTTTTTTGTGAGGTTGAAAGGGCTTTGCCTATGCACAAAGAGAACAAGATTTTCCTATGTTTGAAAGAAGTCGGTGAGGCTAAACTTTGTGTAACCTCTTACGAGCCGTTCATGTTTTATTTGTTGAATAAAAAAAAAAAATCTCCGGGGAAAATATATATATATATACTTTGATTAGTAGAATATTTAAATAATTTTAAAATATATTTAATAAATTATTATTTTTAAGTAATGTTTTATAATATTTTTGGTTGATTAATAAATAAATTATAAATTTAAATAAAACTCTACCTAATTAAGAAAATTCCCAAAAAATAAATTTATAACTTTATTAACTTTCACATGTACGATACAACAAAATAATTATACCATTGTGCAAACAACATTTATAATAATTATTATGCTACAAGTCCATCTTGGTAGGTCGGCATAGTATGACGTCTAAGTAGAATAGTCTGTGAGTCATCATGGGCACTTGGTGAGGTGGTTCATGGGTCTTCAAACCCTAACTACTATCAGCTCTTTCCCTCTAACGAATTTTCTCGAGGTTCTCTGAGCATTCCACTTGTTTCCTCTATTGGAAAGGTGCCTAACCCTAAGGTGGACGTTGTTATTTTGAAGGATGATAGTGTATTGAAGGGTAACCAAAAAAATTGCCTCTTAAGCAAGCGGGCTCATGCCAAACATACATTGAAGGTTTTCAATATATCGAACGAGAAGCTACATATGATAGTGGGTAGAGATGTTTTCATGGATTGAGTGGCAAGGATGTCAGCAAGATCTTTGGTTAGCCGTTAGGAATATGTCTTTTTGAAACGGTTAGAATTCATGGATTGGATCAGGTCAAACTCGAAACCCTTTGTTGGTCACTACCCGAAGCTCAGCATGTTAGTAAGTGACTGGTTTTGCTTTCATTTCCTATCGATTGAAGCTCTTGAGTGTGTTTTGGCTAGAGGTTGGATGGTTGGTCATGGTTCTTTGGTTTTCAGTCATCGACATGCTACATTTAACCCACTGAAAGCACCGGTCTCCCTTCGACATTTGTGGTGCTTTCTCCTTGGTTTTCCATTACAACTTTGGTCACATAAGGTTTTTGAATTCGTGGTAAACAAGATTGGTTGGCTCATTCATATGGATTTCGATTAGCTTTACGATGTGGACGAGCATGTTGCAACTACCCTCATTGAAGTCAGTGTGTCTCGAGGTCTTCCTACGGAGATTTCCATCGATTGGGGTGACACTTCTTTCTTGCATAAGCTAGATTATACAGGTATACCATTCTAGTGCTTTGTTATTGAGATACTAGTCATTTAAAGGCATAATGTCTAGGCTCCCCTTGGTTGGTTGCTGATAGTGATCTTGACTCACATCCCTCTCTAGGCGTGGACCCAAGTCATCAGGGTTTTTTTTCTCGTCCCTCCACATATATTCAACACAAGGGAGTTTCCTTTGCTTTGGACTTGATACCTCTCCGACTGGATGCATTCTTAGACAAGTTCCCTTCTGATGGAAACATGGCATATTCAAGTGAAGTGTTGACCTCCTTAATGGGTAAGTTGAAACTTCTCCCTTTATTTAGAATTTATCTTTTGAGGAAAGGTTTGTTATTAAGACTTTGTCGACGGTTTTTCCTATGCTTCAGACAAGGGTTCTTTATGGGGTTTCTTCTTATTATCCAACCCATACTCCTTCCACTAGCTCTAGGTTGGAAGTGAGTCTTTCAACCTGACCGTTAACATCTTCTCCACATACTCTGTGAAGGTCAATTTATCCACTACCACCCTTGGGTTTTCCACCTGATTTAGGACTACACATTCCTTTTGGTTTGGTTCCTTTGGTGCATTTCTCATCACCTCCCAATGGGATGAAAGATATGAATTCTATTGGGCCAAATAGGACTGGGGATACATGTTCCACTCCTTCCTCCCTTTCTTCTTCCATTCCAAAATCCTTTCCAACTGATTGTTTACCACAGTGGGGCACTTCGATCAAATCCTCAAACACTTATGTCCCACTCCTCCCTTCACCCACAGAAACTCCTAAGCAACCCCACAAAAAACCTTTCACTATCTTCTCTGATAAGCATTTGGACTAAGGTGTTATTCATATCAATTCGATCAGCTTTCAGAATGTCATTATCTGAAAACAAAGGAAAAACAAATTCGTTGCTCCTGATCCCCTTCCTTCGTGTGAGGATATTGTTTCAGGGTCTCCTTCCTATGTTCCTCTTTCAACCAAGCTCAAATATTTGGCACAAAACTCCTAAACAAACTCTATGTTTTGGCCTCTTAGATACTTGTAGGCCTCTAACTAGGTTTCTAAATGATTTGCACATCCTACAATGTTTGCGGGATGGGGTCCCAAATAAACAAAATTCCCTCAGACGTATTTTTGAAGTGATTAAACATGGTATAGTCTTCCTACAAGAAACTATGTGCGCAGCCTTTGCTGCATGTGAAGTTATTTTGCATATTTTTCTTGGTTGGTTTTGTTGTGCTACTAATTATGTGGGCCTATCAGGTGGTCTCATGGTGGTTTGGAACCCTATGGTTCTTAATTTAAATCCCTACATTACTTGTGAAGGTATCCTTTTGGAAGGTATGGTCAAAGGTTGTGATACACTATTTCACTTTCTTAATTGTTATGGCCCCTATTTTGATAGGGAGGATTTATGGAGGTCAGTGGTAGATAGGGGTTTTTTACAACTACCAAATTTGATATTTCGGGGGGATCTAAACATGACATTAGAGGTTTCGTAGGTCTTGGAAGCAGTATCCAGGCTAGAACCCTTAGCAAATTTTTTTGCAAACCTTTTTGTTGCTGCAGAATGAATCAATAAGTTGCCTTTCCCATTGGTTCCTACCTGGAGGAATGACAGATCGAGTGATGTTGCTAAATAAAAAATACTAGACCAATTCTTTATATATCAAAACCTTACTGGTATATTTTCCAAGTTCTGCTCGTGGTCGTTGTCATCTGGGGTGTCAGATCACATGCCCATATGCTTTCAATGGGAATTTGGAGGTAAAAAACAACAGTTCCCTTTTAAATTTAATCATATTTGGTTGGAAGATGAGTCTTTCAAAAAACTTCTCAAAGACTTGCGGTTTTCTCGACCCATTAAGCCAGATGATACAACTATGCTTGGATTAATGCATAAATTAAAAATAAAATAAAATTGGAAGTCGTATCTTAGGAAAGGGTGAAGAAGGCAACCCTCAAACTTTACCTAGTCGACATCGAAGAATATATTACACAAATTGTTGGAAGGATATATTAGGGTGTCTTTTCATTTGAAGATAAAGCCCTTCTCCTTCAGCTGGAAGCCCAAGAATCTCATATTCTAGAAATTGAATAGGATTCTCGGCGACTCAAAAGTCAGGTGATTGGGTTTTCACATGGGGTTTCAAATACCAGTTTCTTTCACAAATATGCCACTCGACGCAGGAATAAAATTCCATTTGGGATTTGAAGAATTGCACTTGAAAGAAGATTTGCTCTCAAGATGACATTGAAAAGGACGATGCCATTTTTATGGTCAGATATTTAGGACAGCTGGTTAATCGAAGATTGGGGCTCAACTCATGGTCTTAAATATTTTTCCTATGTTTTTTTTCTTTTTTTTCTTTAGCCGAATGTAGAAGGTGCTCAGATGGGTCCTCATTTCCATCATGGAAATTGAGGATATTTTAAAGAATATGGCCAACAATAGGAGCCCAAGTCCTGATGGTTGGACCGTGGAATTTTTCAGACATTTTTTTGATATTACTGGTGAGGACCTACTAGCTGTTATGGAGGAATCAAGGCAAAAGGGTTATGTTTATGGTGCATTAAACTCAACTTTTATTACTTTAATACCAAAAATATCAAATCCAGATTAATGATTTCCACCCTATTTCATTATGTAACTTGATACATAAGATTATTTCGAGGGTCATTGTTGATAAGATTAAGTCGATTCTTACAAAGTTCATTTCAAAGGAACAATTCGATTTTCTACATAACAGGATCATCCATGACGGGGTGGGGGTTACATAAGAAGGATTCCACACAATCAAGCTAAAGAAAATCCTAGCTTTTGTTTTGAATATGGATCTTCTAAAGGCCTATGACAGAGTTGGCTGGGTTTACCTAATGCTTATTCTCCTTCAAATAGGCCTTCCACTTGATGTCATTGATTTGATCATGGCATGTGTTACTTCTATCGAGTTTGTTGTTTTGGTGAATGGATCGCCCACCTCCTTTTTTAGGAGTTCGAGGGGACTCGGGTAGGATTTCCCTCTGTCATCGTTATTTTTCCTATTGGCAATCGAAGGTTTAATTCTGTTGATTATACAAGCAAAATCTTATCATTATATGAAAGGGATAAAAGCCTCTCCACATATTGAGGTGACCCACCTTCTTTTCGTAGATGATGTAATTATATTTGGGGTTGGATCCATTGAAGAATGGGAGAAGTATCATCAACTCATTAATCTATTGTGTATTGCTTCTGGCATGGTGGTGAGTCAACACAAATCTACTTTCCTTTATTTCGGTGTGCATGAAGCACTTGTTGACCAGGTAAAAAATCTCTTTCCTTACAATATGGAGCCTATTGAGTGAGGAATGAAATATTTAGGCGATGTATTAAAACTAAATTGTTATCTCATTAAATATTGGCTTTGGTTACAAAGGAAAAATGAAAAGAAGTTGAGTTGCAGGTGCTTCAAGTGGTTATTTTTGGGTGGTCGGCTCATTTTGGTAAAATCTGCCTTGGAAAGCATCCCTGTTTTCTAGATGGATTTAGTAGGGATCCCTTCTACTATCCCAAATAATATCAAAAAATTAATGAAAATTTTCTTTGGCCTAGTTATGGTGAGAAGAGGAAATTCCACCTTGCAAAATGGGAACAAATTTGCCTTCCCAAATCCTTGGGAGGATGGGGATTGAAAAAATTGTCATGGTTTATTCAAGCACTCAAACTAAAAAGCCTATGGACGAGGATTATTGACAATGGTTTGTGGGGATCTATTCTATGTGTAAATATTTATGGAGGCTTTTTATTGAACAATGGGAGTGGAAGGACAACAAATTCACCCCACATGCCTCTAACATCCACCTTAGCTTCTCGAAGGTATTTCAATGACTTGGTAAGTGGCTAACTTTGAAGGTAGGCTCTGGTGACAAATTGTATTGGGTAGGGATCCTTTTGTGGGTGGAGAGTCTATATATGAGTTGTCGCTAGAATTGCTGAGTAATTTAACCACAAAGGGAATCTATCGAATCTCACAAATACAACTGAATGATACACATAATTCGGTCCAATGGTTTTTTCTAAACAAATGAACTTGCAGGTAACATTAGCTTTGGAGTGGACTGGGTTTATAAATGGGCTAAGACATGTTGGTATATCATTAAGGGATACTAAGGATGTTTTGTCTTAGACTATGGATCCTAAAAGAGGTAATATCAATGCAAAGTATGCTTATGATGTTATACTCTCATGTTCCATTGATGTTGATCCTCCTTTGTGGCATAAGATGTGGTCAGGGAATTTCCCATTGAAGATAAAATGTTTTTTCTGGTTATGCTTGAAAAAATAGACACTCACATGGGACAATCCATGTAAAAGAGGCTTTTAAGGACGGGGGATATGTTTACTTTGTAAGAGGGCAAAGGAAAACATTAAACATCTCTTTGGGAGGTGCTCATTTTTCATAATGTCTATAAGGAGTTGATGGCACAACAAAAAAATGTGCTTTTATGGAATAGGTCTTCATTAGAAGATAATATTCTACAGCTGAAGAATTATTTTCCTGCATATAAAGTCCTTCATTTTTTTGCTCTATGGTTCATTTGGAAAGCGAGGAGTTCAATTATTTTTTAAAATATATCTCAAGATTCCCTACAGGTTGTTGCCAGGACTACAAGTAATTATTTGGAGTCTCTAGGACCTTGCAAAATACAGTCACTACGTCTTTTGAAGGAACCATTCATTGACAAAACTAAGTGTTGTGGATATTTTGACGGGGCTTCCAGAGATGGCATTTGAGGAGGAGGTATGTAATATATTACTCATATTGTCATTTTTTACTTTTAAAGCTCAGATGTGGATCTAGAACAAACCAAATAGCTAAACTTCTAGCAATATGGGGGTTATTGAAGGATGCCATCATATCCAAAATACAATATATCCAAATTTTGGGGGATTCACGTGTCACCATAGATTGGATAAATGTTAGCTATGGCATATATGTCTCACAGTTAGAGGAGCGGTGCATAAGCACTAAATCGCTTCTCAAATTCCTCGCTAGTTTCTCATTTCAACATATATATATATATATATATATATATATATATATATATATATATAT
>LPNX010845823.1:350671-394629 GCA_001517045.1 Pseudotsuga menziesii
ACAACCAGACAATTCAGTTATACTATTCCTTCTCATATTTACATTTGTTGTGGATAGGATTGTAGTTAACACTAAAATTTTACTTTTTGACATTAATAGGTTTTTGACACCATTGTAAACCAGTCACATAAGATTTATATTTTTGAAAACCGTATTTTGTATAGGACTAGTATAGTTATATCCAGGACATTATTGGTTTAAGGCATACATAATATTATACCCTTGATTCATCTTAGGATATCAAGTTACGGGTTTTTTCTGTTTGAAAAGGATAGCCCATGAGTTGTCTGTCTTTAATCGAGTATGGTGCATAAGCTAGTGAATCAACGAGAAGTTAAGCTTTGTTAACATTTGTTATTATACATCATGCCTTGTCATTTATATGCATTATACATAAGCATCAACATTACTTCATGTCATCTCATTGTACCTCCTTTCAAGTATGGATTGGGATCGACACTGGACACAGCCTGGAGGATGCAGCTATCAGAATCAACAATCGGTGGCTTGCGGTGTGGAAAGGGCCTGCAGAACGTACACATACCAAATTTTATATTTATTATTAGCCTGATCATGTCAGAGTAGAAGGAGCTTAATATATTTATAAAAAAAATGTACTTTTGTAATGAATACAAAATAAGAGGTGAATGGATTAGGTATAAGATAACTATAATTATTTTAGGAGTAAACTTTCTACCCGACCATTTGCACCGATCGGACGACCAGCAACGCGTGATGTGAAAGCTCACGCGAGCCAGGTCGTCCGATCGGTGCAAATGGTAGGGTAGAAAGGCTACTCCATTATTTTATATTCATAAAATCATGAAGTTAAGTTTATAATGTTTACATTATACAACGGTGGATAGTTATAGTTTTTTGGTTAAAACCGGTTAATACAAAGTCAATGCATTATCGATTGCATAATAACCCTACATGCGGCAAGGATAATAAAAGGATATATTCTGGTTTTTTTTTTTCTAAAGGCCACTCCACCGGTATATATGTTAACAACTTATATTCCAAAACGAGAATCAAGTTATGGCCATAATCTATAATCCACTCAATTATTTTTATTTTTTTTAACCATGGGAACAACAACCTCCCAAGAGTATATCCAACAGCCTGCAAGCCAAATATACCAATAACTTGTGACTTAGCAGGGGCCGAGACATCCCGAAACGCATCGAGGTGAGCCTCTATCCCAGGGGTCGCTTACCCTTCTATCCTTGTCACAACAGGCCAGTGAGCAACTCTACCCCCCGTCGGCTTTGAACCTGTGACCTCCAAGGAGATAACACATGTTCTTAACCATTAGGCCCACTCAAGTGCTCTATAATCCACTCAATTATTATAAAGGGGCTCAATAAGAGAAACATGTCACAAGAAATGAACCTAGGTGGGGAGGGTAACAATCATCCCTCCCAACCACCTAAGCTACATAAGAAATATGTTGTTCTTATGTGTAAATCTTGGCATATTACAACAATATGAAATAAATAAATTAAAAATATATATATCTTTTAAATAGAAGAAATAGGTATCACATAATGCAAACCAAAGAAGTTTGTATATGCAATATAGCTTTTTAAGCCAAAGAAGTTTGTATGTGCAATGTAGTTGTTTTAAGACAAAGAAGTTTGTATTATGTAATGAAACTCCTACTAAGTCGAATAGTTATGTATTACATGGTTCATCGTTTTTCAATGGAAGATGTTTATATTAAGAACATGTGTTTTTTCCTAAGAGGTTATAGGTTCAAATCCTGAGGGGGTCCCTTGTACACCTGTGTAACCTCAAGGAGTCAAATTGTTGTAGGGAGGGGTCGCTTGTTCCACCAATAGGGGGTCTCATACAACAATTTGGTGTCTAGCTAGGTCATGTCCTTAAAATTACATTATTGTTATTATAGTTACATGGTGGATCCCCTTTTTTAATTGACAAAAGGTTGGTAAATTGATTAAAGATTGGCATATTAAGAAGTATAAACCAAATGAGAAGTCGGAATTGATATTTACTTATATACAAATCTTGATAATGGAGGAAGAATAATAACTAGTGGAATTTACATGGGATCTTTGGGACTTTGAGGGTGGAACCATAATCTTCTCATATCAAGAGGAAGTTATTGGCACCTATAAGGAAAAAGGATTGACTTGGAGCTAAGAAGTGGCAAGATTAAAATGCAACATGGGGGGAATTCTATGAAATTCCCTAACATGTCTTCACTAGAAACGATCCATGGTGGAACTCATAAGGGACTAAGTCAAAACTTTGATGGAAACCTATGCTCCACTTACCCACCTTGACCCTCAATCATCTCATAGTCTAGAGAAGGGATATGTTAATACAAGAAAGATCACTTTTGAATCAAAATGGACCAACATGTGGTTAAATCTCCATATCACTAACCCGAATAATTATGGAGGAATCATGGAAGGTTTTGCCTATTCACCTCCAATGCAAGTCTTCATTTTGAATGACCTAACTATGATAGGGATTCATGAGATTTATGGATGAATTATGTAATAAATCTATGAGAATAAACAAGTGGTTTCATTGAAGATTGGCAATGTAATTTGACAAGGAGAACCCCATGGCTCTCCCCTACTTTAAGCATTAACTTTAATGTATGCAAACAAGAGTTGGACCAATCTCAAAAATCTTCTTAAGGGATCTATTTCTAAGATTGCATGAGGTGTGGAAGTTGTTGGAAAGTTTATGAGTGCTAAAGGGAAGGTTGTTCATTAGATAAGAAAGAATCTCCCCCCATTAAGTGGTGAATATAAAAGTGTCTAAGTATATCCTAGCACGAATCATATGCCTTGGTAAGCCAACCCCTCTCACACCTCTTTCACCTAGGTTCTTTGGGGCAAGAGAGGCCCCTTTTTTTCAATGAGTATGTTGAGGTCTTTCATAACACTTACCTTACTACAAACTTAGGGGAGCTTGAAGTTGATAAGGAGACCACTAGGAGCATTGAGGTTGCATAGAGATAGGTCATCTCTCAAGGTGATAAAATCTAGGGAAGTGGAAGAAAAAAGAGGGAAGGATAGTAAAGTTATGGCAAGAGAGAATGAAGGTTCAGATAGATATAGAATTTATAAAGTAAAAACCCATTTGTGTGCAAAACTAGCCTTAATATGGCATTTTTTCACAAAGAAAATGGGAGAATAGGGATTAAAACAATGGATGTATGAGTATTGAAAGCCAAATTTTGACATGGATTATTTAGAGAAGGAAGTGAAGGTGAAAATTTAAAATGGAAAGACACACACAAATAGGTTGCAAAGAGCACATTAATACAATAAAACTCAAATTATATTAATGAATGAAATGGAAAAAAGATTGTAAACTATAAAGCAATATAAACTAGCTAGAATGGTGGTAACTTATCTCTGAAGAGAGATGTGTCGACTATCCTCATTCACAAGAAGACCATTACAAGAGGGTGAAAATGGCATTTTAACATAAAGTGCTAAACCCTGAGAGGAAAAACCCTAAGGATTCAAAACCCTAACCCTAGGAAATTAAGTGGCAAAAAGGAATGTGGGGCTCAAAGAATCTAGTTGATATGTCAACTTACCAAGGTTGCAACTTCCACATACAAACTCTGGATGTGGCTCACAATAGGCCATTGGAAATATATCAAAGAGATGAAATTTTTTTGGTTAAGGGTTAGGAATCTAGACCCCAAGTCTTCTTAAGGCCAAAAGACATTGTTTAAGGCCTAAAAATGCTATAGAAGTTCAAGACGTGGAAAAAATGCATAAACACTTTAAAGGTGTAGTACCATTTCGAGTCAATGGAACATGAGAGTGGCCACCTGCATCTACCTGGATCAATCATCCACCCTTGGGAAGAAATCATCTCCATTGCATCAAGTTCCTCCATCAAATGGGGAAACTTATGTTGAATTTGACTTATGGTGAGCCACTTGCCTTCGTGAAGTAGTTGTCTTGCTTTGACCACCAGAGATAGTTGTATGTTATGTTGGCGCTTTTCCCTCATCTAAATGTCCACGATATGGTCCACTATAACTTTCTCAATGCAAGCAGGAATGTGTTTTGTAGGAGCTAAGTGCTTTTACACCTTTGAGGTGTCCAATAAAGGTGGAAAATATGGTTGAAGCAACTCCATGTTAAATATTAGGTGCAAGACAAAGAAAGGAGGGATACTCAACTCAAAAGCATTATCACCCACAAAATTTGTGATGTTGTAAGGCCCATATCAAAGTTGTATAAGCTTCATGTGAGGCCTTATGGTGATTTTTCTACAAATGCAACGATACCTTTTCTCCAAACTAAAACTTCTGTAGAACCCAATGCGGGTCATGTCGTTGCTTTACTTAGCATTGATTTTTTGTAGGATATCATGAAATTGTTTGGATGTGTTGGATACATTCAACAAATTTGATTTCTTTATATTCCTCGGTCTAATGATGAGAAAACACTTTTGGTGTAGATACAATGTCAAGAGCTATATCAATGGGGGTTGGAGGCTATAACCAAAATCACATCTAAAAAAGGTTGTGGCCAATATAATTGTGGAGCATTTTGTTGTAGTTATGTTGAACATATGGAAGTCTTTCATCCCACATACACGGATGACTAGAATTGTACTATTATGGTTAACCTTGACTCGGGAATGATTCAAAGGTGGTTTAGGTATAACACATGTTTTTGGGCGCATGGTATTTGGTGGCCAATAGTATTTTCCATGGTATTTGGTGTCCCATGGTATTGCATGTAAAGAAGTATTTATAAGCCTTGAAGAGGCTCCATGGTAAAGTGGCTTAGAGGTGAGCAATGGCTAGCTCACTTGGCTCGGCTTAGCCAGTTTAGGTCAAGGGAGATAATAGATCTATTATGGTGGTTGTTCTCGGTTTTTGGTTTTCTGCGTAAACATTATGTGTCTATCTTAAATGTGTTGCTATGTGGATTTGTGTTCTTTCATTGCTATTGTATTAATGCTCATTTAAAATTCTAAGAACTGGTATCGGAGCCATGGTTTGTCATGTAGTTGTGCTCCTTTTGTTGTACATGATTTCTTGAATTAATTGTCAGGTGCATGTTCGCTGGTACCTGACACCCTAGAAGTATTTTTGGGTTCCTGGTTAGAATGCAATTTCCCTGGGTGCTAGAAGCATAAGGTATCCCTCTTATGCACATAGAAGGGATGTTATATCAAGTGTGGAATGAACCGCTAGGTAAGTACAAGGGTGGCATGTGTACTCGTAGCTTAACTTGATGTAGATAAGAGAGGTTGAGTCTTCGAATGCAGGAGGAATGTGAGATGGTTTAATCTCAGTTATGGGACCAAGATTGATGAAACATGCATGTGAAGATAATTCCTAAAGAACTGGCAGTTATAGTGACTGAGGACCCATGTAATCTGGTAGATGGATTCTTTTTATATGGACATCAATGGCAAGGTCAAATGCATGTATAAAATAAGCATGGCTTAAAATGAGCAATAAAGTGAACATGGGGAAGCGAGAGGATGAAGCAACAGATGGTGATGGTGTAGTCACCATGAAGACACATGAAAAAATGTAATGGAGCAGTTTGCGTGTAAAAGGGCATATGGATGTAAGACTTGGTAAGGCATTCATACCCCTGGTTACTCGCCGGTAAAGGCGGGAGATAGACCTAGGTGATAGGGGGTGTATATGAGATTCCTCAATAAAACTTTGAGGGAGTTTGGTTTTTACTCCAAATCAAGTTTAAAGGGGGGATTTTCAGGGTTAACCTTGACTCGAGAATGAGTCAAAGGTGGTTTAGGCATAGCACATGTTTTTGGAACCGTGGTTAATGTCACAATGGTTAGAATTTTAAAATAGCAATAATACAATAATAATGGTTAGCAATAATACAATAAGAACTGTGGTTAGTGTCACAACTGGAGGCTAGTTGAAAAAGCATGTAACTCGGTTTGCGCTTCCAAGTTATTGTGCTCAATGTTCAAATAGAATTGTTGTAAGTATGTGGACAACTTTTGATTGTAGTTGTTATGTAGCTTTTCCTATGTCTGCATGAATTGTAGGGACTTCTGATCAATGTGGATGATCAACTCCCTTCCCAAAATACAATGCTTACACCATCAATATGCTTGCACAATGGAATACATCTCATTGTCACATGTGGGATACTTATGACCAACATCAAAGAGTGTCTCACTATGAGAGGCCACTAAATGTCAATTACAAGTGAGGATCACATCGATAGCATAGTCGAAGGCATTTATCTCAAACTCAAAAGGCTATTGTAGGTCTGATAGAGTGAGGATTTGCAATATGCAAAGGAATCATTTCATATCCTTGAATGCCTTTTGTTGTGATGCACCCCAAGTGAACTTTCCTTTGGCTCCACCCTTGGTCACTTGGCTTAAGGGCTAAGTGATATGAGAGAACCCAAACACAAACCTAAAGTGGAAGTTGGTGAGGACCAAGAAGTTGTGAAGCTCTGTTAGAGTTATTGGGGTTGGCCAATTGTGAAAGATTTGGATCTTGGTGAGGTCTAGATGGACTGTTAGGTTCCTACCCTAACCTACTTTAGACTACATAGGAGCTAGTCAAGTAATGTATGCAACCCTTTTCTTTGAATAGGGTTGAGTAATTAGTAATAGATAATTAATGTAAAAAGGGTATATGTGTTAATTCAGGCCTACTAAGTAGTTACGATTGATGTACAATAAAAAGTTAGAGTTTTCGTTGTTGAAAGCCTAGTTAAGGAGCCTGGAGGCCATGGATTGTTTTGTCGATAATTGTTGTATTGAATTTCTATTCAAGAGAAAGGTCACATGTAATGTCCGTAGTCATGATCCTTGTCATACATTATGTAAATGATGTAATATCGGGATTATTGTAAGGGACATGGTGAGAAGCTCAAGTGTAAGGCCCTACCATGGATATCCCTAGTATATGTGTATGTATCAACAAGTAAATACAGTTACTAAACCATGCATTGCTCAAAGCATGGTAGTATTCTAAAAGTGATGTAAATGTGCAAGAGATTAATAAATAAATGCACAACTGACTCTACAACGCAACAAGAGCAAGGGAATGATTTTACTAAAGTTAGGGAGGAACATATTGAACACATAAATCCAACAAAGGAGAGCCAAGTGTCTAAGGGAGGGGTTATGAGCCATAAATTGTCAAGTTGACTCATTTACCCCAATCATTTAATGCTTTTAAGAGGGAGGTAGTTGAGGAATTTATTATCTTAGGGAAAGGAAGGCATGGGTTTGCGATTCCTTATGTTAGTCACCCTACAAAACTAGGAATGGAAATTGCTTATAGAGTAAGCATTCAATTGAATTGAAGTCATCCTTCAATTCACTTTTCATTTGGGGGCGAGCATAGTCTATCACTCTATCACTTTGTTGACAAAGATAGTTCTAGGTCTAAGTAACTCGACTTCTCACAAGGACCATGTATCTATCTTATTGTCTAGCTATTTTGTGGGGGCTTGACCTTGGTTTTGAGAGTGTGTCTACCATTGCGTGACAGGGTGACATCAATTTGATAGTGGTTATAAGCTTTGACTCATGGTAATGGTTGAACGTCGATAATAGAGTTTGTGAGCACGCTATTATATTCCCTTTGTCATTCTATGTATAGGGTGGTATCAAAGCTTGTCTCAATGTAACCCTGTGTATGTGTGCCCCTAATTTATGCCTGTATGCAAAGAGTGCATGACTAGTCCATAAATTGTTTTAGTGTGTCTACCAATGGGAAGTTGTATGTGAGTCCCATATAGCGCACTAGAGTTGACTATTACCTCCCTTTCATGAGTTTATTTGTGGTATTGGCAAAGTGGTAGGAAACCCAAGAGGGGAATATGGTTTCTTATTGGCCCTATTGTAACCAAGAAGTATGATAAATAATGATTCGAGTGAATTCCTAGAAGTTAATTTGGTTGTGCACAACCAAGATTTAAAATCCCAGGAAGACATAACCTTTTGGAAGAAGATCCAAGGTTTGGGTGGTGTTTCTATGCACACACTGAATAACACTTGGAGGAAGGTGATACCGAAGGGATTATTGAGGAATGAAGGGGTACCTTCTTGGTGTTGTGTGGGGTGGGTAACTTGGGCCTATGATCGCATAAAGGACCCAATGCGGTAATGTTAAAGTGAGTATCAACATTTATTAACGTGCTATCTAATAAAACTTCTATTTTTGCACAACTTTAGCAACATTAAGATCATTGTAGCAAAGGAAAGAAGCGTTATAGCATAAGGCCCAAGAAGTTGGTTAGTAGAATGATCACCATGGATGATGCACAAAATCTCTATGAAGGTGAAGAAGATGTTATAGGAGAAGATGTGCAAGGTGGTAATGTAGAAACAAAATCCAATGGAAGGAGGGAACAAATCACAGCTTCGTATATGGATGAAACTATGAGGAGTTTCAACAAAAGGTTAACCAAGGTGCAGGAAGAGCAACATCATATCAATGTTGTCATACTATAGAGTCTCACAGACCCTTAACATAAATCCAATTTGGGATTACATTAGAACAAATGTAGTAAGGGAAAGAAAAGTGCAAGCAACCACTCTAGAGGAAGATCACAATGCCAAGAAGGAGAGTCCAAGGGGAGGAGGATAAGCATGTCTCCACCAAACACCTTAAGCAAAAAACTGAGTAGATCATGAAACTCAATAGATAGTTTAGAGTAATAAGCTCGAATATCTAAGAGAAAGAAGCCTTGTAAAGAGAATTCTTTGAGGGAATATAGGAATGTAAGATCACCTATATTCGATGGAGAAGGTAAACTAGGGTGGAGAAGGTAAGCTAGGGTAAGAGAATGAAGCATGGATCCTTCGAATGAAGAATCACTTTAGAATCCGTGAGTTGTTTGGGAATGGGAGGCCAAGTTTTCCATGATTAATTTGAATGGAAAAGCTTCAATTTGGTGTGAACACCTCTGGTAAATGAAGGGACTCAAGGTAAGGAAGATCGATTGGAAGAAGTTTGAAAAGTATTTCAAACAAAAATACCTTTTTAAAAAGTAATATGACAATAAGAGTAAGGAATTTCATGAGCTAAAATTAGGACAGTTGACAATGGAGGAATACGTGAACAAGTTCCTAAAGCTATTGCGGTATGTGAATTACCTTAGAGATGAAAAGGTAAGGGTTCAAAGATTCTTAAGTGGGTTTCCCAAGAATTTTAGAGATCAAATTAAATTTGTGGAGCCCAATACCTTGAATGATGTGATCTAAAAGGATATACATTGCTATGAGCATAACAAGGGTAGATTTTAGGAACATGAAGTATGAAGAAAAAATCCCAAGGGAAAGTTTGATCCAATGAAGAAAGAATTCAAACATGTACCTTAATGAAATCAACCAAGATATGTTCGACAAGAGCAACAATATCAAGCTAGGTTCTAGCACGCTATGCCAGTGAAAAGAAGGCCCAAAGAACTCATGCAATGTTGGGTATGTGGAGAGAATCATAAGTTATATGATTTCCCCCACAGGAAGGAATATCCTCGAAAGGTACACAACATTAAAGAAGTTGTTATTGTGGAGGACATGACCAAGTCAACTCCCATACGCTACACAACTTCAGATGATCATAAAGCAAACCACCAAGACACAATGGTTGAAATTGGAGGTAAGATTGTTGTGTAGTCTATTTCTATTTTAATTGAACCTAGATCCAAACATAATTACATTCATCCTAAGATTGTTGAAGTTTGTGGGCTTAAGAAAAGTAAGCATGGCAAGTCATGGATAGTTCAATTAGCCACACAGACAAAGAGGAAAGTAAGTGAAGTAGTAGAAGGATGCTTGATAATGTTGGATTGTTTTTCCAGTGCAACAAACTTGAATATCCTATCGTTAGGATTGTACGATGTTCCCATTCACATGGATTGGCCAGAAAAAGCACCATGCCAAGCTTGATTACTATAATAAGTTTCTAGAATTTCTTGATGATGAAGGAAGGTGTGATCTAGTAAAGGACATGCTAAAGAAAGTTTTAATCAAGAAGGTTACATCATTGTAGTTGAGAAGGTACTTCAAGAAAAATTGTCAAATATATGAAGTTCATGTATTAGTTTCTGTAGAAGTTAGACCCCTAGCATTGGAAGATTTCCCAATGCTGCAATATTGAAAGGATGTATTTCCAGAAGAGGTCCCAAGACTTCCGCCCAAAAGAGATATTGACTTAACAATTAATCTAGTGCCTGACATAGCCTTAAAATCTAAGGCCCCTTAAAGAATGAGTATCCCTAAGTTGGTATAGTCAAAAAATGCAACTCTAGGAATTAATGGATAAACATTATTTTAGACCAAGTTTGTCCCCATGGGGTTCTCTAGAAATATTTGTTAAGAAGAGAATGGAACCTTGCAACTGTGTATTGACTACTGAAAACCCAATAAGCTCATAATAAAAAAGAATTATCCATTACCTAGGATAGGTGACCTCTTTGATCAGAAAAGACATAATATTCTCCAAGATTAATTGAAGGTCAAGATACCACTAGGTCTGAATAATAGAAGAGGACCTCCATCATACAACTAACATAACTCAATATCGCTGCTCTGAGTTCACAGTGGTTCCATTTAGTCTCACCTACTTTCGTGTGCCTCATGAACATTATGTTCAGTCAATTTTTAGATAAGTTTGCGTTGGTATTCCTAAATGGCATCCTCATCTATTCTAAGAATGGTGTTGCAAGTGCTTAGGGTTCATACGTTATATGACAAGCTAAGAAAATGTGAATTTTATCAAAGAAGATTCAATATTTGGGTCATGCTATTTCAACAAATAGAATTTCAGTGGATCCTAAGAAGATTGACAATGTAATGAATTTGTTTACACCCAAGAATATGTCTGTTGTTCAATATTTTATGGGTCTAGCAAGATATTATAGGATATTCATAGAAGGTTTTTCCAAATTAGCGCATCTTACCGTGTCATTGCAAAGGAAGATTGTAAAGTTCGCATGGTCTGAAAAATGTGAGGAAAGTTTCCAGTACCTAAAGGAATTACTCACCAACATACCTATTTTGAATACTGTAGATACAGATAAAGATTTTGCGGTATGCATTGAAGGATTATGAGGAGCACTTATGCATGAAGGACATGTGATCTATTACGAGTCTAGAAAGTGAAAGGATCATGAAAAAAACTACAAGAAGCATAATTTGGAACTAGCACCCATAGAGCACGCCTTAAAGAAGTGGGGACATTACCATCTCACAATAAAAATTTAGTTGTGAACTAATCACACGAGTTTAAAGTATTTATTTGATCAATCGAATATGAATGCCCGACATGCCAGATGATTAGAATTTGCAAGTGAATTTTATTTTGAAGTCAAGCATGTAAAAGGTAAAGATAACAAAGTTGTTGACACGATCAGCTGAAAGTTTCATGTTGTAGCCATGAGTTTATGCAAAGTTGACCTTAGAGAATAAGTTAGCAAGGTCTCAACTAAAGATGACAAGTACACATAAGTGACTGCAGGACTTAGACAAGAAAATCCATACAAGAAGTATGCGGGATATTAGTTGGGAGAAGATAGAATCCTTATTTTCCAAGAACTGTTGTACATTCCAAACAAATTGAAGAAGCTTGTGATGGATGAGATACATTTGTCGCCTTACTGAGGTCACCGAACTCATCAAAAGACTCTTACAACAACCATAAAGTAATATTTTTGGCTATTAATGAAGAAAGATATAGCACGGTACATCACTAGATGTAAAAAATGACAAGTAAAAGTTGAGCATCGACACCCAGTAGGATTGTTACAGCCAATGCCCACCACTTAGTGGAAGTTGGAAGAAATATATATGGATTTTATTACAGTAATGCCAATGACAATGCAACATCATGACTTGATCATGGTGATGGTGGAAAAGTTGACCAAATAAACACATTTTGTAACAGTCAAGTGCACCCATAAGACTGTTGACATTGTGCAGATTTTCATGAAGGAATTTTCAAATTGCATGGATTGCCTAAGGCAGTAATTTATGACAGGGATGTGAAATTCACATCGGATTTATCAAAATGATTGTTCAAGGAGTAAGGAACTTAGCTCAATTCCATCACATCATACCATCCTCAAATAGATGGTCAGATAGAGAGGGTAAATCAAGTGTCAGAAGACATGTTAAGGATGTACTTATAGCCATTGTGGTATATGAATCATCTTAGAAACAAAAAGGTAAAGATTCAAATATTCTTAAGTGGGTTTTCCCAAAATTACTAAGACCAAATTGAATTTGTGGAGCCCAAGACCTTGGATGTTGCGATATAGAAGGCTATGCAGTGTTATAAGCAGAGTAAGGGTAGATTTGAGGAGCAACAAGCAGCAAGAGGAAAGCCTAGGGGAAAGTTTGATCCAAGGAGAAAGAATTTATACTTGTACCTTACTATAATCAACAAAGAAATGTTTGAGAATAGCAGTAAGATCAATGTAGATTTCAACATTCTATGCTAATGCAAGGAAGGGCCAAAGAACCAATGTAATGTTGGGTATATCAAGAGAATAATAAGATGTCTGATTACCCCCAAAGGAAGGAACATCTTCGAAGGAAACACAACATTGAATAAGTTATTACTATGTAGGACATGGCCAAATCAACTCCTAGAATCTACGTAGGTTTGGATGATCATCAGGAAAATCACCAAGCTGTAGTAGTTGAAGTTGGAGGTAATATTGTTGCTCATTCTATTTTTATTTTTATTGAGCCTAGATCCAGTCATAGTTACATTCATACTAAATTGTTGAACTTTGAAGACTTAAGAAAAGTTAGCATGCTAATCCATGGCTAGTTCAATTAGCCATAGGGACAAAGAGGAAAGTAAGTAAAGCAGTAGAAGGATGCTCGATAATTTTGGATTGTTTTTCCAATGCATAAAACTTGAATATCCTATCATTGTTAAAGTATTGTAACTTCGGAAGATATTCCAGTTGTACTAATTGTATTCCTCCTTAAGGAGATGTATCTGATGTGATTAAGTCATTGAAAGAATCAATGTAACCCTTCAGATGTAAGTCGGGTCAATAGTACCCATGTGTCACTATAATAAATATTATTTTGGTGTCTTACTAGATAAGTCGGCCCTGTCATTTAGACAAGTCGACCATGTTAGATTTAGGTCAAGTCAAGAGTCAAATATAAATAGGGAGGCGCCCCCTTCATTTGTACACACTTCACTCAAGCAAGTTTGCAAAAGAGAGAAGGACAAATGCACTAGAAGGAAAGAGGAGAAGTTGTCTTGGGGTTCTACACTGTTCTGGTTGAGTTCTGTATTGAGGAAGTTTTGCGAGGTTTTCTCTCATGTGGTTTCCCTGAGGAAAATATTTGTGTTATTTGTGTTGTTGTACTTGTTGTTCTTTCAATGATCCTACTATTGTAAATTGTTTTTAGAATATAATCTAAGCAATTAAGAACTTAACATGGAATCAGAGCCACCTTGAAAGGAGACATTGTTTAGCTAGGATTTGTTATTCCGAACAAATCCCTCAACAAATCAACCAGAAAAGAGGGTTCACTCAACTTGACCCAGGAGGGTGCATCTTTTTGTGAAAACATAACTGAATTTCGAGAAGTTTCAATTTCAGAACAGTTGACACTACTGCCGGGAAGAACTAGGGCTTCAGTTTTCTTGATACTCCATCATCAATCTCAGGAAAAAGAAAGATACAATCTAGCTTGTCTTGGGAAGGTGTGCCTTTTCCATCACTCGACCCTACTAGTGATATCAACTAGAAAATTAGGGTTTCTCCATCAAACCCTGTGTCATCTCGAAGAAGGTCATCCAAAAGCAATAGTCATCAAGTAGGTATTACTTCTTCTAATTCCATTTGAAGTTCTCATTCTATTAAAAGATGACAAAAGGTACCAAGCTAGATCATAAGCTTGAGGGTGGTGAAAATTCAGAGCATGGAAGTATCAGATAATGCTCATCCTATAAGAAATGATATAGAATACTTTATAAAGGAGGAAGTTGCAGAACCAGAAAGAGATGAAGCTAAGGCCAAATACAAGAAGGATGTGATCAAGGCTAATAGGATCATATCTGACTCCATCGAAGATAACTTGATTCCTCAAGTTTCTTCAAGGAGGACACCAAAGGAAATGTTTGATGCTCTATCCAGCTTATTTGAAGGAAGAAATATTAATAGAAATATGACCTTGAGGAATCACCTCAAAAGTGTAAGGCTCAAAATTAAGAAACCATGCAATCATACTTCACAAGAGTATCTAAAATCAAGGAGCAGTTGAAAGCTATTGGTGATATTGTTGAATAAGCAGAAATTGTAATGACCACCTTGAATGGTATTCCAAGAGATTGAGAATCCTTTATTCGACGAATATGTTCAAGAAGAAGGTTGAATAAGTTTTGACAGTTATGGGAAGAATGTGTTTAAGAAGAAGAAACAATATCAGCCAGAGAAGAAAAGCTAAATGAAAATGAGGATCAAGCTTTGGTAGTCCATACCAAAGGCAAGAACAAGAGGAAGAGTTATGACCATCCTCCCAGAAAAGCTCAAGGGTTTAAGAAGTCCAAGAAAGACTTCTCAAATTATGAATGCTTTACTTGTCACAAGATGGGACACATTGCTATAATTTTCCCATGAAGGCAGAATAGGTTAATAAGAAGAACAACAGATTATAGGCCCATGTTGTTGAAGACAATGATCAAGAAGCAAGAAAACAACAAAAGAAAATGAAGATTCATGTGAAGAATATGTATTGATCTCTGCACTCACAGGTTCCGTCTCACTAGGAAATGACACATGGCTAGCAGATAGTGGTGCCTCCAAGTGAAAGGTTACAAGGAATCACTCTCATGTCTTGTACAAAAGGAGCCTCTACACAAGGTAATACTTGGAGATGATTATCAATATCCCATAAAAGGAATGGGAGAAGCCTCCTATAAGCTAGACTCTGGAATGTCCATGAAGATGAAGGATGTCATGTATGTCCCAGGATTAAAGAAGAATCTCCTTTCTATCTCATCCTTAGATAAGAAAGTTTTTAGAGTTGCTTTTGTAGATGGTGAATTCCTCATGTGGACAAAAGGAAACACTATAGATGATGCATTAGTGATTGGAGTCGAAGAAGGAGGGATTTATATATTAAAGGGACATGTAGATTCAACATTGATGACTTGTACCATAAGCCCATGTGAGCTATGACACATAATACTTGCTCATGTGTATTACAAATCATTGCCAATTGTGAGCAAGGTTGTGACATGTTTACCAAAGATTTAGATAATTCATGAAGGGGTGTGCAAAGGATGTGCACAAGGAAAGAATACTAAGAACCCTTATCCAAATAGTGACAGTAAAGCAAAATGAATCTTAGACATTATTCATTTATATGTATGCAGGCCAATGCAAACTACTTCATTAAGTAGGTATGTTTACTATGCTTCCTTTATTGATGACTACACTTGCAAAACTTTGATCTACTTCTTCAAAACAAAAGATGAAGTGTTTGAAAATTTCAAAGAGTTTAAGGCTCTTGTAGAAAACCTCTCTGAAAAGCGGATCAACATCTTAATATCAGATAATGGAGGAGAATTCACATCAAGTGAATCAATGAATACTACAAAGAATCTAGGATTAAGAGGGAGCTCACCATTCCCTATAATCCCCAACAAAACAACGTGGTAGAAATACATAATAGATCCATCATGGAAGTTGTAAAAGCTATGATCCATGATCAAGATCTACCTATGTACCTATGGGTAGAAGCAACCAAAACAACAATATTTGTACATAATAGAATCTTCCACAATGCCCTTAGGAATAAGACTCCAAAAGAGATGTTTATCGAAGAAAAGCCTGAATTCAGTCACCTAAAAATATTTGGTTGTCCGATATGCGTACACATTCCTAAGGAGAAAAGACCAAAGCTAGACCCTTCAGGAAAGAAGGGATTGTTTGTAGGATATAGTGAGCAATCAAAAGCTTATTGAATCTATATCCCAGGATATCGTCAAATTGAGCTAAGCAGAGATGTTAATTTTGATGAATATACAACTTTCAGAAAATCAAAGAAAGACAAGGAAGATGAAGAGGAGCATGAAACTCCCAGAATTGCAGAAGGTTCTAAACCAGACAGAGATGAGGAGGAAGAACAGATGCATGAGGATCATGACATAGCAATGCTTGAGGATCATGACATAACATAACCTCGGAGACCTGAAGAATTTCCCAGTGAAATGATTTCACACAAAAGAAGGTCTGCCTGGGCACGAGAAGTAATTGATGAAGCAAAAAGACATGGTGCCCCATAAGGAACCATCAGAGAAAGAAAGAAGCCAAGGACATACCCTAGCTATGTGGCTTTAATGTGCGATCTTGTTGACAAGGAACCTACATGTTTTGAAGAATCAACAAAGAATAAGGAATGGGTAGATGCCATTGCCGAGGAATACCAATCCATCGTAAAGAACGATGTATGGAAAGTAGCACCAAGACCAAAGAACAAGTCAGTGGTATCCTCAAAATGGATCTACAATACAAAGCATTATGCATACTATAGTATAGAGAAGTACAAGGAAATATTCATAGATCGTGAATTCTCTCGAAAGGAATGAATCGACTATGAGGAGACCTTTGCACCAGTAGCTAGGTACACCTCAATTAGAACCATACTTTCCTTGGAATCCAAAATGAAGTGGAAGTTACACCAGATGGATATAAAGACAACCTTCCTAAATGGTTTGATAGAAGAAGAAGTAAAGACAACCTTCCTAAATGGTTTAAAGAAGAAGCAAGGTTTTGAGATAAATAATCAGAAAACTCATGTATGCGGACCCAAGAAGTCAATTGTAGGGGTTAAAGCAAGCACCTAGAGCATGATATGAAATAATTGATGGATTCTTAATGAGTTTGGGATTTACCAATAGTAAAGCAGATTCCAACCTCTACTATAAAGTTGAGGGTGATTGACTTATGATATTACTATTATATGTAGATGATCTATTCTTGACAGGTGAAGATAAGACCATCAACGAATTTAAGAAGAAGTTCACATCAGAATTTGACATGAAAGACCTTGGAATGATGCACTACTTTCTAGGTCTTGAATTATGGCAATATCTAGACAAGATTTTCCTAAACCAAGGAAAATATGAGGTAGAGATGCTAAAGATATTTGGGATGATGGATTGCAAGGCTATGACTAATTCGATGACAACAAATTTGAAGCTATTTAATGATGAATCTTCGGAAATAATAGATGCCACCTTATACAGACAGATTATTAGTTCTCTAATGTACTTAACCAATACAAGACCATATATATATGTTTTGTTGTAAACACTCTAATTCAATATATGGTGAATCCCAGACATATTCACCTAGTAGGAGCAAAACATGTGATGAGGTACCCAAAGGGGACTTTAGACTATGGCCTCATATATGTATCAAACGACGAGATCAAATTACATGGATTTACAGATTCAGATTGGGAAGGAAGTGCCAAAGATAGAAAGAGCACTTCAGGATGTTGTTTTAGTTTGGGATCAAGCATGATCTCATGGTTAAGTAGAAATCAGTCTAGTGTTGCACTTATCACGACAGAACTGAAGACGTTGTTGCATGCTCAGCTTATAGCGAGGCAGTATGGCTTTGCAAGATGTTGTCAGGATTATTTGATGTAGATATAGATGTGGCTGATATCCATTAGGATAATAAGAGTTGTATTAATATGACATAAAACCAAGTTTTTCATGATAAGTTGAAACATATCGAAGTTAGATATCATTACATATGGGATATGGTATAGAAGGGAGCTATAAATCTCAAGTATGTTCCTACAGAGGAACAAGTAGCATATGTGTTGACTAAGCCTCTGTCTCGAGTAAATTTTGAATACTTTCGAGACAATCTTGGCATATTCCAAAAGGACCTCCCTCGAAAGAGGGAGTGAAGAAGATGGTAGAAGGTCGCAGTGTTGTGCTAGCTCAGCCTAGGGTAGGGTAAGTCTGGATAGGCTTGTTGGCCCAAAAGGGTTAGTAAGTCAGATGAGGCCTATTTATTCCAGGGGGATTAATATGTTTGGCTAGGCTTATTTATCCCAAAAGGTTTGGTAAGCCACACAAGGCTTGTTGGTCCCCAGGGAGGTCCACCTTCTGACTAGGCTTGTTGACTCAGAAGGGTTAGTAAGTTAGACAAAATGCCCATATGGATCTACCAGAGAACCCATCGAGGTGTTGCTCCAAGATGGCCAATGGGCAAGAGGTAGTATCATATCCCTATACTGATGTGGCAGGTTCAGTATTCTCATACTAATGTTGTTATGATGTTAATGAGACAGTTTTAGTATTTCTATACTGGGGATGATGATGTTCCAACATCTCTACACTGATAATGCAGATGATGTTGCTTTAGGAATAATATGTTAATGATGTTGTTGTTGTATTTACATACTTATGTTGCAGATGATGATTCAATATTTACATACTGATGTTGCAGATGATGATTCTATATTTACATACTAATGTTGCAGATGATGATTCAGTATTTACATATTGATGTTACAGATGATGATCCAATATTTACACATTGATGCTGCAGATGATGATGAGGATGACGACGAAAAAGATTCAGTATTCACATACTGCTACAGTTCTAGATTGATGATGAAGATGCATGATGGTTTTCCAAAGCTTCCTATGACATATAGAGACTCGCCAGTCAGATGTACAGTTGTGGACAAGTGCGCCATAAAGAAAGAGGATAAGTTGTCTTGGGGTTTTACACTGTTCTAGTTGAGTTCTATACTTAAGAAGTTTGGCAGGGTTTTCTCCCTTGTGGTTTCCCTGAGGAAAATCTCTGTGTTCTTGGTGTTGCTTTGCTTGTTGTTCTTTCAGTGATCCTGCTATTGAATATTGTTTTTAGAATATCATTTAAGCAATTAAGAAAACTTAACAATTGCTAGGATCATACTATGCTTTCATTGGTATGGATTGGTTGGAAAAGCATCGCGCAAAGCTTGATTCCTATAATAAGTTTATGGAATGCATTGCTGACGAAGGAAGGCCTTAGCTAGTAAAAGGCGTGTTGAAGAAAGTTTCAATAAGGATGGTTATAGTGTTGCAACTAGGAAGGTACTTCAAGAAAAACTATCAAATATATGTAGTTCATGTATCAAATTCCCTTGAGTTGGTAGAGTTAAAAATGCAACTCCATGAATTAATGGATAAGCACTATATTAAACTGAGTGTGTCCATATGGGTCTCACCAGTGTTGTACGTTAAGAAAAACATGGAACCTTATGATTGTGTATTGACTACCAACAACTTAGTAAGGTCATAACCGAGAACAAGTATCCATTACCTAGGATAGATGGCCTCTTTGATTAGATAAAGCGAGCCAACATATTCTCTGAAATTGACTCAAGGTTAGGATACCATTAGGTACGAATCAGAGAATGGGATGTCCATAAGACAACTTTTAGAACTTAATATGGCCACTATGAGTTCACGGTGGTGCCATTTGGCCTCACCAACATGTCAACTACTTTCATGTGCCTCATGAGAATTGTGTTCAGTCAATATTTATATAAGTTTATGTTGGTAATCCTAGATGACATGCTCATCTATTTCAAGAATGAGGAAGAGTATGAAAAACATATAAGAATGGTGATGCAGGTGCTTAGGGTGCATATGTTGTATGCCAAGCTAAGCAAATGTGAAATTTATAAAAATAAGATTTAGTATTCGGGTCATGTTATTTAAGCAGATGGAATTTTAATGCACCCTAAGAAGATTGTCGCTATAATGAATTAGTCTATGCCTAAGAATGTGACTAATGCCCGATATTTTATTTGTTTAGTATGATATTATAGGAGATTCATCAAAGGTTTTTCCAAAGTAGCACATCCTATCACATAGCTACAAAGCAAGAGCGTAATGTTTGCTTGGTCTAAAAAATGCGAGGAAAGTTTCCAACGCCTTAAGGAATTACTCACCAACATTCCTATTTTGAATATTGCAAATCAAGATAAAGATTTTGTGGTATGCACCGATGCTTGCATTGAAGGATTGGGAGTGCTTATGGAGGAAGGACATGTGATATGTTAGGAATCCAAAAGTTTAAAGGATCATGAAAATAATTATGTGACGCATGATTTTGAGCTAATAGGCATAGTGCATGCCTCGAAAATGTGGAGAAATTACCAGCTCAGAATAAAATTTGAGTTGCGAATTGATCACACGAGTTTAAAATATTTGTTTAATTAGTTGAATCCAAATGTCTAATAGGATAGATGGTTAGAAATTCTGTGAAAATTCAATCTTGAAATCAAACATGTCAAGTGTAAAGAGAATAAATTTGTTGACGCGCTCAACATAAAGTTTCATGTTGTAGCCACGAGTTTATGAAAAGTCGACCTTACAGAATGAGTCAACAAGATCTCAGTTGAAGATGAGATGTACGCATAAGAGACTGCATGACTTAGACAAAAAAACAGATAAAAAGTATGAGGGATATCAGTTGAGAGAAGATGGGATTATTATTTTCCAAGGACGATTGTACATTCCAGATAGCATGGAATTGAAGAAGCTAGTGATGGATGAGATACATCAGATGCTGTAGAAGGGGCAAGTCGATAAAGTTGACTTGAACAAGGGCCGACTTAGTCGATGAGCCGACTTAGTCGATCAACCGACTAAGTCGATCAGCCGACTAAGTCGGTCGGCCGACTAAACTAAGAGATTAGGTTGGCCACCTAGGGTTGCCTCGGTTCACCGAATCGATAAGTAGTTATTTTGTAACCGTTCTGTAAGTCACATATATTAGGCTGTTGAGCCAGATGAGAACTCAGTTCAGTTCTCTGCATTGTATGGACTCACTTTGATAATATAATCTATTTAATTCTATCTGTTCTTGTCTCTTGTCTTTGTTTAATATTTATATATATTTTAGTGTGTATTATTGGTAACCTAATGTGATCTGTGAGATTACAACATTGGTTCTGTTGCCGGTAGTACACGACTGGAATGTATGCAAACAAATGATACCAGAGCAGGAGATTAAGGACTGGTGGGATTGTAAAGTTGCAAACTACTTGCAGAATTAGGTGCGAAGGAACAGATTAATAGTCACAAAAGCAAAAGAATTTTTTTTCACAGAAGCGCATGAAAAGTTTGTCGAATCAGTGCCCCAACTTTTGAATAAATTCCTGGATGAGAAAGCCAGATGGGATTAAAGAACAACAGTTGCTGGAAAAACTGATCCGCAGAGGTAGAACAAACTTGTCAGAGTGGTTTGAGAAAATCGTTGACGACTTCTGTGAGGAACAAGCAGTCGAAGACAGAACTTCGTTAGAAACAGTGAAAGATAAATTTTACACAGACCTCGTCGAACAATTTCTGTGTTCCCTACCGACCTTGCTGTTCAAATTTTTGATCAAGAAAGGAGTAGCACATATCGTTGAACCTCGTCCATCACTTCACGAACTACCAACAAACTCTAACTAGGTGGAGAAGCAGAGGAAGTGGGAAAAATTCATTACAGAAAGGGAGTGGGAATACTTCCTAAGCAAATAGACCGAACTATCCGGGCTTTCTAAAAAGCATCGGGTAGGCTATGGGGGGGTAGCTGGTCATATGTTAAAGATAGAGTATAATGGATCCTAGTAGACTAGAACCCGATATCAGTCACCAGTATTGAGAAGTCGACTAAAAGGAATCTCAAGAGAATAGTATCATACGAAAGTATGTCGAACATTCAGAAAACAGAAAGGGAAGAGAGACACCAGAGAAGGGAAGCAAGATGAGAAAGGGCCTTAGAGCTACACAGAGGATGAAACCCTAGGGAGAATGACTAGGAAGAGAATCCGCCAGAGTCGGGTCATGACTGACATGAAGAAGGCATGGAACAAGAAGCATCCCCTAAGGAGGAAGAATTGTGGATAGAGCAGCCAGAAGCTCTCCAATTAAGAGCTCCCAATGAAGGAACAACCCTTTCACCATTGAATCCACGTACTCGAATACAGACTATTATCGAATAAGACCTTCGACTATGAGCTGGTGACTTCAGTATATGGAGCCGACTAGGCGACGAAACGTACCCTGGATGACACCTTATTATACATTGACCAGTGGAAGGGAAATGGGTGACCTTTCAAGCGAAAACCTCCCTCTGAAGTATCCACTTGCTCTTACCGACACATGAAAGAGCGCCCCCCCCACCAAATATAGCTTTAGAAGAAATCAAACACTCAGAACTGTGAACAAATAGTTGCAGTGGACCATCGACAGTAGAAGTCGACATCAAACGACTGCACATCAACGAAGAATCGACAACCGACGGAAACGGAAGTTCCATCGACCAGAATCCCGCATGCACGAATACACCAATAACCCCACCACCCTCATCACCACCCCCACCTCCACCGCCGCCACCTTCTGAGAGCAGTGACAGTGATTTAGACATGGGTCATGGATTGGCTCACATCCCCCTATATGAAGGAGATGAGGACCCCAGACGACATTGGTTCGTCTGCGAGTCGACCTGGGAAGCCAACCAGGTTACAGATGAAGATAGACAAATGGCACAGTTCACAGGAGCCTTAAGGAAAAGGGCATTGACGTGGTACATGACCTTTTCAAAAAGACAACCCAGAGCGACAAAAGTCGAGATTAAGGCACAATTTTTGTCATTTTTCAAAACCCCGGATGCTAAGCACCTGGTTGCGAAGAAACTTAAAACCACATCACAAAAGCCAGGGGAATCCGTCCGTGACTACGATAAGCGTTGGAAAGACTTACTGAGCCAATTGGATTATGTTATAGATGAACGATTACTAATCCACTGGTTTCTTGCAGGACTATCTCAAAAAGTACGCCAACACATCAGTCTGGAGACGTTCAAAATGTACGAGGATGCACTAATGAAGGCTCTTCAAGTAGAGATGGACGAGGATATACCTGCTTACCCCACGGACCACAGATTGGAACAACAGCTCGAGAACGTACATAAGTCTCTGAAAGAGCTATCAAGAATTAGGAGATTTGGTGCACTAAATGCTCGACGAACGGCCATTAGAAAGATAACTGTCGACAAGAGTATAGCTGACAAGACGTTCGATTTGTACAGACCAAATCCTTTTGTGACATTTTCCAGGAACACAGAGATCACTCTACAACCGACTGCCCATTTAACATGAAGAACGGCAAGGCTTCCTGGTGCGCCATCTGCGAGACCAAAAGTCATAACACGGTCGACTATTAGTTAAACCTGAAAAACCGACAGAACTATCAGGCGGTCTACCAAACAAATGTAGTGGCACAACATAACAAGCAAAACAATCTAGCAAACGATCAGAATGGAAAAAGATACGATGGCCGACGGTATGAGCGCCGGTACAACAATCGACGCCAAGGCTATGGAGGAAGAGGTCGATTCCCTGGGAATCGCGACATACACCCGCGTTGACCCATCCAGCGCTTCACGTGTTACAAAGAAGGTCATCGGTATGCAGACTATCCATACAAGGACAGGACTGATCTCAAATTCTGTACCCACTACGGGGTAGGGGATCACTCGCTAGAGGATTGCCCTACCATGTTAGAAAAAAATAATACGAAGAAAAATGTTAATGTCTTGTCTTGTGTGCAAAAGAATGATGTAATAACCACCAAAAACTTACATATTGTAACTCGGCAAGGAACAAAAACAGGACCTGATAACCCCAGAATTAGTAAGATTAAAGAAACAAATGTCTATCCTGGCCCACTGAAGGAAAAACAAACATATAAAGAAGCAACTCATGTATTTCAAGAAATTGCATGACAAGAAGACATACATAACAGTCGACCCAACACAATAAATCAATTAATCCAGCTCGTTCAAATAGACAAATCAGTATCTCAGTTCATTGAATTGTTGCATGAAATAAAAGGTACCAACTCTGAAAAACAAGCAAAAAATATCTGCAGCTTGAATCAAAAAGACAAAAGTGATGCCGATCCACTTGTAGATCTGGAAATCGAAGGTTACCACGTCTAACAAGTAGTGCTCGACTTCGGCTCACAAGTAAATATCATGACTCGTGACACTTGGGAACACATGGGCAGACCTCCACTCTATGAGTCAGGCATATACCTGAAAATAGCCGACCAAGGTCTAATTGAACCCATTGGAGTCTGGAAAAACGTCGACACGACTATCAAAGGAATCTCAACCAAGGTTGATTTTGAAATCATTGACCCAAAAGAAGGATCCAGCTCCTTCCCAGCACTAGTCGGTCGACCTTAGGGTAGAAAGATGAAAGCATCCATATCCTTGGACAAGGAACGAATCAAATTAAAAGGAAATGGTCAAAAGGTCTTTGTACCCATTCATCCATCCCAAGGGGAACCTTGGACTTAACCTATTAATGAAGAAGTTGATGTCAGAAAACTCTACCAAATCCACAATGATGCAGACTACACATAACCAAACATCCATGGAGAACTTCACTTAGGTAACCAAGACTCAGTTGGTTATGACTCAAATGCTGAATTGTACGACTGGGAGATCGAAAACTACGAAACATAAGCAAGAGGGTGCTGGAATATACAAAAAGTGCAAAAAAAGCCCACCCAACAGTGCTTCATAGTATCTATTATCCCAAAAATCTTCAAAAAGAAAATTAGGGAACACCCTACCTTACAACCAACCAACCTGAATACTACACAACTACCAAGGTATAAGGAGAGGGAATCACCAGTCATGCATGTCGAGCAAGTATCTAAAAATATTGGTGAACATGGCCGACTTCAAAGCCTGGTTGAAACTTTTACAGGACAAGCAACTAGATGGTGGGATACCCATCAGACAAGACTACAGACTTGGACAACTGCTTCGACTTACTTCATCGAAAGATTTGGAGGAAAGAAGTTAACCCAATAAGTTCAAATACCTATATTCACTCAAGGACAGAACCCAGAAGATCATATCAAAACTTGTGAAAAGGAGTGGAGAAGACTTGGATACAAGGATGAACGAGCTTGGCCACACTTGTTCCCCTCAACCCTAGCTGACTTACCAAACAAGTGGTATAAGATGGAAGAAGCTAGAGGTGAAACCTTCTTATTGCATGAACTCAGGGAAATTTTTATTAAAGACTTCAATTTTACACCTCAAAATGAAAATCTGGTCGAGACAGCAAAGCAAATTAAACAATTTATCCAACCGACCGAAAACCAACCCTTACAAGACCATCGACAGATAAGGGACTATAACAATATACAAACATACTCAAGACTGCAGTCGACCCGTTTACAATTAGAAAATGAAAACACAGAAGGCAATAGCTTCAAATGGAACTCCAACCACATCAAAACAACAAAACCTATCCGCACAATCCTGAAAGTCACAACAACTGACAAACAAGATACTGACAGAATGACTGCAGCTGACTTCCCTACCACATTCTCACGGTTCAAAGAAGGAAATCGACTGATCAATGAAGCCAAAGCACCAGAGTGGCTAGATGCCAAAGTAAAAACTAAAGAGGTCGACATCTCAAATGACGATAGACCAAAAATAGCAAAAAATGGTGACTACTAGAATGAACAACAGACCACAGAGATAGTGAACTTACTAAAAGAGTTCCAAGATGTCTTTGCCAGGGACTATAAAGACCTAAAAGGCTTAGTCCACAAAATGGGAGAAATCAAAATTGATACTAAACCTGATGTTCGACCTGTCAAGAAAAGACCTTATAAACTAGCTCACAAATACAAGGAGATAGTCAAAAAGAAAATTGATAACATGTTAGCAGCAGGCATCATTTACCCTATCAACCAATCAGAATGGGCAAGTCCAATGGTCGTACAACCCAAGAAACATGACCCGACCAGACTGAGAATATGTGTCGATTTTAGGGAACTAAACAAAGTAACACTGACAGACCCATTTCCAACCCCTTATGCTGATGAAATCTTGAATGAAGTTGCAGGACATGATTGCTACTCATTTACAGATGGATTCTTAGGCTATAACCAAGTACCAATCGCTAAAGAAGACCAGAAGAAGACAACATTTGTGTGTGAATTTGGTTCCTTTGCTTACAAAGTTATGCCTTTTAGATTAAAGAATGCACCTGCAGTGTTTTCTCGAATTGTTGTCAAAACATTTCAACAATACATCTATAAGACCATGGCAGTATACCTCGATGACTGGACAATATACTCCACCTTAAAAGATCATTGCAAATGGCTCAGACTTATGTTGGAGAGATGTCGACAGATTCAACTCTCCCTAAACATCAAGAAATGTATATTTATGACCCCCATAGGGATACTATTAGGGAACATTGTCTGTAAGGAAGGTATCAAGGTCGACTTTGCAAAGATTAAAATTATCCTCGACCTGAAACTACCAGTAAACCCCAAACAAGTCAGGGTGTTACTTGGCCATACAGGCTATTACAGAAAATTCATAAGATACTATTCAGATATGACCTACCCTCTCGAAGAACTATTAAGGGAAGATCATGAGTTCAACTGGACAAAGGAATGCCACATATCATTCGAAAAATTAAAAAGAAAACTAGTCAAAGCCCCCATCCTAAAGTTTCCAAATTGGTCGATCAAATTCCATGTGCATATTGATGCATGAGGTATAGCAATAGGAGCAATCCTAACTCAACCAGGAGATGATGGAATGGATTATCCCATAGTTTACAGTAGTCGAAAATTAAACAAGGCTGAAAGAAACTATTCGTCTACAGAAAGAGAAGCCCTAGGTATTGTCTTTGCCCTCCAAAAGTATCAACATTACCTTTTAGCTAACCCCTTCACATTCTATACCGACCATCAAGCCCTGAAGTATCTTGTCAATAAACCACTCCATCATGGAAGGATTTGTTGATGGCTACTTCTCTTCCAAGAATTTGAGTTCAAAGTCATTGTCCGCCCAGGCAAGTTAAATGTTAGGCCCAACCATCTATCCCGAATCGACACAGGAGAGGAACCGACCGGAGTCGACGATGACTTACCTGATGCACATTTATTTCGCATAGAGGCAGTACCAGCAGAACTAGAAGAAATTGCTCAGTTCTTAGAAGACGGACAGGCACCAGAAGGTATGAGTACCAAGAAAAAACAAATCTTAGCTATGAAGGCTGCACCATACAGTCTCATTAACAGATTTTTGTAAAAAATGGGATTAGACGACATCCTCATAAGGTGTGTACTCGAACATGAACGAGACCAAATCATGCATGAAGCACACTATGGACATGCAGGAGGACATTTCCAAGCAGACACAACTGCAAAGAAAATCCAGCAGTCAGGATTATGGTGGCTGACACTCCACAGAGATTGCAAAAGTTTTGCTAGTCGATGTGACAGATGTCAACGACTAGATCGACCCCTACCTAGTACAGAAATGCCCTTGATATTAGTAAACCCCAGTCTCACATTCAAAATATGGGCCATAGACTTCATAGGACCATTTCCTATCCCAGCAAAAAGATCAGGTGCAAGGTATATTATTACTGCAGTAGAATACGTCACTAAGTGGGCAGGAGCTGAACCCGTCGATATATGTTCTAGTGAGATAGCCGCTAAGTTTATCTATGAAAATATCATCACTAGATTTGGATGCCCACTAACCTTGATTAGCGACCAAGGGACACACTTTATCAACAAAACTATCAAAACCCTGACCGACCAATTCCAAATCGACCACCGACGGAGTACAACATATCATCCTCAGTCGAATGGTGTGATTGAAGCATTCAATAAAACATTAACAAAAGGGTTAACTAAAATATGTAATGCTGACAAGGACGACTAGGATGAGAAAATACCTGCAGTATTATGGGCATACAGAACAGCCTATAAACGATCGACCGACCAAACCCCGTTTCGACTAGTCTATGGACAAGAAGCAGTAGTCCCACTACACTTCCGGCAACAGACACCTATTATTGCAGAAATACTACATGTCGATGTCGAACAGGGAAGGAAGGACCGACTATTTCAACTCAGCAAGCTGGAAGAGCACCGACTCATGGCCATGCAACACCAAGAAATTCAAAAGCAACAATAGAAAGCATGGCACGACTACAACATCAAGAAAAAAAACCTGTCGGTCGACGACCTTGCTTTACTCTACAATAGTCGGGTTAAAGGAAAACCTAAAAAACTCCACACATAATGGATGGGACCTTACATTGTCGAAGAGATACATCCCAACGGATCAGTCCGACTAAAGATGTTACAAGGCCTAGTATTTCAAAAGCTCATTAATGGAGCCCGACTAAAACGTTACAGAAACTAACAATTCAAAAAAAAAATCATATAATGACCATAACCGACAACCAAAATCCATAAAAAACTAAAAATTCTAAAAAACAAAATAATACCCCACAGACACAAAACCATGACAGGAAATAACCATTTCGTCAACCAACATCATGACCCTCGACCATTTTCATCGACTACTCCTGTCGACCATTCTCATCACCGACACCAGCCGACGACCTCGATAGTCCCATCAAGCATTCATGACCTCGAGCACCGAAAGTAAGTCACCATTAACTCACACTCGCGGATTCCAGCTGGAATATCACGTCCACCATTAATACAGCCATTGCCGCACACAAGCACATCATCGCCTATAAATACCAGACTGTCGAAGGATCACTCACCGCAACCTATACAGATAGAGCATCAGAACACCCAGTCGACCAAAAACCGAGAACCCCGTAGTGACATCGACCAAACCGACATAATGGCCCTGAAGCATACTAGAGCATCGACCAAGGCAAAAGAAATACAGGCTGCGGATACACCTTTGGTCTGCAGGCTGAAGAACATAAAAAATGCCAAAGTATAGGAAGGCCCATGGCAGAAGCTATGGACCGAGATCCAAGAGTGGGGCTTTGTCGACAAAAAGGCCACTCAAGCAGCACAAAAAATCCAACGCATCACCCTCTTTGGCTATGCCAATGCACCGCTGATGGCCAGCTTTGGTGGCACGAAGGGAGCTACTGTGAAGTTCATTATCAGTCGATATCACAATGGTCGGTTCTAGTTTGATGAGTTGATAGACATCTCTGGAGATGTCATCTCCAAGCTTACCGGACTCTTTAATAAAGGAGACCCGGTACCAGTCGGAATCAAAGAAGGAATGGTTGAAGAACTTACGGGATCACCTTCCGGAAAAAAAACTCAAAAGGGTTGATGATCAGCCAAATCACAACTCGAACGCCACAGATTGTGGCCAAAATCATTTCCATCACACTCACATTAGCAGGTCGAGGCAGCGACCTCAAGTTAGAGATGCTGGAAGCTGTCGACACTATTTCCACCGACGAACGATTATATAGATGGGGGGATTACGTCGCCAACATGGTAAAAACCGTCTGTGAGCGATGCCAGGAAATGGGCGGAATCATCAACTTCCCCTCCCTCATCTTATGGATTGTTATGTCCCACATCTTCCCAGAAGGGAGCCCAGTCTTTCGGGAACCATCCAGCTTCGACATGTGGAGGTTTAAACCCTTCTCCCATAAAGGAACCCTGCACGAACTGGAGCGTGGGAAAGTATTACTGGAGAACTGGTTCCAACAACTGAAAGTTCGCACGACTAGATAGAGGGTGCCTCAAAACATCCGACGAAATCTACCCGCGAACTCCCACATCCAGCTTGAGCTCGACCATACCTCAGTGTGGTACATGCAGGGCGAGGACTCCAATGCCAAAGCCCTCGACTACTATCCGTTTGTCGACCAGATATTCTGAGAATTGTCTCGACAGGCTAAAACGAAGATACCAGTACCAACAGCAGCCAAACAGATTGACTTCTCAATCGAGGAGCCACTCACCGACCAAGAAAAGGAGGAATACTATGAGCTCAACCTCTACATTAGCACATTTGTGTCGGAGGACACACCGGTCGAACACACTGGTCGACTACAGATAACTATCAAACCCACGACCGCAAAACCAAAGCCACAGCCACAGCAGCAGACAACTCCTTCGTCTCCAGCAAGCGTCGTCCCGACTCAGGCACCGACAGGCGAAGTCGAACCAAACAACCCTGAGTATGCTGTTACAAAAACCATTATTCAGAAACTTGCCAACAAAATAGCAGCAGCCAGGAAGAAAATAAAAACATAGGAACAACAACAGGGTAAAGGTAAGCGCAAACTTATCATTACCGAATCATCAGACGACGAAGAGGAACTAGCAACTACGGCCCTTGACATTATAGAGGATGTCGCCGCAAATAAAGTGTTGGTCGAAACCCAGTTCCAACGCTTTGTCGAAGCAGGAGCACAAGCAGGTCAACCGAAGAAAGCAAAAACTGCAACAACGCCTGAAAACGTCGTCGACCTTGTGTCGACACCTCCACCCCCATCACCGACACAAATAATCGAGGAACAAGCACCGGCACAACAGTCAGTCAGCCCCCTTGACTTATACAAAAGCGCAATGCTGGAGATGGTAAAAGCAAAATTTGACAAAGACACCGACTTACAAGCTTTCTTTGAGACACTGCCTACACTGTTTCAGTCGGCTCACAAGATTTCCACCCAGGCTCCCATCTATATAGGTAGGGGCACACAACCCCCAATCGTTGCAACCATCACGTCGACCTTCACACGAGAACCCGACAAGGAAGGTCACGTGACTGCACATCTGTCCTCTACTATTGCCCCGGCCGACCCCGTACCCCAAGCTGACCTACCAGCCACTACATCAACGGAAGCAGAAATGACTTCCGACGTAAATGCACACCACCAACCCGACAACCCACCACTCAACCATACTTCTCCCAAACCCATCACCCCCGACCAAACCCATCACTCAATCATACTTAGTCGATGAGCCGACTTAGTCGATCAGCCAACTAAGTCGGTCGGCCGACTAAACTAAGAGATTAGGTCAGCCACCTAGGGTTGCGTCGGTTCATCGAACCGACAGGTAGTTATTTTGTAACTGTTCTGTAAATCACATATATTAGGCTGTTGAGCCAGATGAGAACTCAGTTCAGTTCTCTGCATTGTATGGACTCACTTTGATAATATAATATGTTTAATTCTATTTGTTCTTGTCTCTTGTCTCTGTTTAATATTTATATATGTTTTAGTGTGTATTATTGGTAACCTTATGTGATCTATGAGATTACAACAGATGCCCTCCTCAGGTCACCTAGGTTTTCAAAATACTATTGCAACAACTAGAAAGCAGTATTTATGGCCATTAATCAAGAAAGATATAGCGCAGTACATCCCCTGATGTCAAAAGTGCCAACAAGTTAAAGTTGAGCACCAACACCCAGTAGGATTGCTGTAGCCAGCGCCCACCCCTTAGTGGAATTGGAAAGAAATATGTATGGATTTTATTACAGGACTACTAATGATGGCACAACACCATGACTTGATCATGGTGGTTATGGACAAGTTGACCAAATCAATGCATTTTGTACCACACAAGTTCATGCATAAGACTGCTAACATTGTAGAAGTTTTTATGGAGGAAATTTTAAAATTGCATGGATTAGCTTAGGAAATCATTTATGGAAGGTATGTGAAATTCACATAGAATTTCTAGAAAGGATTGTTCAATGAGTTGGGAAATGAACTCAATTTAAACACAACATACCATCCTCAAACAAATGGTTATACAGAGAGGGTAAATCAAGTGTTGGAAGACATGTTAAAGATGTATGTGATGAATAAGCCGCCTAGGTGGGAAGATTACATACACCTGGTTGAATTTGCTTACAACATTAGTCACCAAACATCATTGGGAATGAGTCCATTTGAAGTCGTGTATGGTAGAAAATGTAGAAATCTAGTAAGTTGGGAAAACCCAGTCTAGATGGAGGCACTTTGGTCTAGATGAGGGTACATGGGAGATGGAAGATGCCATGAGGAAAGCATACCCATTTTTTTTAGTTTTGAAGAACATTGAGGATAGTGTTGTTTCAAGAGGGGCGATATTGTAATGTCCCTAGTTTTGACCCTTGTCATACATTATGCAAATGTTGTAATATCAATGATTATTGTAAGGGACATGGTCAAGAGCTCAAATCGAAGGCCCTACCATGGATATCCCTAGTATAAGTGTACGTATCAGCAAGTAAACATGGTTTGCAAACCACACATAGGTTAAATAATGATACTATAGTAAATGTGATGTAAACATGCATGACAATAATAAAGAAATCAATAAATGAGTGTGGAAGGAAACAAGAGAAAGGGCCATGATTTTGGAGATTGAACACATGAAGCTAATCGAGGAGAGACAAGTATCCAAGGGAGGACTTATGATCCATCAGCTGTTAAAGTTTACTCATGCACCCCAATAATTTAATGCTTATAAGAGGGGGGTAATTGAGGTAGTTATTATCTTGGGAGAAGGAAGGTGTGGGTCCAAGATTCCTTGTGTCAGTCAGCTTGAAAAATAGGGAATGGGAGTTGCTTATTGGGTAAGTAGTTAGTCGAACTGAAGTCATCCTTAAATTCACCTGTCAGTTGGGGGTTGGCACAGTCTACCAACCTGTCAATCTGTTTGCGCAAATAGTTCTTAGTCTAAGAAACCTGGCCTCTCATGGGGTATACCAATCTTGTTGTGTGGCTTTCTTGTGAGAGGAGATTGACCTTGGTTTTGGGAATGTGTCTACCATCATGTGATAAAGTGACATCGATTTGAGAGTGGATATGAGCTTTGGTTCATGGTCATGGATGAAAGTTAAGAATAGAGTTTATGAGTGCGTTGTTATGTTTCCCTTTGTCACTCTATGTACATGGTAGTATCAAATCTTATCCAAGTGTAACCTTGTTCATATGCGCCCCAAATTTGTGTCGGTTTGTAGAGAGTACATGTTTCATCTAGAAACTGTATGAGTGTGCCTATAAGTGGGAAGTTCTTTGTGAGTCCCCTATAACGTGCTCAAGCATATTGTTGCCTCCCTTTCTTGAGTTTATTTGTGGTATTAATGGAGTGGTGGGAAGCACAAGAGGGATGTGCAGTGACCTGTTAGCTTTGTTGTAACCGAACGGTATGATAAAAAGTGTTTGGAGCAAATTCCTACAAGTTAATTTGGTTGTGTGTAGCCAAGATTTGTAAGCCTTGGATGACAAAACCTTTTGGTAGGTGAACTAGGGTTTGGGTGGTATTTCTACGAACACACGGAATAACACATTGAGGAAGGTGACACTTGAGGGACTATTGTGCAGTGAAGGAGTAACCTTTTAGTTTTGTGTGGGGTGGGTAATGTGGAACCCAAGATATCTGAGTCTGCGCAAGGTGTTTGCAATTCTAGAGGTAACCCAGATTTGACTTTTTGTCTTTGCTTTCTTTGTTTGTAACCTTGAGATGTTGACAGAATGGTATTGGGTATCATAATAGGGTGGAATCCCATAGTGGTGTAGAGCACATAATTGGCTAAGGAGACTAGTGAAGGTTATGACCTCCTAGCGAAATAACAGGGTTTGAGTGGTCTTTCTATGCACACATTGAATAACACATGGAGGAAGGTGATTCCCAAGGGACTGTTGAGTAGTGAAGGGGTACCTTCTTGGTGTTGTGTGGGGTAGGTAATGTGGAACCAAAGCTATCCAAGTCTGCATGAGGTTCCTATAACTCTGTGGTGAGTCACTAGTTTAACATTCCCCCTCTAGCACTTGGAAAAGCTTTTTAACCCAGCAGATGTTGGCTTGGATTGAGATTGAGTTTGGGTGACTGTGATAGCCTATTAACCCAAAAGAGGGATAACTTAGCTACAACTGTGTTCCTATTTGATTGAGTGAGCTCTAGATAGTTCCCCTTCCCTTAAGGAAATCTTGCCCAACATAGGGGTGGCCTCTTAGTAGAAATAATATTTGTTGGACGAAGTGCCTACAGTCACGTGGGACATTTCTCTTGCAACGTTTGTTGCTTAGTGAAGCTACATTCAAGATAAGTGTTTAATTAATGTCTCATTGTTGTTATTCATTTCCATTCCATGAACATTGATATAAAATGATAAAGATTCATGCTATAATTAGTAGTTGTGATCATTAATTATTGTAGTCAGAATTGATCATGACTCTTGATATCTAAGTGTTAGATATGTGATATTGTACTTCATGAAATGTTTGAATAAATATGTGTACTTGGTCGATGACATTTCTTTATGCATACAACATTAACTTTGCAGGAAGTCATTGACTTGTCGTTAAAGTTCAAGTTGCCTAATAGTGGTTGTGGTGCATAATGGTTGACGTGCAGTGATTAAAGGTTGTCGTGTAGTGGATCATGCGGTGATTAGATACAGGGTTGGAGTTTCAAATGGCGGACACCCATCAAAATTGTCGGTAACAATCAAAATCTGAAACGTTTTCTGTATTCTAAGCTAGAGTTTGACGGTCTCGGTAAAATCTTAACTGTATTTGATGGGTAAATTGACCCATGACAGACATTTACCCGTCAAATTCCATCACTGATTAGATATAACATGCACCATGTTTGCACACTAAATAAATTGTTAAGTGCAGTAGTGTGTGAGAGAGTGCGTGCCAGGTATTTTGCATAGAGTAGAGTCTATTGTGTGCAGCGTGCCACAAGTAAAATGTATGCATAGACTATTGCATAGTAATAAAGTTAAGAAAGAGACATATAATTGTCTTTATATTAGAAGGAATAATATCCCCCATAGACACAACAGGCCACCGAGGCTTTTGGGGATGTGACATCACCCAACCTTAAGTGGCGAGTGAGCATTGTTTCTTGAATTGATTTTCACAACACAAGAGTTAATTCTACGTAATCTTTCTTATCTATTTCCTTTAATTAAGTTTTCTACGTTATAATTTATGGTATTTCACATCATTTATCTCTATTTGCCTTATGAATGGTTATAAGTTTTTGGGTTAAGAACACCACGAGTGGTAATAGACCACTTTCTTGAGCTAACACACCTCCAAAATTTCAATAGACTTTAATTTTAATAGCACAATACATGTTCCAACATCTTTTAAAAACATAGAACTTTATCATTTAGTGGGTCAACATACGGTTGGGGAAGCACACATGCAAATAATAAATTGGTATGAAGTTACATTTGTTTGGCGCCATTATAATTTTTGTTAGTACCCCTTCAAGTAGTTCCACATTAGACAACACATATATATAGAATCTTACTTCCACATACCCTCAAGTATATTGGAAATCCCTTGTGAAACATGAAACCAACAATAAATAATCTGGTCGACCATCTTTGTTTCTATAGTAGCATCGAGCACAACGATTGGGAATATTACTCTCTTGTACCTAAGTACTCTAGTAGTACAACTAAGGGCATGGTTGATCCTCCTTACTTAGAACCTTGAGAGATTGGGTTGAGTACTACTATTAAGCCCTACAAGTATATCAAAGAGATATAATGCCTGCCAATCACCCATCCTCAGGACCTTGAAAACCCTAACCCCTATCACAAACCATTGAAAGTCCTCCATCTTTGCATCCAAAAGAAATTTATACATTATGTCAGTATAGTAACCCTATTTTATGTAACCAACCAACAAAACTCCTACATATTTGCATTTATAAGGAATTTGGAAATTATGTTAGTGCAGTAATATTCCATAGGGTGTAATACTCCTCTCAGTAAAAGATAAATAAATAAACAAAATTTGGGATCTATGGGCACCCTCATTGGTGAACTATCTCAAAATAATTCTTCCATCGTGTTGATCATGTTGGTATGCATCTCTAACAACCATTTTTGGGTGGCACAACCAATACCTCATTTGGTGACAAATCTCAAAAGACTTCACTTTATCCCCTAGTCATTTTGAGAAAAGTTGGTGTTAATCTTTTTGCACTTGTAAGTGGTACCATGGCACACAATTGCGATAAAAAAACATGAAGGACCTGACCAAGGATTCACCCAATGACATTAAATATATAGCATAATCATTCACACAATTGTTGTAGGTAATTAACCATATCAACATTAATATAGCTAACCAACAACACATGATTAATGTTGTCTCTCAACATGTGGGGCTAACACCTAAAATACGGGACCCCACTAATGAAGTGTTTTCCAATGAAGAATAGGGCACTCACATTATCTTTCCAAAAACACATCCAATATCATTTGAGGACAACAATTCCTGGCACTGATTCCCAAAGGTCGTCATGTGCAAATTTGATGGCTCGTATCTTTTGGGCTGGGCTACCTAAACAAAGCACTATTTTGCTCCCCATGGCATCAAGGATGATCTCCAAGAGTTAAAAATTGGGGTTTTTTGTTTAGACTCCGAAAGTTGGCATTTGTGCCAAAAATATTATCCGCATTATGTCCCTTGGAACTAGTTTGTGAAGATCCTTCATGATCGCTTTGAACATGACACTAACTATCTCTGTAGCTAAACCAAATTATGCTAGATCGACACAATTATGGACTATATTACAACCTTTGAGCAATTGACAATCCACACATATGGCCTCTTTGATTCTTTATCTTCTTCAAAAATGCTTCATTAGTGGGCTCATTGGGCAATTCAAGCACATTGCATTATGCAACAACCCTCAACTTGGTTAGAAACTTATGATGGAGCTCAAAGAAGTTGAAGTGAAATCAACAACAAACCTAAAATACCTTCCTTTCCAACTCACACTTCTAGCACTCCCATGGCTCTTACTTACAACACTTCCAACGAGCCACCATCTAGAATCCAAAAGTCAGATCCTAATGCAACGGTTGAACGTCAATGCCTCATACTTTGTTATAAATGATGAAAATGTTTTTGAGGGCATAAATGCAAATAATATAAATTATTCCAAATAAATGTCTCCCCACGTGCACACCGATAAGACATCATCATGGATGGCACTCAAAACCGGAAGGAGACAAGACTCCTCCACCCATGGCAAAAGATTACACCTTCCAACCTCCAACTGAGGAACCCCGAATTTCACTCAATGCCTTATTAGGTTTCTCATCACCCCAAACATTGAAGTTGAAAGGGTACATCAAGCATCACACAATAATTGTATTAATTGAGAATGGTAGCACCCAAAACTTTATTCATTAAAAAGTCGCAAAATAAACCCATTGCTACATTAGTCCTATAGTAACAAATTATGATAGTAAATGGTGGAATGATAAAATGTGGGGGCTGATTTGAAAATGTGAAGCTACAAATGGGTGACTACCATATGAAAACCCACATGTTCGCTATTGAAATTGGCTGTTGTGATTTAGTATTGGGGGTAGAATGACTAAAGACTTTGGGACCAATCATCGTGGATTTTAAGGACCTATATATCAACTTCCCCAAGAAAGGGCACATGCAATCTAAACAAGCTTACTTGAGATTCTCAATAAATTATCAACTCCCATTGTATGGAGAAGTTTTTAAATAAAGGCCACTAATGTATCATTGTTCAATTCAATGCTATTCAAATCATGGGCACACCCCCACAGGACATTCACCGTGACTTGTATTTAATTATTTCTAAACATCAACAGGTTTTTAACACACCCAAGGATTTACTACCAACCCAAAGGGAGCATAACCATGATATTCCCTAAATTCCACGTAGTGAACCCTCTATTTTGTCTAGATTTCCAAGCTCTCCATAAGTTAACCAACAAGGATAAATTTTCTATTCCAATAATGATGATCTCTTGAATGATATTCATGGATCCCATTTCTTCACTAAACCAAACCTTTGGTGTGGCTACAACCAAATCCATATGAAATTAGTCGACATCCCAAGATAACGTTTTGCACCCATGAGGTTCATTATGAGTTTTTAGGCATGCCCTTTGGCCTTTATAATGCTCCATACACCTTTCAAAGCCTCATGAACAAGATCTTTTACCCTTTCTCTTCCATTTTGTATTAGTTTTCTTTGACGATATATTGGTGTACACCACCACATGGGAAGGCCACCTGGAGCATGTTGATCATGACTAACGATTTTTATGGGGTCACCAAATATTTTGAAACGTTCCAAATGTGCTTTTAGGGTTACTAAGGTTGAATATTTGGGCCATAATGTGTGTCAGGTTGGAGTATGCGTGGACCCCAAGAAAGTGGTTGTTATGCAAAACTAGCCACACCCTGAGACCCTCAACAACTTGCATGGATTCCTAATATTCAATGGCTACTACATAAAATTTGTCAAAAATTATTGTAAGCAAATCCTATAACACACTTGCATAAAGAATGCCATTCATTAGAGCGACAAAGTTGAGTAGCCCTTCTCAACCTTAAAGGATGCCATGTGCACTACTCCGGTATTAACAATGATTGTTTTCACTAATAGGGACGGTAACTCCCTATGTGATTGGAATTCGAGCAAATACACATATGAAAAATAGATGATGGCCCTCTTTAACACAATTAAGATATGGAACCCATATTTAATAGGAAGACTTTTCCAAATCAAGATTGACCATCATAGTTTAAAATATTTCCTAGAACAAAGGTTGTCCTCATCATAGTACCATAAGTGGGTTACTAAGGTGCTAGGGTATGGCTATGAGATCATATATAAGAAGGGTACTAAAAATGTGGTGGTTGATATATTTTCTAAGCAATTTGGGAGGAGGAGGTCTCCCTATTTGCACTTTCCTTACTAGTTCCAGGATGACTTGAGAATCATGCCAAGAATGAGTGACAAATGCAACGATAAGGACCCTCATACAAAGGCTCAAGGCTGACCCAAACTCCCTACTCAGGTATACATTGAACATGAATACATTGAGGTATAAGGAGCACATTTGTTTGGAACTTAAACCACCACATACTAGAGGATTTCCATTAATATCCCATAGCAGGTCACCAAGGTTTTCATAAAATATATGAGAGAATTAAGTGGTCCTTGTCAATGACACAAGGGCGAGTTAGTGAAGTCACCAACAACCTTGAAGACGCTTATGATTTCCATCCATAGTGGGACTTCTTAGAGATGGTAATAAATCAATCATCAAGGTGGTAGTAGATTATATTTCCAAATCGGCTTAGTTTTGTGCATTAGCACACCCTATTACACAATCCATTGTGGCCTAAGTTGTCATGGATCAAATTTTTAAGTTACATGGTATGCTCATTTCCATTGGTTATTACTGAGAACTTACATTCATAAGCAAATTTTTGCAGGAGTTATTTAAACTTTAGGGGGGGCAATTGAAACTCATCACAACCTATCATCCATAAATGGTTGGTCAAACAAAAGTGATTAGCAAGTGTTTGGAAACCTATTTGACATGCTTCACATAAGAAAGGTCACACCAGTGTGGGCATAATGGATTCCTCTTGTTGAATACTACTTACCATCGAACCACCAAAATGACTTATGTGAAGTAGTGTATGGACATAAACCCTTGTTTTTGGTTTCCTATTTACCATGAAACTCCATGGTCCATATAGTAGATAACACACTTTGCACCAAAAAAGAAACTCTCTGCATATTTAAGGACAACTTGGCCATGGATTATAATATCATGAAACAATAGGCATACTAGCACCGCACAAAGCATTCATTTGCAAGAGGGGATCATATATTTCCTCACTTTCAACCTTATAAAAATACATAACTAAAAAAATCACCTCCCATGGAAATTGGCCCCAAATATCTATGGACCTTACACGATCATGCAATGCATTGGATAGGTGGCCTACAAGCTAGCTCTAGTTGATCAATCTAATATTCACCTATTCTTTGATGTATCTTGCCTCAAAGAAGCGGTGGGCTCTAATTGTAAAGTGCAAACCAAATTACCATAACTTGATGAGGAAGGCTCCATTTAGCTCTAGCCAGAAGCAGTATTCAGTACCAGGGAACATCAATTGCTCAAACATATAATCAAAGAGTTATTGATACAATGGAAATATATGCAACTAGTAGATGCGACATGGGAACCAAAAGGGATTCTACAACAATTTACTCACCTTCAAACTTGAGGACAAGGTTACTCTTGAAGGGGGAGGGCATGTTAAGGTCCTAACCTAACCCACCTTACTTTAAACTACAAAGGAGTTAGTTAAGTAATACATGTAGTCATTTATTTTAGATAAGGTTGAGTATTTAATAATGGATAATTAATGTAAAAAGGTTTACGTGTTAATTAATGCCCACTATGTAGTTAGGGTTTATTTCCACCAAGTATTTAGGTTTTTGGCTATTGAAAGTCTATTTAAGGAGTTCAAAGGCTATGTTTTGTGTTGTAAAAAATTGTTGTATTGGAGATCTTCTTAAGTGAAAAGACACACAACCTTAAGAAACAAGTGAATTTTATTGTTTCTTGGATTGATTTTCATAATACAAGAGTTAATTAAGCCTCATAATTCTTATATATTTCCTTTTATTAATTTGATCTGAATTATAATTTTTGGTATATTGCATCATTTATCTCTATCTATCTTGTGAATGGTTATAAATTTCAAGGTTAAGAACACCACATGCACCCCATGTTCATCCACAATGTACCTTAAATACTGAATTCTCTCCATGTTGAATGAGCATTTATCTAAATTGACATATAACTTGTGTTGTTGTAGGGTGCTCACGATCAGTTGTATGTGCCGCAAGTGTTCTAACCAAGTTTCGTTGACGATGAGGATTTCATGTAAATACACGACCATAAAAGAGTTTATAAAAAACTAGAATGTATCATTCACCGTTCTTGTGAATGTTGTCGAATAATTACTCAAACCAAAGGGTATGACCAACCACTCAAAAATACCTTCTTTAGACTTGAAGGTTGTCATCCATAAATTAGTTTGATCAATTGGGGCCTGCTTGTTGGCTAATTTTAGATCAATCTTATTGAAGAACTGACACCATTAAGTTGATCATGGAGACCATCAATTCATGGGACTGGTTATCAATTACTAACATGATTTTTTTTAGGGCTTTGTAATGAATGCAAGTCATCATGTCCCATCCTTCTTCTGCACCAACATAATTGGGCCCCCACAAGGTGAGGAGCTTAGTTGATTGTGGCCATCTTGGAAGAGCTCTTGAATCTAAAAATTTATTTCCTTATTCTACAGAAGAGAGTGAATGTATATTGGGTCATTAGGTAAAGGAGCACCATGTATCAAATCAATTGAATGTTTGACCTAACAATGCAAATGAACCCCTTCAGGTGAGGCAAAGATATCATCATGATCCTCTACAATCTTGTACACCTACTTCTATTGTGCATAGAGGCCTCGTAACGAGGTTGTGATAGTTACAGTGGCCTTTCATTCACCTTCCAACCAAACCATAGAGGAGAAATTTCTTGGTTTTAGAGATTACCTTCCAGCACTACTTTGTTGATATCAATGTAACTGTAGTAGTTAGAACTACCTCAGGTGCCCTATAGAGTTGACTTCCCAAAGTAACAATGACACTATGGGGACCAGACTCACAAATAACATGATGTATCAATGTATGCGGTTGTCCTAAAAGAACATCACAAACTTTAAAGGGGGAAGCATCACACAGTACACCATCTTTTAAGGGCTTGATGTCATAGGATGGGGGATATTATGAACCGATGCAAATGTCTCATCCTTGGCACAACCAATCGATGTTGTGTGGTTGGGGGTGTGGCAATGTTGTCAACTTCAATCTCTTGATGAACTTAACTAAGATCATGTTCTCCTACTACCATTGTCAACAATGAAATGTAGCAAAGTTCCCTTCACCTATATATGTGAATAGAATAGGTGTTCCCCTTCCTCTAACTCCTTTGAATCTTTTAGGTTCTGCATCGATGGTCCACTTTCTCTTGACGTGCTCCATGTAATGTCTCTAAAAATTGAAAAAACAAAATTTATTAGGCTAGTTAAACACTACCTATTTTGGACATTATTGACTTGCGGAATGTGTTGTACTCTATCGTATTGCTGATTTGTCGTAAGATGTTCTTATGTCCTAATTCCTTACTTCAAATATGATTATTACTATGTTTATTGTGTTTACTTATGGGGTCATAATGTTGTTTACTATGCTCTTCTTATGATTATGTAGTGTTGTGTATGTTAAATACTTTGATTATGCACTTCATTGTTATTTACATGTGTTTACCGTTGTATACTTGTTGGGCACAAGGGCTGACCCGGGTTAACGCTTTATACGTCGCACCAACAAAAGATCCACTGTGTTGGCCCTTTCGGCAACAACCTGCGCGCAGGTTGCAGTCTCACCCGAAACAGCAATGGGGTGCCGCAGAATCAGGTTTCTGCATGCAGAGAGGGGTATTACTGTACCTTAGCCTTTCTAGATAATTACTAATTAACTTCTGATCAGCTTATCATTCATTCATATATATTTCACAGCATACTAAACAAACCAAACTTGCATAACCCACTACAGGGAATTCACAGCGCAGCTTAGTAATAACAGAGATCTTATATTATCAGATATATTCAGTTAATGCATGGAAATAACAAAACAGGAACAACACAACAAAACCACAACACCAAATATAACGTGGTTCACCCCCAGTGTAGGGGCTACGTCCACAAACTGCGTTTTATTCCTCTTTCCCCAAAACCACAGTTTATCTGCGCACTCAGCTGCAGATTCCTTCAGCTTTTAACAGCCGCGCACACATCAGCAGGCTTCTGCGCACACAGCTGCAGACCTTTCTTACTTTCTTACAAAAACCCTCTGCGCACACAGCTGCAGAGGTCGTCCACGCACACAGCTGGGACTTGCCCTTTCCTTGCCAAAAACCAACCTTACTTCACCTTATCTTTCTTACATCAAAAAGCCTAACCTATCCATTTTCCATAAGCGCTTATTTATACTGCGCAGCTTTACAAAAACTCTGGTCTTAAACCATGGGCACCCACAAAACCCTAAACCCTGAATTTAAACCATGGGTTTATTACAAAAAGAGAGGGTTTTGACTTACCCTGACACCCCTAAGACTATTTTGACCCAAATCTCCGCTTACAAATTAACCGCGGAGTTACCTAACATGGAGTATGCGCCCCAACAGGCCCCTAAGACTCACTAGTGGCCCGTCCCGGGACACTCGGCGTCTTCTCTGGTGGCCGAATCTTCTGTGCGAGGGTCTGGAAACGACTGGTGAGATTATGCAGTATTTCATCAGTGGCTTGCTCCTTTTCCACCATCTCCTGCAATACTGAAGAAGAGTCTGTATCAGCCTTTTCCTGTGCAAAATTGTCATATGTCTTCAAAATTTTGAGCTGGCTTTCCGCAGCATTGGTCAACTCTAAGGCTTCATCAACCAGGGGCTGTAGCGCACTTTCCAACATTGTCACCTTCGTCCTGCAGGACTCGATCTCCTGCTGAAGTTCCTTGCTGCGTTTTACTCTAGCCATCTTCTGCATAGGTGGCAGCGTCTTGATCTCTATTCGGACTGCATCGAGCTCATCCTGGCGCATCTTGATGGTTTCCTGAGTTTTCCCTACATCGGGATGATCCTGTAAATTTGCCCAGGCTTCTATGCTGTCTTCCAGTAGTTTTGCGACACTAGCCATGTTGTCTGATATTTTTGTTGCTGAAGCCTTGATATCCTGCTGGCGCTGTTCTCGTACCTCTGGAGGAGTCTCGGGAGGAATGCGTAGTTGTAGTTCTGCAATCTGTTGCTGATATTCTATCTTCATCTGTTCCAATTCACTGTGGGACTGCTGGGCATAGTTTTTCATCTTAGCAATCTTCTGCTTTGGTTCCTCTGTTTCCTGTATGTTGGAGCTAGACAGACTCCGACATGCCTCATCCAACGCTTGCAGTAGCGTAGTTGTTGTCTGCTCGGCCTCTTTCTTCTGTTGCTCGATCTCTTGTAGGCGCGCAGCGAAAGTTTTGTTCTGCTTGATGGATTCCTCCAGTTGGACCTGTGACACTTGAGCTCGGGTATGGATCTCCTTTGTAATCGCGAGATGTCGGAGGTGCAACTCTGACATAGGTATCTTTGTATAATCAAGCTCTGCACTTATATTTGTCGGGGGTCGAGGATCGATGGCAGGCTGCATCAGAGTTGCAC
>LPNX010845841.1:0-83543 GCA_001517045.1 Pseudotsuga menziesii
TGAAGAACATATATCCTTGAATCAATATAAAATATTGATTTCAAATAAACCTTATCATACCATATAATCCCATGATTTCCAACAAAGATTTCTAAGTTTCTTTGATAGTAACATGGTGACTTATGAAATATACCAATCTTTAGGTCTTTCTCTTCAGGAATAACACGACATTCTATTGTATCATAAAGGCTTGCAATCTTTATGAAATTTGTAACAAAAAATGGATAGTATCAATTTCAATGTGCCGGTGTGATCCCCTTTCATAACGATATGTCTCTTCTCTTATTCGGTAACTTGAAAATTGTGTGGTTATTGATTCTGCAACACAATTTGAAAAGAGGAGGAAACACGTGGAATATACTGTTAATACATCGGTGCCTCATCCTTCCTCTTGTTGGTCTCTTCTTGAAAATTCCTGAAGCAGTTTGATGACAATTGGATAGTGGGGTAGCTTGCATGCAATCGATATGGTAACATGTTCTTTTTTATGGCTTGGTAGTGTAAGTTTCTCATCATTTAGGTAAGTCGACCTTCATCACACGATTGTGCCAAAATTTACATCCATGCACATCTACACCATCTATAAAAAATTAATAAATGTGTTATTAAAAATAAAAAGTAAAAAAAACTCTAAATATGAATTAAAATAAAGTTCTCCTTGGACATTTAATTTTGATTTATTATTTTATGAGGGCTTTACTAATATTTTCTTCCCTATACACTCCATATGTCAAACAGATTGGAATATTTGTTGGATCTTTACAATCAAGTGAGGGATTCCTTTTAATCTATATGAAAGACTTCATATGATGACATATATTAGTAATGTTTTGAGTTCACATTTTATTTTAGAAATAAAATTTCTATATGTAATATTTTTAATATGTTATTTATAAATATATGGTATAGTTTTTCTTTAATTTATTTGAATTGTCACTTTTTGGAAATTAATATGAAATGGTAGCATTTCTATACAAAAAAACTCTGAAAATCCATTGAAAATGGTTTTACATGTCTTTATTTTCTGTATTTTTTTGCAATTTTGTCAAAAAAAATGTCTTATTTTGTCCATAAAATGTCTTATTTTAAAGAAAAAATTGCAAAATGTATATGTTTTTCATTATAAATTTCTTCTAAATATATGTTATTTTGTTAAATCTCTAAAAAAACACTTGAAAATAGGAATTAAAAATATTTTATGACAAAGATGATTCAAAGGCCCAAAAAACTACCTCAAATTGAAATGTAGGTAAAACCAACTACTAAAATTAGGAGAGAGAAAAACGAGAACTGTGTCGAGTTCTCATTTCATTGTATAAGTGGTTTCATGCCAATAGCAGAAAAATGACAAGAAACCATTATTTGGTTGAGTCACCATGGACCACTTTTTATTGTATTTGGCACCTCCTTTTGCCTAAGAGTCTTATTTACCTTAATTTGTTTTAAAGACGTTATTAGTTAAGATTTTATTACTTCTTCTATAATCAAAAGACAATCCAATTCTAGAAGCAGGTAAGCCCGTAGCATGATAGTTGAACTCAGCCAGGAAAAAATGCTAAGCTCCCAAGAATACAGGCCAAAAAAACAAAGATAAGAAAACAAGTAGGAAGGAACTTGACTGGATGCCGTAGCAGAAGGTTGATCTCTTAGCGAAAGATCCTCTTTTCAATTTATTTTTTCAAATGAACTGTAAACTTTCAAAGTTGATCTCCACAAGCTGACAAAACTCCCAGGAAATGAATAAATGAAATAGAGTCTTGAATCTCGGCCATTAGCTCACGACGAAGATAAGAGAGGATGCTGAGCTATTACTTCACTTGAATTTGATCGAGTCTCGACCAGTAGATGGGTAGCTGGGAAATGATAGTGTAAATCCCATTTCGACAACCACACCGTAGAAGCAACGCCACTCCTTAAAACCATCTACACCAGTGATACCAATGTTTCCATACAATGCCAACTCTTCAATAGGCCATAGATCCATGGGATGTGGATTTAAGCCAAGCCACATAGGTCCACATGATCTCCATCTGGGTGCAATTCCTCCACCCTAGCTTGGCGTCTTTCCTCCCTAGATAGCGAAGAAGCTTAAGCTGTAGAGTTAGTACTCCATGCTTAAAAAAAAATACTTGACAAGGTTTACATACATGAATGATCTTATAAAACTAAGTGAAAAATTGAGCAAGAGGTGATCATTGATGTCCTCGAACACATATACAGTTGAGGAACTATAGGAGACTAACCAACGAGCATTATTGAACATGTTATTCATAATTATTTTTGAAAAATTACATGATAACAATGCCATAAATCGTGTTGCTTGATGAATGAACTGAAACCAAACGATTTTCTGGGGTAGATAGATCCAGTTTCCTCTTGTGCCATATCTAGTTGAAAGAACAATAAGAAGGTTGAAGTTGTGAGAAGACCCTCCCATGCGGGGGATTAAATGGGCTCTAACTCATCAATAACTAGAGGCATGAAACACAACAACTATAATAGATTAAGGCAATGTTGTCACCTCCAAAGAGTGTTGTGAAAGGCGGTATTAGAGCGAGAAATGGGTGTAGCATCACGATGAGTAAGTTTTCAGGGGAAGTAGGTGTGTGTGGCCATCCTTAATAAATATGTACATTAAGGCCATCCAACGGACCAACAACAAAGTCAATAGTTGACTTCGTTGTTGGTCCATTGGATGGCTTGAACGTACATGTTTTTTAAGCTCAGGTGGTGGGGCATCATTCAATATGGGAACTATCGGTGAATGCATAGGATAAGCCGAAATGACCATGGATTGAAGTGCAAGTGCAGTGACTGACTGTTAGGTTGTCATATGTCAGAGGGAAGGATAGGAAGAAAAAAGTGGTTTGACAATAATAGGATGGTTTACAAAAACTTAGGAAAATCTATTGATATTAATGCAAAATCATAGCATAAAAAATCATACTTGTGTTGGCACAACTGCCAAATCCCATCTTATTACGTGATTCCTTGCATGGAAGGGAATGATAATTAAGGGAATAATAGAAGGTGAATGACATTATCAATGAATGACATCATCAACAATATGTAGTCCATCTCTCCCAAACTATTGGAAGGGAACGAGGTCCGATAGTTTATTTGCTCGTGTATTTATTATTAAATTTATTAATTAGAATGAACTAAAGGAATTGTCATGTATAATGTGGTTTGAAGCTAATAAATAGGAATTTAATTCTATTTGTGGTGAAAATCAGTGTTTACATATTTGCGTTCAACACTGTATTTTTCCCACCATTGTGTTATTTTCTAGTTTGCCATTTTTTTGTAGACTTTGGCTTTCATTTCCAATTGCATCAATTTCTTAACTCCAGTGCTTAGTGCTTGGTTGTCAATGCATTGAGGTGTACCTTGTGTGCTTGAAGGATTTCTTCCATGAGAGTGCAATTGCTTTGAATTAGTAGTATGGTTGTAATTGATGCGAAGCAAATGCAAGGGTTCTACATAGAGAGGTATGTGATACGCTCCACTCCACTCAACTCGGTTTTTTTTTAGTTTCTCTCTTGGTCAATACAATCCATTTTTATTCACTCTGGGGAGAGGATGCTATGATGATCAACTTCATTTACTGTGCAATAAGAACTTTAATTTTCTTTTCTTTTGGACAACGACACACTAACTTTGGGAAACCCCACCTTTTTCTTCGACGGGTTAACTTTGACAAGTTTACTTTAAAATACCTTCCACGAGATTTTACCGCAACGGGGTTTTACTGTGACAAACAAGTCTTCACACTTGACTACGATAGACTTCACTTTGACAAGACTCAACTTTCACTTCAGGTCAACACACCTTTTATAGACTTTTATCTCGACACATTTTTACCTCGATAGACACCCACTTGACTTCAACGAGATTTTATCGTGACTAACTCCCACTTCTACAGGATTATAATACTAAAAATGTTATCTTTTCATATAAGGTATATTGTTTAATTTGACATGAAAGGCACAGTTTTACCACCCGGTCGGTTGAGATAACTTCAACATGAGTCCACTTCGACAGGTCCACATTTAGTTAAACTTTGTAAAAGGTGATTTCTTTGTCTATTAACTTATAATATGAAAAACAATTTTCACCACTTCATAACTTAGGATAAACCTCGACACAACTTTACTGTGACAATCTCATAATATCATATAACCAAAATATTAAATAAGACTTGTGGCATTCACTCCGAGGTTAAAACTTAAACTTTAATCAATGAAATATTTGTGGATTCTTTGTCTTTTACAAATAATAAATGTAAACAACATTCACACAAGTAATTCTAGATAATATGTGCGGCATAAATAAAACATGCATTCAACCATAAAACTATAGGTTTATATATTATCATGACATAACAAGAGAACTACGACCACATTTACATACTTGAAATTTACTTGAACATTTCACCTTTTACAGAGCTTGGGATCTCAACAAATTCCAAATCACTCACTTGATCTCTCGAACTCTTCTCAAAGTTTTTCTTCTTCTCATTTCTCTCTTACTTTGTTCTTCTATGAGAGACTCTTCTCCTCTCTGTCTCTCTTTCTCATGTTTTTAATTCTTCTTCTTCTACATATACAAAGACTAAATTTTGCTTCTCTTGGAAGCTTCCAACTAACATTAAAGACTATAATTAATTTCTACCTAAAAACTTGACTTCATAAATACTATTCGACTGCTTAAATATGGTAAGACGTGAACTCCATAACTTGACATACTGAAGGACAAAAAATGTACTTCTACGAAATCTAACTGAGTCAGCTAAGATGTGATGCAGATCTGATTCTAATTAATATTTCCAACACTCCTCCTTAATTATGAGCAGATGTGGATCATTAAACAAAATTTTACAAAAAAATTCAGAGTCGGAACTTTCTCTGTGCATGACAGAATTCACTAAGTAGAACTTGTCACTCCTAAATAACATTGCAGATACTGGAATATGTCCATTTCCAATGGTTTTGTAAAGGTATCTTCCAGCTGATATTCAGACATGCAAAATTCTAAGCAAATTTCTTTGTTATTCACCAATTCTCTTATGAAATGATACCTTGTGTCGATGTGCTTGGTTCTCTTGTGGAACACATGGTTCTTTGACAATGAAATGGATGAACTGTTGTTGCAGTAAATGGTTGTTGGTTATTGTTGGTTTTGGTGACAGGTCTCTTAACATTCTCTACATCCAAACAACTTGACATGCAGTGCTTGTAGTTGTGACATGCTTTGCTTCTACTGAAGATAGAGTCACAATGGGATGTTTCTTTGAAACCCACAATACAACACCTATACCAAAATGAAATGTGTACCTAGATGTGCTTTTCTTTTCATATATGTTTCCTCCATTGTCATTGTCAGTGTATCCAATGAGTTTGAAAATTTATGAGGTTGAATATACACTACAACAAAACCTTGTGACTAACGTCTCCAGACCATCTTTCAATGTATTTTTCTTCATTTTTTGGAATAAATGGCACAATTTCATGGGTTGGTGCTATTTTAGGCATTTTCTGTGTCCTTTATCTAAATTTGGTGCAAATGATGGCATAACTTGCACTGGATTTCACACCTTGTTATGCGCCAGGATTTGCGTCAAGTTTTGCATTAGGTTTTGCGCCTAGTTTTGTGCCCAGTTTTGCACCCAGTTTTGTGCCTAGTTTGTACATCTACTTTTGTTGTGCCCCCTTTTACATCCATGTTTGACTCCACTTTTACACCCATGTTTTTATCCACTTCTGTATCCTTTTTTACATCCTATTTTGCATCCATTTCTACTTCTTTTTTTCATCCCCTCGTGCGCCAAGTTTTGCATCAAATTTTACATCCTATTTTGAGTCTAGTTTTGCATCTAATTTGGTTTCACGCACTTTTTGCATCCATTTTTCATTCACTTTTGCACCCACATTTTCATCCCTTTTTGTTTCCCATTTTGCATCAATTTTTACATCTTTTTTGTATCTACTATTGCATCCACTTTTGTCGCGTCCCAATTCACACTCTTTTTTGTGCTTACTTATCCACCCACTTTTTCTTCAACTTTTGCATATGCGTTTACATCTTTTTTGCATACAAGTTTACATTAGTCATTGCATCCCTTTATGCATCCACTTTTGCATCGGTTTTTGCGTTGGGTGTTACGTCTACTTTTGCATCTACTTTTGTTGCATCCACTTTCGCATCCAATTTTATATCCATGGTTGCATGCACTTCTACATCAATTTTTCATCATGTTTTGCTTCCACAACTGCACCATTTTTTGCATCCACTTTTGGTGCACCCCATTATGCGCCCATTTGTGGGCCTACTTTTGTTGCATCCTTTTTGCACCCATGTTTTAATCCACTTTTGCAACCAGTTTTGTGCCCAAATGTTGATGATGTCAATGAGGATAATGATTATGATATTTAGGATGGCTATGACGATGATTATAATGCTATTAATAATGAGGAGAATGATGACAATGATGATGCCAATTATGATGATGATGATAATGACAATGACGATGTGGACGATGATTATGATGGCAATGAAATGAATGATGATGATAATGATTCAATGATGATGAATACAATGAGAATGAAGATGTTGATCATCTTAAAAATTAAAGTTGTTATTTCTCATGCATAAATCGTATGTGTCCTTCATGGCCCTTTTCCACTAGTCACATCTTTTGGGTAGATGTTGTTTCTTATGCCAAAGGTAATGAGGAATAATTGATGACAATGTCAATAATGATGATGATCTCAAGGAAAATGGTGATGATGATGACATGAATGATGATTATGACAATGATGATGAATATTATGATAATCATGATGGAGATGATGACAGTGCTGGTGATCATCATAATATCCATCATAGTCATCATCACTATCATTGCCATTTAATTCATCATTGACATCATTTAAAACATATGGGATATGGTTACCATTTAAAGCATGCATAACAAGTGGGATATGGTTACAGTTTTAAGCATGGATAACTTATAACAGTGATTAAGCACATTTTAATCTTGGAGCTTGTAGTGAAATTGGGTTTATTTACCTCTACCAACAATTTCTTATAAGGATCATCATCATCATCATCATCATCATCATCATTCATGTCATTCTCATTTCCATCATCACCGTTATTGTCATCATTACTATCATCATCATATAATCACATCATTGTCAACTTCGTCATCATTTCCATCGTCTTCATCATCAGTATATATATCATCATTCATCTCATCATCATCTTCATCATTGTCATTGTCATAATCAACAACAACATTGTCATCATCATCATCATATAATCACATCATTGTGAATGTCATTATCATCAAATCAATTACATTTATTGTGTCCACTTTAGAACCCCATATAAATTACATTTATATTCTCCTTACACTAGGGTTTTTAGGTGCAAAACTAGGTGGAGGCATGAAAATTATTGAAAAACTTTGGCATCATTTCTCATGGATTTCTTAGAAGTTTTGATTTGTTAAGGATTAAAATATATTCATTCACTTACGATATTGTTTTATATCATATTTCATATAATCCCTAATGATGAAAATTCATGTGGTTAAGATTTGAGAAACCTATAGTTAAAGGGTGATGAAATGTTTTCTTCCTTTAAAATCCATTTTTTCATTTGAAATTTCTACATTACTCACTTGAAAAATTCCTTATGTAGGGATTGTGGGTTTCCCTTGGGTTCCATATGTCCCCATCAATTTCGTAGATAACTCATATGGCCTAAGACATGAGCTATTTTCCTAATAACATGGACTAGGAATTCAGAACCATTTGCGGATGGTTATACCTTAAAAAATATCTCCTTTACATGATAAATATTCTCTACGCAAGGATTAGTTGTGGATTCGTGCCTTATGCACGACGCTTCAACCTTGCAAGCTAATGTTATGATCGAAGACACCTAAAAAAATTGATAGCTCAAGAAATTTTATTCCTCGCGATGCAAATATTTACATCTCAAGAAATTTTATCCCTCCTGATCTTAAATATTTTATTTTGACAACTTAAGAAATTCTTGTTGCTGATCCAGATCCATCCTCTCTGATTCCAAACTGACAGTTTTTTAAATTAGTGTGTTGCGACCATTTTATTGTATATAATGCATGGGCTATACTTTGTACTTTAATAAAATTGAGAAGCATTTAATTTAGGCAAAAAGAAGGAGAAAAATAAGAATATAATGTGAGTCTTGCATATGAGAGGTGGTGTTACATAGATTACTCCAGAGTCCATATAATCTATGTTTCTCGAGCCAACTTTCAAATGATGAGAAGGTGTTATATCATTGACATTAAAAATAGATGAATAACTTCCCCCCTTTGACCCCCTTCAACTTGTTCTAACTTTCACATTGTAGTGAGGAGTTAGACATTGTTAGCATGCAAGAACTGAATTAATTACCTTTTTTCATCCCATTCACCTCTCATCACGTAATCCCCCCCCCTTCGACCCCCTTCACCTATTGTCACTTGTCAAATTGTATGGAGAAAGACATCGTTTATACACAAGAACATGAACAGATTTAACCCTTTCACATCCTTCAGCTATTGTCACCTTTAAAATTATAAGGAGTAGGACAAGGTTGGAATGCAAGAACATGAACAACTTCCTTCCCCTGCTTCACCTATTGTCTTGTCACATCATATCCCCCACTTTCATCCCACTCACCTCTCATCACATCATAATCCCCACTTTCACTCATTTTATCCTCTCATCATATCCTAACCCCACTTTCACCCCCTTCATATGTCCTCGTATCATAATTCTCTTCATTCACCTCTTGTCACCTTTCATATTACAAGAATGAGTTAGACCTTGTTGACATGCAATAACATGAATAACATTTCATTTTTCACCACCTTCATCTCTCATCACATCATATTCCATTATCCCTTATCTCATTCACCTTTTGACACCTTCATCATTGTGTTGATGATGATGATGATGATCGTCATTATCATCAACACAGTGATCATTGTCATCACCATTTCCATCATCATCATAATCATTATCATCAATAGACTGATCATTGTCATCATCATCATCATGCCCTTGATGATGTTGATCATCATCATTATTGTAATCATCATTGGCCATTGGTCATTGTCATCATTGTCATTGAGGATTATGGCAATGATAATGGGAGGATAATGATAAATTGATGAGGATGATGACATCAACGAGGACAAAAATAATGACAAAGTAAATGAGGATGATGAAGATGGTGTGATCAAATTGATATGATCGTGATGATGTGATTAAATGGATACGATGATGATGCTGGGGATGATGATGAATATGACAATGACAATGACAATGATCATGATGTTGATGAAAATGAATATGATGATAGTGATGATGACAATGACAATGACATGAGTGGTGATGATGACGATGATGTAGAGAATATTTGGCATGTGTGTAAGATTTGGTGTCCATTTAGAGGTTTGGCGATTTCCTGGGTGACAACGACTTACACATGTGACAGGACCACCAAAAAGAGTTTTCATTTTGGCCCATATTTATTATTATTAGTACGTGCCTACTGCAAATGATTATATGTTTCATTTCACTATATCAATTATGAGGCTAAATTTATTTACCTCTTTTTTTTCAGCTTCTCTTCACGCAAGTGTGAGAGGTTGTTATGAGTCCTACACTTCTGAAAATTGTATATAAATGAAATGGTAAGAAGTTTGATTTAAATATGAGCATAGCTACTCACATTTTTAAATACTCTAAATCAATAAATCAATCACCGTAAAGAAAACAATTAATTATCAATTATGAAATAATATAATTACTGTAAAGGTTATAATTAATTATCAATTATGAAATAATATAATAAAATAATAAATTCATATTACCTGATGTAGAGATATTTTTATTGTATAATTTATTTTTATTAATAAATTAGTTATAAATTGACAATTTAAATATAAATAAAAAATATTTTAATTATATAATAAATATTTTTGTAATTTGTATATAAGTATGAAAGCAGTTTTATAATTATTATGATTATATCATAAACTATTTATGAAAATGAATATTTATGTATTTATTTATAAAACATTATTTAAAAAAATCATATATATATATATAATTATAGTAATTTTCAAAAGTTATTATTCGCATCTTTATATTAATTTTTAATTTTTTAAATTACCCATCATATTCTTAACAAATTTGAAAATAAAGTTTTTAAAAATAAAGTTCTTAACCAATTTGAATTAATTTTAAATAATTCAAAATTGAATATAAAAATGTTCATAGCACGATGCATCAAAGTATTATCACGAAATAAAATAATATGATGTGTCTGGACAAATCTTATATAAACAGTATTAAGGACAGTACAAATTTTATAAATTTGAAGAACGTTTTGAAAGCAAATGGTATTAGCATGATGGACTGCTATATTTTGAAATAATGGTTGTCTAAATTATTCATTATTTATTTTATTAACACAGAACTCGTTAAATACTATACATTACTGTTTAAAGAACTTTCTTTAAAGGACTTTCTTACCAACACCGTGCATGTCAAAATAAACCACATGGAATGTTATCAGCGCTAGAGAGGCTGAATCGTGCCAATGGCAGAAAAATGACATTAACTTAGGAAAATATATTGATATTAATGCAAAGTCATAGCATAAAAAATCATGCTTGTGTTGGCACAAATGCCTAAACCCATGATTCCCTGCATGGCAGGGAATAATAATTAAGTTAATAATACAAGGTGAATGACATCATCAACGCTATTTAGTCCATCTCTCCCAAACTATTGGAAGGGAACGAGGTTCGATAGTTTATTTGCGTGTGTATTTATTATTAAATTTATTAATGTGAATAATGTGAATGAACTAAAGGCATTGGCATGTATAATGTGGTTGAAATCTAGCAAATAGGAATTTAATTCTAATTATGGTAGAAATTCGTTGTTTACATATTTGTGTTCAGTTTTTAGTGCTTGGTTGTCAATGCATTGAGGTGTACTTTGTGTGCTTGAAGGATTTCTTCCATTGGAGAGCAATTGCTTTCAAGTAGTAGTGGGGTTGAAATTAATGCAAAGCAAATGCAGGGGTTTTACATAGAGAGGTATGTGATATGTTCCACTCCACTCGACCTGACTTATTTTTAGTCTCTCTCGTGGTCAATACAATCCTTTTTTGTTCACTCCGGGAAGAGGAGGTTGCGACAATCAACATGATTTATTGCGCAGCAAGAATTTTAATTTTCTTTTCTTTTGGACAGCAACACGCTACCTTTGGGAAACCTCTCCTATTTCTTCGACGGGTTAACTTTGACAAGTTTACTTTGATCGAAATACCTTTGACAAGATGTTACTGCAACAGGGTTTTACTATGACAGACGAGTCTTCACACTTGAATGCGACACACTTTGCTTTGACAAGGCTCTACTTTCACTTTAGGTCATCACACCTTTTACGAACTTTTACCCCGACACATTTTTACCTCGACAAACACCCACTTGAATTCAATGGGATTTTACCGCGACCAACTCCCACTTCTATAGGATTATAATACTAAAAATGGTATCTTGTCATATAAGGTATATTTTTCACTTTGACGTGAAAGACACATTTTTACCACCCGGTCAGTCGAGATAAATTCGACAAGTCCACATTTAACAAAACTTTATGAAAGGTGATTTCTTTGTCTATTAAATTATAATATGAAAACCACTTTTCACCACTTCGTAACTTAGGATAAACATTGACACAAATTTACTGCAACAATCTCACAATATCATATAACCAAAATATTAAATAAGACTTGTGTCAATCACTCTAAGGTTAAAACTTAAACTTTTACTTGGTGAAATATTTTTGGATTCTTTGTCTTTTACAAATGATAAATGTAAATAACATTCACACAAGTAATTATGGATCAAGCAAGGAGAAAAGATATGCACGAAAGTAGTCGATGACGTGGGAATTCCTTCTAGAAAATGAAGCCGTAGAGAAAATCAAGGAAGATGGGCAACAAGCTGATTTAAAGATCACCATAGTTAAGGTAGATATGAAGAAGCTATCGATCAAAGAGAAGATTGCAAAGGTCGTTGAGCTAAAGCAGCTACAACAGGAAGTAAAAAATCTCCACGACCAAGAGCAGAAAAGAAATGAGGAGGTCACGACATAGCAGACAGAGGCCGAATGCGTTACAAGGTTCATTCAGCATGTACAATAGAAGCTCCAACTTATCACTCAGTCGCTGGAAGAAGAACTGTCAGAACATATCAATTCTGACCGTGTCGAACAATTGACGAAGCAAGAAGAGGAAGTAGGGAAAGAGGTTTCCTAAGTAAAAGGGATTTTGGAGAAATTTTGGGACAAGGTTGGTCTCGTGGCGTAGCCAGCGCCAAAACCATGAGAACCATCGACTTGCTTAGTGGCTTGGGACGAGCCACATGTGAGTGTTGGGGGCCTGTTGGGCCAGGATAGAGCACAAGGAAGAAACCGAAGCACAAGCGCAAGAGGAAAAGCAGGTAAAGGAAGAAAAGGAAGCACAAAGAAGGGAAGGTTGTGACGAGGAAAAGTGCACCTAGAGTTGGTGGAACATTGAAATATAGAAGAGTTAAGGATGAAAAGCGACAGGTTAGAATACTGTAGGAGTTTGATTCGGAGGAAGACTAAAGGACGCCTTTTACAGCTAGTTATGGTCTGTGATCAATGTAATACAGGAGGTTTTTGTGGCCAGTATGGCCTATCATAAATGTAATAGAAGATATTTTGTGGCTATTTATGACTGTAATAACTGAGTTGTACACAATCGACCCTGCACGGTCTTGTAACATCTATAAATAAGAGGAAATTTTTCTGTATAAGCTGGGTTAGCTTCAGGGAGATAGTTGGTAAGCTTCAGAGAGACTATAGTTTTGTTGGTTGAGTTGGTAATAGTAGAAGTATTTTAAGGAGATCAGAGAGGAGTCTGATAGTAGAAGGTTTTTGAGTCGCAGATCTGCAGCTGTGTGCGCAGACTGATTTTGTAAGAGTCAATATATATATGGGTGCATAGATAGTAGAGTAGAAGAGTCGATCAAGGCTGTGTGCGGATAAGTAAGAGCAGTAGAAGAAAAGCATAAAAATAGAGAGCATGAGAGGAAGAAGAGTATGAGCTAAATAAACATATCTCAAAATACTATGTCACGGATTTATAAAAATAAATGAAATAAAATATTAACTATTTATTTCACACCCTAAGTGCAAAAATAGAGTGAGATCTTTTTTCTCCTGATGATGAACCTACTTAATAGGTTCGAAACTTGTCGAGAACTTAAAACTCTTGCCACGGATTTACTATTGGTTTAAAGTATGTAAGTCGCAGACTGCAAGGTGCCATATATTTCTCATGCCAGATGAAAAGCGCTTTAGTAGTTTTTACCCGAATGGGTTTCCACGTTATTTCCTATGTCACATGAATGCTTAATGTTGAATGTTGAATGTTTAACAATTAATGTTAAATGTTTGATTATCTTGCATTGTTTTGTTGGAGACATTTACCACCTTACACACTCATTTTGGTCAATTTGGCCTAGTTAAACCACTATCCTAAGTATTATTGACTTAATTAACATCAGAGGAGCACTAGATGACATCAGCTAGATCACATCCACACCTACCTTCAGTCAAGGAGGCTAACTTAGCCTTCTCCTACATTCGGGGAGGCTAACTGGAGCACTCCGGGGGTGATATGAGTGTCATTAATGCCCCATATTGCTAACTGATGGTTACAATCAGTTAAACAGAGCAGTAAATGTGCCCTCCATCATTAAATTGATTATTTATTAATTATTTAATGAACTGGAGTCAACAGAGGCACCTGCAACCACTTCTGATGTTCAGTTACAGTTCAGTTAACCTCATCGGGGTTCATTGGAGTCATTGAAGTGCTACCACTTGATGGTTGGCTTGCTGTGACATGTGTCTAACCTACTTTCAGTTAGACTCAGTCATTTATTACACTCCGACTTCAGTTAGGGCTCAGTTGAGTCAATTAAGGTTTTGATCAGTGGTTAACTTGAGTGTTGACTATGGATTACATTCAGTTAAGCTAGACTCACTCATTCAATTCGAATGACCTCCTTGGGAATTCGAATTGCTTTGTCATTCATGCTTGCAGCATGATCTTGTATTATTTTACTCATTCTTTGTGTGGATAGACAGTGCAGCTACTCATTCTGTAGCCCTTTTTACACTATTTTCATGATTATTGTTATCAATCTTTGATGAGACTTGTGTTTAGTCCCTAGATTACTGTGACAGATTAATATGGTATCAGAGCTCATGGTGAGACGAAGCTCAGATCTCTGAAAAACAAGGTTTTTGATAGATCTTGCATGAAAATTGAGTAATAGCTCAAAAATCGAGCACTGCACCAGAAGCCAAGGCTTACCACTTAATACCCCAAGTAAGGAACTTGTTGATCAAGCTTGCTTGATTGACTATGTTGGGTGTGATGAAAGCCTAAAATGTGCAGGTTGTCCGACCTTACATTGCCCTTTCTGTTGTGATTTTCAAGTTTTCTATAGATGAAGCATTCACTCCAACAGATTCAGATGGCCTCTTCAGTAGATATTTTGACTCCATTCAATTTCCACTCATGTAAAGGAGACATGGAGATCTAGCTACGTGCCAGAGGACTCTATAGAGTCACCATGGACACTGAAGATGAGCCTGGTACTGCTATAGACAAATCAAGATTCTTGAACAAGAAGGATGAAGCATTCGGATTCTCGTGCCTCTCTATTTCCCGGGATCTTCTTTTCCATCTTTTGGGATTGATGAATCCAAAGGAAATTTGGGACAAATTGGAAACCCTATATGGAAAGAAGGATGATTTGAGAGTTTACCAGCTCAAAAATGAATTGATGTCTCTCCAGCCTTCCAATTTCGAGACCTTGAATGACTTTTTCACAAAGTTCAAGCACATTGTCTTACTCTTGAAGCAATGCAAAGTGGAGAAGGAGGATGATAAGCTCATCCTCGCCATACTCTCCAAACTTGGAGCTAATTATTCAGTTTTTGTCTCTACATTCCATGCGGGGAAGCTCACAACCCCTGGATGGAAGATGCCTACACTTAATGCCTTCATTGAGTCCCTAACAAGTGAACATGATAAGCTTGTCCAGATAGGGATCATCAGATCCTCCCGTGATGAAGCCCTCCATGTCTCGGGGCCCAAAGATCTGAAGGGTAAAGAAAAGTAGCAAAAGAACCCAAAAACTAAATTCAAAGCTCCTAAACCTCAAGTTGAAAACCAACAGCATGATGAGTCTTCCAGCTCAAGGAAGAACAAAGGAAAAGGGAATCATGGAAAGGAAAAAGGAAAAGTGTTCATACTGCGGGAAGGGATTCCACCCTGAACATGCCTGCATGAAGAAGAGGCTTGATGAAGCTACCTCTCTCATTGAGAGAAATCACATCAATCTTCTGGAAATATTTTGGAGGAGAGATCAGCAAGTTCAGGAACCACAACATGAAAAAGGTCATGCCATCATGGCAAGCACTTCGAAGTCCAAAGCACTCTTGATTGATTCTGGAGCTTCGAACCACATGATGGCTGAAGGAGACTCCTTTTCATCCTTGGAGACCGGCAAATCCATCCCCATCCACATGGGAGATGACTCCACCATCATTTCAGAAGGACAAGGTATGGTTGATCTTGAGAATGGCTATTTTTCAAATGTTTTGTATGCACAGTCTCTGGCATCAAATCTCATTAGTGTCTATCAGATGACACATATAGGAGTGCCTAAGAGAGTATCTTTCAGCCCTAATGATGTTGATATAATGGAACTATAATTCGATAAACTCATTGCTAAAGGCCTTGCAAACCATCATGCAAAAGCCTATGAGTTCTCCCACTTTGTGGCGGATTCAAAGCCCACCGCTCTGCTAACTCATGGAAATGAAGTTAGTAGACTGTGGCATGAAAGGTTTGGCCATCTAAATTTCAAATATTTGTAGCAATTACATAAAAACTCCATTTTTGAAGGCCTCCCGGTCATCAAGGCAACCATTGGAAATTGCAAGGGCTGTGTGGTTGGAAAACACCCTGAGCACAAGTTCGATCGGGGGAAGGCAAACCGAGTTACATGCATATTGGGGCTGATACATTCTGATATCAGTAGACCGATGCCTGTCACATCTATGAATGGATCAAGGTATCTTCTGACTTTTATTAATGATTTTTCAAGGTACACATGGGTCTTCTTTCTCAAAAAGAAGTCTGAAGTATGTGAAAAATTTTCTGAATTGAAGGCCTTGATTGAGAATGCCTCTGGGCTTAAGATCAAGATCTTGAGATCTGATAATGGCGGGAAGTATGTCAGTAATTAGTTGCTACACATATGCTCTCAAAGTGGTATTCAAGTCCAAAATTCAATTCCCTACACTCCCCAGCAGAACGGAGTAGCGAAAAGGAAGAATCGGTCTCTCAAGGAGATGACCACCTATATGTTGGAATCAAAGAAGTTGGATGCAAATTTGTGGGATGAAGCCATGCATGCTACAACATACATTCAAAACAGGGTGCCACACTCATCCATGAAAGGGAAGACCCCTTTTGAAGCATACTTTGGACATAAGCTGGATGTGTCGAACCTGCGGGTGTTTGGGTCCACTGCATGGGCCCGGATTCCACTTGATAAAAGAAGGGATTTGCAACCGCAAAGCATAGAATGTATGTTTATTGGGTATTCTGATGAATCAAAAGGTTTCAAGCTGCTGGATATCAAAACAAAATATATCATCATCGAGAGAAGTGTCAAGTTCGATGAGCCTCTTCAGGAGGTGGAACTAGTGAAGGAGAAAACTGTTGAATTTCCTTCCTATTCTACTGAATATTTGGATGATGAAATTGGGGGTGATGAACCTGATTTGGATCCTCTGATTTTTGATATCATTGTGCAGTAAACATCAGATGTTGAATCAGAACCTGAATTACAAAATCATCTTCCCACATGGGCCCGACAGACACTCTCCTCCGCGGGAGATAACATTGGAAATCCAAATGATCCAAGGAGAACCCGGTCTGATTTCCAAAGAGCAGGTGTTGCACTCTCTTGTCCTGATAATTTGCTGTTCAAAACTTGTTATTTGATGATTAGTTTAGACCCAAAATCCTACTACCATGCTCGGAATGATCCGAGATGGCAAGTTTCCATCGATGAAAAGATAAATTCTCTTCAGAAAAACACTACTTGGGAGCTAGTTTCTCTTCCTCCGGGAAGGAAATTGGTTCAATGCAAGTGGGTGTTTCAGACCAAGGTTGCTATTGATGGCATCCCCTGAAAATATAAGGCAAGGCTGGTGGCAAAAGTTTTCTCTCAGGTCCAAGGTGTGGACTACCATGAGAGCTTTGCACCGGTTGCAAAAATGGACTCCATCTACCTAGTTTTGGCAATTTCGGCATCCAAGCACTGGGAAGTGCATCATATAGATGTTAAATCAGCATTTATACATGGAGATATTCATGAGGAGATATACGTGAAGTATCCTGAGGGTTACATCACTGATCCATATTTGGTTTGCAAGCTAAAGAAGCCACTATACGGGTTAAAACATGCCCCAAGAGAGTAGTATTCCAAGATGGATGCCTTCCTTCTCTCGCAAAAATTCCAAAGGTGTAGATCAGATCCAAATGTGTATTTACAGCAGTCTGATGGTAATTTGATTATTATTGTTTTATATGTTGATGACTTACTGATCACAGGTAGCACAGTTGCTTCCATTTCAGCCATCAAAACTACTCTCCACAATGCCTTTGAAATGAGTGATTTGGGGCTCCTAAAACAATTTTTGGGGCTCAAAATTGAGCAAAGTTCTGATGGGATGATGGTCACTCAGTCCAAATACATATCAGACCTGTTAGTCAAATTTAACATGGATGAATGTAGGCCTACACCATTCCCTTTCCTTTCAGGGATCAGCCTTGAAGAAGGAAAAAGCACACCTCCCATGGACTGCACTATCTATCGACAACTGATTGGTAGATTGTTGTACTTGACACATTCTTAGTCTGATATCTGTTTTGCCGTGAATGTTGTATCAAGATACATGTAGCAGCCTCATGATATTCATTGGAATGCAGCCAAGAGGATCCTCCAGTATATTCAAGGAACCAGGACCTACGACATTCACTATGCTGCACACTCCGAGCTAGAGCTGGTTGGATACACAGATTCCAATTGGGCCGGTGATTCTATTGATCGAAAGTCTACTTTTGGATATGTATTCATGTTTGGTGGTGGCCCCATTTTCTGGTCTAGCAAAAAGTAGGCTGCCATAGCATTATCTTCAGCAAAGGCCGAGTATCGAGGAGCGGTGAATGCTTGCATCCATGCAGTTTGGTTGCAAGGCATTCTTTCAGAGTTTGATATCCGGGTAGTAATTTGTCCACTATCCTCTTTTGTGACAATCAAAGTGCTATTAATATTTCCACAGATCCAATTACCAGGAAGAGGACCAAGCATGTAGAGATCCAAATGCACTATATCAGGGAGCTAGTGCATGACAGGACCATCATTCTACAACACTGCCCGACTGGTGAGTAGATTGCATACATCTTCACCAAGAGATTTTCAGAAAATAAGTTCGCTTACCTCCGTTCACTGTTGGGGGTGAGTTCATCAGGGTGATTCAGATTACTTTCAGTGTTCAGCTTGAGGGGGGGGGGTTTCCCACTTGGTTTTCCCTCTTTTCCTCACTTAGTTTGTTTTTTAGCATTGTTTCAGTTTCAGCATTGTACAGGGTGACCTATGGCCTTAGTTGCCAGGGCCCTAGCATTTTTATGCATTTTATGTTTTTCTAACTCCTCCTGAGTATAGCTTAAGGGGGGGTGTTGGAGACATTTGCCACCTTACACAATCATTTTGGTCAATTTGGCCTAGTTAAACCACTATCCTAAGTATTATTGACTTAATTAACATCAAAGGAGCACTAGATGACATCAACTATATCACATCCATGCCTACCTTCAGTCAAGGAGTCTAACTTAGCCTTTCCTACATTCGGGGAGGCTAACTGGAGCACTCCGGGGGTGATCTGAGTGTCATTAATGCCCCATATTGCTAACTGATGGTTACAATTAGTTAAACAGAGTAGTGAAGGTGCCCTCTATCATTAAATTGATTATTTATTAATTATTTAATGAACTGGAGTCAATATAGGCGCCTGCAACCACTTCTGATGTTCAGGTACACTTCAGTTAACCTCATCGGGGTTCATTGGAGTCATTGAAGCGCTACCACTTGATGGTTGGATTGCTGTGACATGTGTCTGACCTACTTTCAGTTAGACTAAGTCATTTATTGCACTTTGACTTCAGTTAGGGCTCAGTTGAGTCAATTAGGGTTTTAATCGATGGTTAACTTGAGTGTTGACTATGGCTTACATTTAGTTAAGCTAGACTCACTCATTCAATTCAAAAGACCTCCTTGAGAATTCGAATTGCTTTGTCATTCATGCTTGCAGCATGATCTTGTATTATTTTACTCATTCTTTGTGTGAATAAACAGTGCGACTACTCATTCTGTAGCCCTTTTTACACTATTTTCATGATTATTGTTATCAATCTTTGATGAGACTTATGTTTAGTCCCTAGATTACTGTGACAGATTAATATGTTTATGGTCATTTCTTGAATGAATGTCACAATACTGATAAAGCAGTGAATAAATGAATGATGAAAGCATTGTCGAGCACTTGGTATGTTTCATGTTAAAATAATGTTAAGATTATTATACAGTCGTATCACTATCATTTACATTTAAGGAATTAGCTGCGTCGCATAGTCGCACCAGTTGTTAAGTTGACAAGGACAAGGTTGTGTCACACGCTGGCTATGTCGCACTGTTGCGCCACTGTCGAGTATTAAAAGACTCCACCCTTTCGAATTTGTCAAGTGCCTTGGCCGCACGCCAAGGGACTGTAATCCCTCCCCGACTGCAGAGACGTGGTTCTGGCAGTTACACATTAAGATATCTCGGGTGAGACTACGCCTGCCTCGCACGTGTTGCCGGCTGAGCTTGATCTGTCGAGCCAATGTATTTGGTGTTCTGTTGGTATTGTGTTGTTGTTGAACCTAGGTCACGAGAGTCAGGAAAAGTAGGCCAACAACTTGGCTGGACAGTCTAAGAAACCCATTTGTGGTATTGACTGTGTGTTATGATTTCTAGTTAGGTGTAAGCATGTTGTTCCCTAGTTCCTTGTGGAAATCATGCCCAACTTAGGGGTGGCAGCGTGTTGAGAGATTAATGAACACACTGGCCTATGGCTAGGTGGAATGTTGCAGTGACATAGCTAGTTGGGGGATAGCTTAATCATCAAGATACATATCTCTGTTACTCTTGTTTATGCAATGTGTTTGCTTATGAATTGTTATGTTCATGATGAATGCTTATTGGTGACTTAAGTAGATGTTTACTTGTGTATATTTACTGCATTTTACTTCTGTTTATGTAGAGTTATAGAGAAGATAATGAAAGGTTGGTTAAAGCTCAAGAAGAGCAGAATCACCTGAATGCAACCATGCTGTAGAGTTTTAAAAACATTCAAAGAAGGATGAGTTCTTAGCATCGGGTAGTAAATCCTAAAGGAAGTATGAGTTGTGCTAGAAGAAGAAATAGGTCTTCGAGTGGATCATATGAAGGAACCACTGAGGGATGAAGTTCTCCTTCTCACAGGGATAAGAAAAAGAGGTGCTACTAGAACCGTTTACGTGATAAATTCAATAAGGCTAAGCCTCCTACCTTTGATGGTGAGGTAAAGAACGGTCAAGAAGATGCAACTTGGCTTCTTGGGATGAGAAAATATTTCCAAGTCCAAGACTACTCTAGAAATATGAAGGCTAGGGTAGTCATATTCAATATGACAGGAAGAGCATCCATATGGTGTCTTAAGTACTTGTCCGGCTGAACCTGAGTTTCCTGGATAATTCAGTTAGTCTTGTTGCCTTAAATTTGATGAGTTCCTGGTCGAGAACATCCGTTCTCAATTAGTGAACTTCCACGACACTAGAATGTTCAGATTCGAGTCCTTCTTGCGGAGGATGTTCATAGCCTATAACAAGGAGGACCCACAAGTACCAGAGTTGGCAATCACTGCTGATATGGCCACGGATTACTGTAAATTCATGAACCAGTTTATGGCTGAAATATGTGAACTCTTCTTCCAGGAAAGGTTACCTAGGGTGTTGCCTGAGATGAGGCAATTGCTGCAACTGTCAAATGGCAAGAAGATAGGGGACTGGTTCCTCACAGAATTTGGAACGACCATAAGGTTGTATGGATTCATACATCCACCCTACATCCTCCCTGCTTTTCTAACCCCCAGGGTTTTATCCCTGGAATTAATCCGGCAAAAACTCATTGTTGAATAAGAACGCTTCTTGAACTTTAAGAAAAGTTCAAGTTTGCTTTTTCCATGGGAATTAAAACCATACACAGTTAGAAGCAGGGTTGTTTTGCCCCTAGTCGCCAACTTGCTTAGAGGCATGGAATTTTCCTTGGGACAAGCGATAAATTATGACCCTCACTAGGTGATTTCCAAAAGAAGGAAAGCTCACAAATGCAGGCCTTTTGAGCACACTGAGGTACTTAGACTTAGAGAAGTGGAAAATTGGGACGATTTCCCTAATCCTGCCCCAATGGATACCAGTGCAGAACAAGACACTGGCTCACAGCTGTCGGGGGTATTTTCTTCCCAAAGAGAGTTGGCTACAGTAGCTGCGATAGCAGGAGAATTCTCGTCACTGGTCAGCTCTTCGGCAATTTCGATGAAAAGAGGGGGCCCTGATCCCATGGAAACTGAAGAAGTGGACACTGCCAGCATGCCCAAGAAATAGAAAGTGGAACAGGGACAACAATTGGTGCAGGCCAAAAGGGGACAGGAAAAGAAGAAGAATTTAGTAAAAGTACACCAATAGGAAGAGCCCGAGGCAGCCGAATTGCAAATACAAGAGTATGTATTTGATGGGAAGACTTCGAGCAAGAATGCGTCCAAAGAAGAATGGCTAAGGTCTTACCGAGACAAGGATGATAAAACCTTCGAGGAGACAACATAACTATACAGCAAAGCCTCGCGGTTTCCTCAACCCAATGTGGCACTAAAAATTGTAAGGGATCATGCCACTGATACCCTTAGCTTAGCCTTGGCAATGGAAGACAAGGTGTATGAGGTCAATGTGAACCTCTCAAAGGTTCCCACTTCTGACATCATACACCTGAACAAAGAGACTGGAGATATACTAAATGCCAGACTGCTTAAGGCTACCATACAGATGTCCAAGCTGGAGGAGAGTAAGGCGAAAAATTCAAATCTTTTAAGAAAAGCGAGAATGGAGAATAAAGGACTCAAAGCCCAAATCAACAGCTTACAAAAGGAAGCTATGCAAATAGAAGGATCTATGTAGAAAGGGATCCTGGCTCAGAAATTGCTCGACGACAGAGATAAGGATATCTAGAGCTTGAAAAAGAAGTTAAAAATCCCTAGCACCCAGCTCGCTCAAGTGGATGAATTGGATGACTTCGAGAGGGAAAAAGAGGCATTGAACTCTGAGCTTACTGACTGCAAGGATAAGCTACTGAAGCTTGAAGAAAAAGGGAGACAGTAGGAATCAAGTATCCAGCTTTTGAAAGGTAGCAAGGCAGAATTGAAAACCAGATTAGCAATGAAGGAAAATGAGCTCCAAAGCAGAAGTACAAGGAATACAATTCAGCCCACAGGTACGGCTAGAGAGATAGATACTAGTTCCCTCTCCAAATCAATGTCCCAAATAGGCCTAAAGGATACTGAGCTCATTAAACTGAAACAACAGGTTGAGGAACTGGAAAAGGAAAGAGTCAAAGAGAAACAAGGAAGAGAAAAGGAAGAGGAGAAATGCAAGGAACTGGCTCAACAAAATGCTAAATTTAGCCAACAGGTGGTCAACAAACTTTCCTTGCAAGGCACTAAGCATCTGATATGGGATCAAATCATCATGGAAGCTAACAAGTTCCATCCCTACCTAGATATTATTTAAGATCATGAAATTGCTATGAAAGAATCCAAGAAACAAGCCCAGATAGTATTTGCAGAAGTGAACAAAAGGCCCTTGGTGACCGCAGAGAATTCCATAACCTTCCTAAGCTCTATGTCAGACGGGTCCGCTAGCAGATATGGTATTCAAAACAGGATCACTGTTGTCTCTGGAGCCAGAAAGATAGTGGCTAAGCACAGAATGATGGAGATGGTACAGGCTAAAATAGAAGTTATAGAGCACAAAGTCCAAGAAGTCATCAAGTTATTCAGACCACTGGTAAGCAGAGGGCTCCCCTTTTTCTAGGAAGAAAAAGGTCCTCTAATGTCTCAGAAGGAGTATCAGGAGTTCCTAGTGCACTGCCAACTAGACCACATCAAATTTGGAGATATGCAACAAGTGTTGTCAAGGAAGGTCGTTTTTGACAAATTGGCCAGTGATTTCGAATTATTGTTTGATTTTAAAGCCACATGCTCCAAAGTCCCCAAGATTTCATACCCGGAAATGATGGACCTTAAAGCACAAGCATATGACATGATATCTACGACCATGCCTGGTCCCGATCTATGGAGAGTCATCCAACAATATGGGTCACCCAAACTCAAAGTGCACTCGTAGGAGTAACAATGATGATACGCGGGAAATTTTCTCGGCGTTGCATGCCTGTCCCGACAGTCTTCTCTCTTAGGGCTTTGTATAGTCATCAATTTCCAGATAGGAGTATGGAATGCTCTCGTGCCTATTTCTTCTTGCGTTTCACATTTCATTGTCTGACCATTTCATGCAAGTCACAGCCAATGTGCCACCTAAGAGGCTATTAGAGGATGTCTTTCTGTTGTAACGAATTTTGATTCCCGGATGCTGTGTGTGTGTTTTTCAAGAGAATTTTAATATAATTGCAGAGCCGAGGTCGGCGTTTTCATACAAGGATTCATGTGTCGTTCACACTTACAGTCTGTTATTTCCTTTCTTATGTGAATGTTTTTCCAGTCTATCTCTCTCGTTTTGTTTTCTTTCATATCTGAAACTTAGGGTATAACAGTTCGGAATTCATACTTGCTATGCTCTGTCTGTTGTTTTAGGTATTCACCAAATTTTTCTTCTAAAGTTGATACAGAATTCATTTTTACAATTCTTTGTGTTGATGGTCTATTCATTTTCCTCCTTTCCACTAGACAATTATAAATCAACTGTGATCGAGTGGCTACCTTGCCCTTGTGTTGAAATCGCTTGCATTAAGTTTTGATTATTCCTATTATATATCTTGACTCCATCCCCCAATGATGCTGTGTTTTGTTTCAACCAATCTTACAAACAATTTATAGTTTCACTTGTATATATATATATATATATATATGGGATTGTTAACATTTGGTGAGAGATCCCTCTCGAAAGAGCAGAAGGCTAGTTCTCTCTTCAAAAGTGGTTTTGCTGTTACCTGGGAGCGAGCCTTCCGCAACCTTTGTTTCGATTCTAGTGCTAACAAACTAGCACCGTTGCCAAGGACGAGATTGAAGATCATCCCTAGGAAGAACGACAAAGATTCAAAGGATAAAGAGTTTCTGTGGGAAAACAGAGATTCTTACATGTAAAGAAGTTTGTATCATTTGCCCTGGCGACTCCACTGAAAGATTCTGGAAGGTGACCTCACTGAGGAGACCGATGAGCAGGAAGGAAGAGATTTGTGTGGGAAAATGGAAATTTCTAAGTTCACAAGAAATTTGTACGTTCGTCCTGGTGACTCCATGCCTACTCCGACCAGTACCACACTAGATATCCCGGCTTCCCGAAAGATCCACACAAGAGGTAACTCTGAGACCGAAACTTTAATCAGTGTGGATAATCTAGAAAGAATACTTAGAAATAGAAATAAAGAGAAATTGGATTCTCCATTGTTTGATACTTCATCATCTCAAGATTTGTACAGCTTAGCTGAACTCGAGTGGGGGGTTGGGGCTGAAAGACTGCTAACCAAATCAAAGTTTGAATATGACCTAAGAAAAGCTGGGGTAGACCCTAATACACTGCAATCCTATATGCTTGATTCTTTGTGGCTGAACCTAGAAACCCCACCAAAAGCTGAAGAGATAGCCCCTATCTTTCAGAACACCCAGTTACCCAACCCCCTGCCTGTTCCTAACTGACCTACCCCAATGGCTGCTGCTAGATTTGCCCCGTTAGGCCTACCTCTTGTTCTACACGACCTCCCTATGAATTATGCCCAAAGAATCGCACTCTATGGCGGGGAGGGGAATGTCTCAGCAAGGTACCATGTGGACAAGTTCGACGACTTCATCGACCTAGAAGAGGTGGATGATGAAGATGTCAAAATTTGGTTGTTCGCTCAGAGTTTGTCTGGGGAAGCCAAGAAATGGTACAAAGATCTACCACCTAGGTCTATCCGCAGCTTCGCTGGCTTTCAAACCATATTTCTAGAAAGATGGGATGATAAACAGAGCCCCTTACAGGTCTTGTCTCAATACAACAATCTGAAGAAAGGAGGTTTTGAATCAGTCCATGAGTTTTCCAGCAAATTCATGCAAGTCTACAACTCAATACCTGCCGATATCAAACCTTCGTCCGGGGCGGCTAAGCTTCATTACGCAGATGCCTTTGAAAATGATTTTGCTTTGTTATTGAGAGAAAGAAAGTCAAACACTCTCCCAGCCATGTTTAATGATGCCCTAGAAGTAGAGGCTAATATGATGGCATGTGGGAAAATTAAGCCAAGGGTGGAGATTGACAGAAGGAAAGGTAGAGAGGAGGCACATCCCTCTACTTTCACCTCTTCATCTAGTGATATGAAATTTGAGATGATGCTCAAAACTATGGAAAAGTTGATGGACAGGCCAATGGTAGAGGCCAAACCGGAGAACTGGGAGCAGAACGAGCCTTAGATAAGGAATCCCAATTTTAGGAGGCAGGTCCCTCCCCCGCTCCAACCAAATAGACCAAGGGATGTGAGGAATCTGAGGAACCAAGAAGAGTAGCTAATCAAGCCTCCTTTCCCTAAAAACTATGTGGCTGCCGAAGATGAAGCTGAATCCGCCGAAGATCATATCCATCATTTCGACGATTTGGACTCTGAGATCTACTTGACTGAAGAGGAACATGATATGTTCGCTCAGGTGGATGACAAGACCCTGACTGAGGAATTGGAGCAATATCATAAGGGGTATATGCATGCTATAGACGACACCAGGAAGATCAAGTTAAGAAGTAGAGATGTCGTTATACATAAAAAGGTGGCGACTCTGCTGGTGACACTGCTATACATAAGGGAGGGTTAAACCGAGACCAGCCTTCTAGTAGTCAGACCGGCCCTAAGAAAGGAAATGACAAACAAAAAGGGCCGATGGCACCTAGAAAAGTGGAAAAGGGGAGCAGTAATGTGAGAGAGTTGGAGCTAGTGGCACCTGTCGAACTGGGCAAAACTCATCCCATGTTTAATATCCAAAACGAGCTAGCTAAGCTAAAGGTCTTGATTCCTTTCAATGAATTATTGAGGAATTAGGAGTACAGGGACACTATAACAACGATGATTGCAAATCAAGGTGAAGCTCACCCGGATATCTTAGAGCTGACTGAAGACAATCCCACTATTATTCTGGGATCTAAGATTGACAGCATGGACAACAATGACAAGGAAGTGCCCCCCTTTTACATGAGCTTGAATGTACATGATATGGTGTTACACAATGCTATGCTGGATTCGGAAGCCTCACACAATCTGATGCCAAAGGGAGTGGTAGAAATCCTGAGATTGGAGATTACGAGGCCTTATAAAGACTTATATTCCTTTGATTCTAAAAGGGTAAAATGTCTGGGATTAATCAAAGACATGGTGGTATCATTAAATAAGTTGCCCTCTAAAGTTGTGGTCATGGACGTCGTCGTGGCCGACATTCCTCCCAAGTTTGGTATTCTGCTATCAAGGTCTTCGACTTCAAAGCTGAAAGGCAGCTAGCAAATGGACATGACTTATCCAACAATTCCTGTTTGGAATGAAAGCAAAAGGTTATATAGCAAGAAGAGGTTGCCTTATGTCCTAAGCAGTCAAACTCAACCTGACATCCATCAGGTTTATGCCGTCGACATGGACTTGGGGTCCTCTACTTTCTTCAATGATATATCTCCTTGCGACTCAGAGGTTGTTGCACCACAAAAGGATAAAAAAGAGGCCAGCAAGCTGAAAGCTGTGGAGAGGAAGCAAATGGACGAAGGATTGTGGAAGATGTATTTTGACGGCTCGATGTCTAAAGCAGGTGCTAGAGCATGTGTGTATATAATATCCCCCACTGAAGATACCAAAACCTACTCTTATAATTTGGTCTTTGAATGCTCTAACTATGTAGCAGAGTATGAAGCCTTGTTACTAGGCCTATATGCACTAAAAGGTTTAGGAGCGAAAAAGTCGAAATTTTTGGGGACTCAGAGCTTGTAGTAAATCAAGTGAATGATATCTATCAGACTAAACATCCAAGAATGAGAGCATACCGGAATGAGGTATGGGATATGTTTGGAAATTTCTTCACTGAACATATGGTCCAAGTGATTCCCAGAGACGAGAATGCGATAACAAACTCTCTAGCGACTGCAGCAGGAAAACTTGAAACTCCCCCGGTGGGAAAAAGGAAGTACAAAGTGGAGCTTGTAAACATGCCTTCCATACCAGATAATACTAAATATTGGTAGGTTTTCGAAGATGATATGCAGATCAAAAGATTTCTGGAGATGTCTGGTGAGTTTGTAAACACTCACATTGATGGAGATAGTGTTGACCCCGAAAATTTCCTAGACATTGAAGAGGAAGGGGAAGGAGCCGTCGGGACGGGAACGCTGAAGGATTCCTTGGGAGGAAGGGATATAGTCCAATTGAAAAGCAATCATATTCCCAGGGGCCTGATCCCTTTGGAATCTATTTTTGACCAAAATGATGTAGCCAGGGATCCAAAGGTTGAGCCTGCCACGGATGCCGTCGAAGATGTGGATATCGACACTGAAGGTGACCCTAAAATTGTAAAATTGTCCAAGAAATTGCCCACTAAAGAAAAAGAAGGGTATGTGAACCTAATGAAAAAGTACACGGCTGTGTTTGCATGGAGTTATGAGGATCTCAAAGAATATGACACTTCTATCATACAACATACTATTTTGATTAAACCCATAGAAAAGCCATTCAGGCAAAAACTCAGGAGGATTAATCCGAAGCTGGTGCCCATTATTGAAAAAGAAGTAAAAGGGTTGTTTGATGCAAAGATAATAGTAACTCTAGGGTTTTCAAAATGGGTAGCCAATTTGGTTCCTGTCCGAAAAAAGAATGGGGAAATAAGGCTGTGCGTAGATTTCAGGAATATAAATAAATTCTCTTTGAAAGATAACTACCCATTGCCAAAGATGGACCAGATCCTATAGAGGGTGGTAGGCTCAGAGAGGATATCCACTATGGATGGTTTTCTGGGTACAATCAAGTGAAGGTGTTTCCTGAAGACCAAGAAAAAACTGCTTTCACCACACCTTGGGGTACATTCATGTACGCGAAGATTCCGTTTGGGTTAGTGAATGTCGGAGAAACTTTCCAACGTGCCATGGATATTGCTTTTGCAGATGAGAAAGACAAATTTGTGGTGATATACATGGATGACATTACTGTGTACTCCAGGTGGGCTAAAGATCATATCAGGCACCTGGAAAGAGTTTTCATTAAATGCAGAAAGTATGGCATTTCCTTGAATCCTAGAAAATCGAACTTCGCTCTGGAAGAAGGAAAGTTGATGGGGAACATTATTTCAAAAGAAGGGATCAGAATCGATCCAGACGGGGTAAAAGGCATTTTGAAAGTAGAAGAACCAAGGAGTAAGAAAGAAATCCAATCTTTCATCGACCAAGTCAACTTCTTGAGGATATTCATCCCTAGCTTCGCTGAAATCCTGATGGACATTACGTACATGCTAAGGAAAGATCATGAAATTAAGTGGATGATGGGAGCCAAGAAAGATTTCAAAGATATAAAATAGGGAATTTCAGAAGCTCCTCTTCTGATTAGCCCAAATTTTGAAAAGGATTTCATAGTATTCTCGTATGCCTCAGAACACACTGTAGTGGCAGTGTTGCTGCAAAAGAATGATCGGGGTGAAGAACAGCCTATAGCATTCTTCAGTAAGATATTGAGAGATGGAGAACTGAAATATAGTATAATGGAAAAGCAAGCCTACGCCTTGGTTAAATCCTTGAAATATTTCAGAATCTACATCCTCCATTCCCACATAATTGCCTACGTACCCTGCAGTATAGTGAAGAGCATACTTACACAACCTGAACCAGAAGGAAAGAGAGCTAAATGGGTTGCAGTGCTCTTGGAATATGACATAGAAATCAAGCCCACGAAGTTAGTCAAAGGGCATGGATTAGCTAAGATGATGATGGACTCCCATTGTGACTCTCTGCAGCTGAATTTTCTTGCTTGTCAGTTGGGTCAGGAAGAAGTAGAGGTGCAGGTGAAGCCTGATTTCTCCGCATCCTCTTGGTATGCTGGCATTGTTTTTGTATTGCAGAATTTACAACCCCCTGCCGGGCTAAGCAAAACCTGAGCTAGATCTATAAAACTGAAAGCTGCAAAATTTTGCATCATAGAACAGTACCTCTACTAGAAAGACCCCAGGGGGATACTGCTAAACTATCTTCTGGAGGACGAAGCTCAACGTATGGAAAAGGAATTTCATGAAGGAGATTGTGGAGGACACCATTCCTGGAAAGTTACCGTGAACAAAATTCTGAGAGCGGGATTTTATTGGACCACATTGTTTTCGGACATCTTTAAGAAAACGACTAAATGCCACCAGTGTCAAATTTTTGTGGGGAGAAGGAAGGCGGTGTCTCTCCCCCTCAACCTGATATCTATGGAAGCTCCTTTCCAGCAATGGGGGTTAGATTTCATCTGTGAGATTAATCCAAACTCCTGCGAGTAGCATAAGTGGATTTTGACTGCCACTGATTACTTAACAAATTGGATTGAGGTCACACCCACCAGGCAGGCTACATAAGAGGTGATAATGGATTTCATAGAAAACAATATTCTGGCAAGGTTTGGCTTCCTAAGGCGGATTGTAACTGACAACGCCTCTGCATTTAAATCCAGAAAGATGATCAACTTTTGCCACAAGTACCATATAATCCTGAATCATTCTATGACTTATTACCCACAGGGGAATGGATTGGCCAAATCTTCCAACAAAAGCCTTGTGAGGATCATTAAGAAAATGTTGGAGGATAACAAGAAAGCTTGGCACACTAAATTGAAATATGCCTTGTGAGCTAACAGAATCAACACCAAAAGGGCTTTTGGCATGTCACCATTTCAGTTAGTATATGGAGCCGAAGTAATTTTTCCTGCCTCTTTGGGCGTTCCAGTCATAAATTTATTACGGGATCCATTGGACGAGCCCAATCCCATTCAAAGAAGGATCAACCAGATCATTGAGCTTTATGACGTAAGGGACAAGGCTTATGATAAAGTCTAGATAGACCAGGAGAAAATGAAGAATACCTTCGACACGAGAGTAAAAGAAGATGTTTTCCAGGTCGATGACTTGGTGTTAAAATGGGATGCCCCTCACGAGGACAAAGGGAAGCACATAAAATTCAATCATTTGTGGGTGGGCTCTTATCTTATTGCGATGCATAAAGGAGACAATGCTTTCATTTTGCAGTATCCTGATGGGTCGCTTTATGAAGGAGGCGCGATGAATGGACGGTTCCTGAAGCATTACTTGGAATAAAGGGACTTAGTTCCATGTATCATAGTGTAAATATGTCTTATGTTTTAATTAGTACGGATGGCGAATCGAAATATTTGAAGCCCGTGGAGAAGGCCCTAAGATCAGAAGAGGTAACCATTCTTTCAGAATTTGTTTTTCTCTTAGGTAATAAAATAATAGGAGGTTCTCAATAGATGAGGCTACTGGTCTAGGGGGTTCTTTGCTACTTCACTAGGAGGATAGCATCCCTCGTGGAGCCGGTTGTTAACACTCTGTTAAATTTTGGGCATAAGTGATACTCGCGTCCTTTAGCCCCATCGAGAGGTGTTGAAAAGACAGCATAGTATTCGCAGAAGGAGCCGAGGGCATGCACAAGATAACATCCAGCCTTCGAAGTCAACTTTGGTGATAAATGCCGAAAGCAGTGAAACGGTTTGTGGATTGGAGATATGGGGCTAAGAAGGAAGCATGGGGCGCGCTAGAGGCGTAAAAAGGGAATCATGATCAAAGGCTGATGTTGATCAGAGGGAAGATCAATGGCATTAACCCTTTTCGCACGGTGAACATTTCTGACCCAAGCTGCTTTTTGGATTTGTGAAATAGTTTAAAGAATGGATGCATCCAACGGTCGAGATTGGGACCCAAGAAAATCTGCGACTGAGAATGATCTCGCATCCTGAACTAGCAAGGGCGAAAGCAGCTATCCCGGATCGCTAAAAATGGTATGGGCCATTTTGATCAATGGTGCATATAAGAGCGGAGGGAGATTGGTAGCTATAATTCATTTCGCAATCTGGAGTAGCACGGAAGAAAACATAACCTCACTTTGCGAAGAGTGGTGGGGTCCGTCCAAATCGACGGTTGTGAAGGAAGTTGATCTCGATTGACGGTTGCGCTGCACACGCGTGAAGTAAGGTAAGGCATGGAATAAACAACCCCACATATCCAAGGTGCAGATCATGAAGAATAAGATCTACGGTGCAAACTGTCTGGGAAATGCACGGAGGTTATGTTGTGTAAAAAACTATATAGAGGCCCAGACGAAGTCGCAAAGATTTTTCCTTTGTGAAACTTCAAAGCCATCAAATATCCAACCACATCCAGAGCACCAACCCAGACGGGCCATGAGACTATGCTACAGAACAAGGTAAGCTCTTAATACCCCTCAGTGTTATTTAAGAATGGGAGAAGTAGAAGTGGTTGGGGTCAGAGATGATGTAGAGCTTGAGGCCGTAGGTCGGAGGACAGAAGAGAGCCTGTTAGATGAAAACGTTGAGATTTTTGATACTATCCTGGTGGGAGAAGCTATTGAAACCGCCAAAGGCAAAATGGAAGCTCTTAAGAACCAAGGTAGAGATACCTGCGGTGTTTTTGACTCTTTCTTCCACTTCTTCTCTGTCGACCAAACCCCACATTGCCCTGAATTTGTCGAATGGTGTGCAGACAATTTCTCTATCACCGAGGGTGTTATTATGAATAAATATAAGTCTGAAATCCTTTTCCTAGTTAAATCTTCTGTCATCCGCAAAACCATGGATATCCCTGATGAATTCACCCATATATCCCAAGACTACCGAGAAGAAGACATCGTACATTGTTTTAGAGAGTCTACTGATGAGAGTAAAGAAAACTTCCTGAAAGCCTGTTCTAAACCCAATGGAAAACCCGTTGACATATCTTACCCTATTGAGCTCAGCCAATTCAACGAAGAAACTTAGTGGTACATATCCATGGCCTGTCAGTTCCTAGGTCTATATATCGACACATACGTCCCAGATTCATTGCTGAGTCTTTTATTCGTCTTAAGTACTTGTCTGGATGAACTTGAGCTTCCTGGACAATCTGGTCAGTCTTGTTGCCTTAAATTTGATGAGTTTCTGGATGAGAACATCCGTTCTCAGTTAGAGAACTTCCACGACACTAGAATGTTCAGATTCTAGTCCTTCTTGCTGAGGATGTTCATAGCCTATAACGAGGAGGACCCGCAAGTACCAGAGTTGGAAATCACTGCTGATATGGCCACGGATTCTTTAAATTCATGAACTAGTTGATGGTCGAAATATATGAACTCTTCTTTCAGGAAAGGTTACCTAGGGTGTTGCCTAAGATGAGGCAATTGCTGCAACTGTGGAATAGCAAGAAGATAGGGGACTGGTTCCTCATAGAATTTGGAACGACCATAAGGTTGTATGGCTTCATACATCCACCATACGTCCTCCCTGCTTTTATAACCCCAAGGGTTTTCTCCATGGAATTAATCTGACAAAAACTCATTGTCAAAGAAGAACACTTCTTGAACTTTAAGAAAAGTTCAAGTTTGATTTTTCCATGGGAATTAAAACCATACATAGTTAGAAGCAGCGTTGCTTTGCCCCTGATCGCCAACTTGCTTAGAGGAATGGAATTTTCCCTGCGACAAGCGATAAATTATGACCCTCACCAGGTGATTTCCAAAAGAAGGAAAGCTCACAAATGCAGGAATTTTGAGCACACTCAGGTACCTGGACTTAGAGAAGTGGGGAATTGGGATGATTTCCCTAATCCCGCCCCAATGGATACCAGCGCGGAACAAGACACTGGCTCACAGCTGCCGGGGGTAGTTTCTCCCCAAAGAGAGTTGGTTACAGTAGCTGCGATAGTAGGAGAATTCTCGTCACTGGTTAGCTATTCGATAAGTTCGATGAAAAGATGGGGGCCTGACCCCATGGACACTGAAGAAGTGGACACTGCCAGCATGCCCAAGAAATAGAAAGTGGAACCATGACAACAATTGGTGTAGGCCAAAAGGGGAAAGGAAAAGAAGAAGAATTTAGTAAAAGTATAGCGACAGGAAGAGCCCGAGGTAGTCGAATTGCAAATACAAGAGTATGTATTTGATGGGCAGACTCTGAACAAGCATGTGTCCAAAGAAGAATGGTTGAGGTCTTACCAAGACAGGGCTGATAAAACCTTCGAGGAGACAACAGAACTATACAGCGAAGCCTCATGGTTGCCTTAACCCAATGTGGCACTGAAAACTGTAAGGGATCATGCCACTGATACCCTTAGCTTAGCCTTGGCAATGGGGAACAAGGTGTCTGAGTTCAATGTGAACCTATCAAAGGTTCCCACTTCTGACATCATACACCTGAACAAAGAGACTGGAGATATACTGAATGCCAGATTGCTTAAGGCTACCATACAGATGTCCAAGTTGGAGGAGAGTAAGGTGAAAACTTCAAATCTTTTAAGAAAAGCGAGAGTGGAGAATAAAGCACTCAAATCCCAAATCAACAACTTACAAAAGGAAGCTATGCAAATAGAAGGACCTGCGCAGAAAGGGAGGCTGGCTCAAAAATTGCTCGATGACAGAGATAAGGAGATCCAGACCTTGAAAAAGAAGTTAAAAATCCCTAACACCCAGCTCGCTCAAGCAGATGAATTGGCTGACTTCGAGAGGGAAAAAGAGGCATTGAACTCTGAGCTTACTGACTGCAAGGTTAAGCTACCGAAGCTTGAAGAAAAAGGGAGACAGTGGGAAGCAAGTATGCAGATTTTGAAAGGTAGCGAGGAAGAATTGAAAACTAGATTAGCAATGAAGGAAAATGAGCTCCAAATCAGAAGTACAAAGAATACAATTCATCCCACAGGTACGGCTGGAGAGATAGATACCAGTTCCCTCTCCAAAGCAATGTCCCAGATAGGCCTAAAGGATATTGAGCTCATTAAACTGAAACAACAGGTTGAGGAACTGGAAAAGGAAAGAGTCAAAGAGAAATAAGGAAGAGAAAAGGTAGAGGAGAAATGCCAAGAACTGGCTCAACAAAATGTTAAATTGAGCCAACAAGTGGTCGGCATACTTGCCTTGCAAGGCACTAGGCATCTGATCTGGGATCACATAATCATGGAAGCTGACAAGTTTCAGCCCTACCTAGATATTATTGAAGATCATGAAATTGCTATGGAAGAAGCCAAGAAACAAGCCCAGATAGTATCCGCAGAAGTGACCAAAAGGCCCTTGGTGACCGCAGAGAACGCCATAACCTTCTTGAGCTCTATGTCAGACGGGTCCGCTAGCATATATGGTATTCAAAACAGGAACACTGTTGTCTTTGGAGCTAGAAATATAGTGGCTAAGCATAGAATGATGGAGACGGTACATGATAAAATAGAATTTATAGAGCACAAAGTCCAAGAAGTCGTCAAGTTATTCAGACCATTGGTAAGCAGAGGGCTCCCCTTTTTTTGGGAAGAAAAAGGTCCTCTAATGTCTCAGAAGGAGTATCAGGAGTGCCTAGTGCACAATCGACTGGACCACAGCAAATTTGGAGATATGTAACAAGTGTTGTCAGGGAAGGTCATTTTTGACAAATTGGCTAGTGATTTTGAATTATTGTTTGATTTTAAAGCCACATGCTCCAAAGTCCCCAATATTTCATACCCGAAAATGATGGAGCTTAAAGCACAAGCATACGACATGATATCTATGACCATGCCTGGTCCCGATCTATGGAGATTCATTCAACAATATGGGTCACCCAAACTCAAAGTACACTCGTAGGAGTGATAATGATGATACGCGGGAAATTTTCTCGGCGTTGCACGCCTGTCCCGACGGTCGTTTCTCTCAGGGATTTGTACAGTCATCACTTGCTAGATGGGAGTATGGAATGCTCTCGTGCCTATTTCTTCCCACATTTCACATTTCATTGTCTAACCGTTTCATGTAAGTCGCAGCCAATGTGCCACCTAAGAGGCTGTTAGAGGATGTCCTTCTGTTGTAACAAATTTTGATTCCCAGATTTTGGTCTGGGAAATCCAACAACTATAAATGTACCTCCTGAAGAAGGAGAAGGGGTTGAAAACCATTATAATTTTGCTGTGTGTGTGTTTTTCAAGAGAATTTTAATATAATTGCAGAGCCGAGGTCGGTGTTTTCATACAAGGATTCATGTGTCGTTCGCACTTACAGTATGTTATTTGCTTTCTTATGTGAATGTTTTTCCATTTTATCTCTCCTGTTTTGTTTTCTTTCATATCTTAAGCTTAGGGTATAACAGTTCAAAATTCATACTTGCTATGCTCCGTTTATTGTTTCGGGTATTCACCAAAGTTTTCTTCTAAAGTTGATACATAATTCATTTTTACAATGCTCTTTGTTGATGGTTTGTTCATGTTCCTCCTTTCCACCAAACAATTATAAATCGACTGTGATTGAGTGGCTACCTTGCCCCTGTGTTGAAATCACTTGCATTAAGTTCTGATTATTCCTGTTATATATCTTGACTCCATCACCCAATGATGTTGTGTTTTGTTTCAACCAATCTTAAAAAAAAATTATAGTTTCACTTGTATATATATATCTGGCATTGTTAACATTTGGCGAGAGATCCCTCTCGAAAGAGCAGAAGGCCAGTTCTCTCTTCAAAATTGGTTTTGTTGTTACCCGGGAGCGAGCCTTCCGCAACCTTTGGTTCGATTCCAGTGCTGACAATGTGGAAGTAGTTCCAGAATTTATTTAGGCAGAAGTACCTCTCTGATAGGTAATATGATGGTAATATTAAAGAATTCCATGAGCTAAGATTGGGCAACAAACCATGGAAGAGTATGCAAACAAGTTCTTGGAACTATTGAGATATGTCAGGTATATCAGGGATGATAAAGTAAAAATCTAGCGTTTTCTGAGTGGGTTGCCTCATTCTTACAAAGACAAGATTGAGTTTGATGAGCATAGAACTATGGAAGAGGCTATCAGGAAGGATAAGTATTGCTATGAGCAAAGCATGGGAAAACTTGATTACCATAAGGCATAGAAGGATAAGAGGAATGAAAATTATAACCAAAGAAAGAAAGGTTTCAAACCCTCTAACTTCTGAAATCAGCAGAGGCAGCCATCACTAGCTACGAGTCAGCCAACAAGAGTGATGGGAGACAAGACAAGAGATCTCAAGGATACAAGAGAACCGTTCCAATGCTGGAAATGTGGAAGACCCCACTCGTGTAGGAACTATCCGCAGCAGAATGGGAAAGCAATGAAAGTTCAGAACATCCAAGAAGCAGAAACTGTGGGTCAAGTGGCAAGGACCAACCCTAGGATTTATGTAGCGCTAGAGGATCGCCAGCTAGATCATCAGTCAACTGTGGTTGAAGTTGTAGGTAAGTTTGCTAAGCAATATCTTTCTGTTTCGATTGACCCTGGATCTACTCATAGTTATATTACTCATAGATTTGGTTAGTTTTGTGCTTTTAAGAATTTAAAGCATAGCAAATCATGGTTAGTTTAAACAGCCACTAGAACCAAGAGAAAGGTTAGTGAAGTGGTAGAAAAATGTCCATTGGTTTTGAATGGGATTGTCACGTGTGTAGATCTAAATTTTCTACCACTTGGTTCCTATGATGTTCTAATTAGAATGGATTGGTTAGAAGCTCATAGAGTTAAGCTTGATTGTTACAACAAAACTTTTGAGTGCATAGATGAAGAAAGCAACTTAAGAGTGGTAAGAGGCATTCCTAAAGGGATTTATGTCAGGCAGATTTCAGCAATGTAGCTGAAGAAGTTCTATAAGAAGGGTTTCCAGTTGTATATAGCCCATGGTTTGAAGGTAGCAGAGAATGAAATTCCTAGGTTAGAGGACTTTCATGTGTTGCAGGAATTGAAGGATGTTTTTCCTGATGAGATTCCATAAATTCCTCCAAAGAGGGACATCGATTTAATAATTGAACTTGTTCCAGGAGAAGCACTGGTGTCTAAGAAACCTAAATGATGAGCACACCAAAAATGCTAGAGCTAAAGATGTAGCTGCAAGAGTTGTTGGAAAAGAAGTATATCAAGCCAAGTGTGTCTCCTTGGGGAGCACCAGTTCTGTTTGTAAAGAAGAAAGATGGTACACTTAGGTTTTGTATTGATTAGAGACAATTAAACAAAGTCACCATGAAGAACAAATACCCTTTGCCTAGAATTGATGACCTCTTTGATCAAATGAAAGGAGAAAAGGTATTTTCGAAGATTGACTTAAGGTCTAGTTACCATCAGGTAAGAATCAAGGATGAAGATATTCATAAGACAACCTTCAGAACAAGGTATGGACATTATGAGTTTGTAGTGGTAGCATTTGGTCTCACAAATGCACCAGCTACATTTATGTGCCTTATGAATAGTGTCTTCAGCAAGTATTTGGACAAGTTTGTTCTTGTTTTGCTAGATGACATTCTTGTCTATTCTAAGAACAAGGAAAAACATGAAGAAGAAATGAGATCGATATTGCAATTGCTAAGGGAGCATAAGTTGTATGCCAAGTTGAGAAAATGTGACATATACAGAGATATAATTCACTATTTGGGTCACATCATCTCACAGGAAGGAATATCTATGGACCCTGAGAAGATTGTGGCCATTATGAATTGGCCTACTCCAAGAAATGTGACAGATGTGAGATCTTTTATGGGACTTGCTAGATACTACAGGAGATTCATTGAAGGATTCTCCAAGGTTGCATATCCCATCACTTCTTCACAAAGGAAGGGGATAAATTTTGAATGGACACCACGGTGTGAGGAAAGCTTTCGGAAGTTGAAGAATCTTCTCACAAGTGCACCAATCTTGAAGATTGCAGAACTAGAAAAGGAGTTTGTGGTGTGTACTGATGCATGCGGTCAAGGACTTGGAGGAGTTCTTATGCAAGACAACCACGTGGTATGTTATGAGTCCAGAAAGTTGAAAGATCATGAGAAGAACTATGCTGCTCATGACTTAGAACTTGCAGCCATAGTACATGCTCTCAAGATGTGGAGGAATTACTTAATGGGAAAAAAATTTGAGCCAAGGACAGACCACTGTGGTCTTAAATATTTGTTTGATCAACCAACTTTGAATTCTAGGCAAGCTAGATGGCTGTAGTTTTTATGTGAGTTTGATTTTAAGATAAACCACATAAAGGGAAAAGAGAATAAAGTGGTTGATGCATCGTCAACAGAAAGATGCATGAAATGCATGTGGCATATCTTAGTATTTTCTAATCATATTTGAGACAATAGATTGTTAATCATGTTGCTGAAGATGAAATGTATGTGCAGGTAAAAGACAAATTGCAGCAACAAAGTCTTGAGAAGAGGTACAAGGGATATAAATTGGAAGAATATGGACTTCTTCCTTATAAAAACAGAATTTATATTCCAAATGTAGCATACTTGAGGAGAGTTCTTATGGATGAGATCCATCAAGCTCCATATTCTGGTCACCTAGGATATTAGAAGACAGTTGCTACAGCTAGAAAGCAGTATTTTTATCCAGGAATGAAGAAGGACATTACTGAGCATATTTTAGGTTCATGAAATGTCAGCAGGTAAAAGTTGAGCATCAACACCCAACAGGTTTGTTGTAGCCTTTGCCAGTTCCAGAATGGAAATGTGAAGTTATTTCCATGGATTTTATTACAGGATTGCCAATGACTTGGAGGAAACAAGATTCCATCATGGCTGTGGTGGAAAAGTTGACAAAGGCAACACATTTTACACCGGTTAAGTCCACACATAAAACTCATGATATTGCAAAAATCTTCATGAAGGAGATTTTCAAATTGCATGGATTTCCTAAGGCAATAGTTTCTGACAGGGATCCGAAATTCACTTCCAATTTTTGGAAGGGTTTGTTTGTAGATTTGAGTACAAAGTTGAACTTCAACACTTCCTACCATCCTCATACTAATGGACAAAAAGAGAGAGTGAATCAAGTGCTAGAATACATGCTTCGCATGTATGTGATGGAAAAACCAACCAAGTGGGAAGATTACTTACACTTGGTAGAATTTTCCTATCACAATGGACAACAAGCATCCTTGGGAATGAGTCCATATGAATCTTTGTATGGAAGAAGGTGTAGAACACCTGTGATATTTGATAATATAGTGAACAAGATTGTGATTGGTACAAAATTGCTCAACGAAATGGAGCAAGAGGTTGCAAAGATCAGGCAAAATTTGAAAGCATCCCAGGACAGACAAAAGAGCTATGTAGATAAGCATAGAGTGCATAGAGAGTTCAGTGTTGGGGATCATGTTTACCTCAGAGTGAGGGCAAGGAAGAGTTCCTTGAATCTTGGAAGTTGTGTCAAGCTGTCTCTTAGATATTGTGGGTCATTTGAAGTGCTTGAAAGAATAGGGCCAGTTTCATATAGAATTGCATTTCCTGCTAGAACTAGGGCTCATAATGTTTTTCATGTTTCTTTGCTTAAGAAATATGTACATGATCCTAACCATGTGATTGATTGGGATGTGATTCAGGTGGAACCCGAGGGAGAGTCCCAAACCGAGCCATTACGCATCCTCGACAGGAAGGTCATAGTGCTCTGGAATCGAGCCGTTGGACATGTGAAGGTGCAGTGTGAGCACTACGGTCTTGAAGAGGCTATGCAGGAGCTCGATGATGCCATGTGATTGGGACATCCATTTTTCTTCAATTTTGAAGAGCACCGAGGATAGTGCTGATTGAAGGGGGAGAGGAATGTCATACCCTGGTTTTGACCCCAAAGGGGAGGGGAATGTGTGCCCTGGTTTTGACCCCATGGTATTGAATTGTACATGATGTAAATATTGTATTGAAATCATGGTGAGGAGCTCAAGGCCACGACCCTACAATTTATTGATATTTTGTATAGGTGATCAAGGTTGATGCCTATGACGATAGTGCTAAATCAAGCACAACATATTTTGAATATAATGTAAATATACAATTAATAAAATACCACATCTATCTATGGGACTGCAACGTGAAAGATATGGGGCCATGATTCCACAAGGGATAGGGTGGGGAGTTAGCCAACCTCCCTCTTAAGCCAATAGGGTGTAACTGGATGCTAATGGAGAAACCCATGAACCCTCAACTACGTTTTTTTGTCCTCTGTCCTCAATCATCAATTTCTTTCAGAAGTTGGTTGAGGCAGTTAATTCCTTAGGTAGAGCAAGGCATGGCAGTCTGATTGCTTTTATGAGCAGTCCTGCAAGTCTGCAGTCTGGGAAGTCGTGATCTTGCTTCTAACGCAAGGAAGCACATGATGTGTGTTAGTCTGTACTTACTCTCAGTGGCGAGAAGGTTTGTTGTTGTTCATCATGGTGGTAGGACACCATTCTATTCAATATTCCTGAAAATTCTACCATTATGTTGTTCCAGACCATTAGATCATTCTGATTAGCTTGTTCATGCGTGTTGTTGTTGGTTCACTACCCTAAGTAGCGGAAGAATATTTTTGTTGTATTTTGTTGAGTTATTGGGAGGTGGAGATCTCTCAATTTTATGAGAGTGTGACACTCAGTAGTTTCCCGATTTCCCTGGAGATGTGCAATGTGGTGGTTCGACCATCTTGAGTTGCGAACATCTGGTTCCGTAGTGTTTGTCTGTGTGGAATTGTGGTATGAGACCCTATTTTATTTGTGTTACAAAGTGAAGCCTGTGTGACTGTATTTTCCTTGTGAATTGATGTGGTGTGCATCCCTGTTTGGGTCTGAAATACTTAGGAGTAGAAGATGCCCAAAATTGCCTGATATCCCTGGTGAAGAGAGGAACCTCACAGACAGATCAAGAGGGGTTGGAAATTCCTTTAATGCACACCCTAGGAATCATTGGAAAGGGAAGGTATGGCCTGAGGGAAATGTGTAGTAGTGAAGGGAATACTTCCTTGTGTTGGGTGTGTAGGTATGGTGAAGTTCCAAGGTTGGTAGATCTAGTGTAGGTGTCCATAGCTCTATGGTTGAGCTCACTAGCTAACAACTCTACCTTTCCATTGCCTTGGTAGCATGAGAAACCCAACTATTGGTTGGTTTGGCTGAGATGTGTTGTGCATTTGACCCGTGAGTGAGTCTTTGGCTTGATAGCCTGTGGAGCCCAATTGTATATTGGCTTGGTTGTGTCTTGTTGTGAACTATGTACAATCCGTGAAACCCAACTGTAGGTTTTATTGACTGTGTCAATGTGTGTTGGATTGTTTGCATGTAGCCTATTAAACCCAGTTGTGTATTGGCTCGGATGGACAGTCTGAGAAACCCATTTGTGCGTTTGACTGTGTGCTATGAGTTCTGGCTAGGCGTAAACCTGTTGTTCCTTATTTCCTTATGGAAATCATTCATAGCTCGAGGGTGGTAGTGTGTTGAGAGATTAATGAAAACATTGGCCTATGGTTGGGTGGAACATTGCATCGACATAGCTAGTGCAGGACATCTTAATCATCAAGATAGGTATCTCTGTTACTGTTGTTTATGCAATGTGTTTACTTATGAATTGTTATGTTCATGTTGAATGCTTATTGATGAATTAAGTAGAAATTTACTTGTGTATATTTCCTGCATTTTACTTATGTTTATGCCTTGTATGTTTCGTGTAGTTTTCCCTAAGTCACTGAAGGCTAAAGGCCTGGTTACAGAGTCAAAATGCTTCAAAAGAGAAGTTGAATGGGGAAGAAATGTTGTGTTTATGTACCTCGTGATTTTCCTGTGGGAGGCAGAGGGCGGAAGCGAAAAAGTACAGAAAAATTCTAAGGCAAAAGTCAACTTTCCAATTTTCGGGGTCTGAGGTTGGAAGGCGGAAGTCAGAAGTGCAGAAAAGGCTAAGGTTGAAAGCTAAGTTTTTTTATTCTCGAGTTTTGAATTGGAGGGCGGAAAGATGGAACCATGGATAGAGTTTTCACCATTTGATAGTTTTTCGACTTCCAAGTTCCGAAGACGGAAGGTGGTAGGAAAAACCATAGTTGAAGAAACCCGCCGATCATTATGTTTCCAACTTCCGAGTTCCAATGGCAGAAAGCGAAAGTGCGGAAGGTGGAAGAATCGTTAAGTATTTTTGGCGCACTTAAAATTTCCGATTCCTGAGTTCCAAGGCTGGGAAGGGAGAAAGAAAGGCAGAAAGAAGAAGCACGAAAAGTGAAAGGTGGAACCATGGTTGAAGGACCCCGTCATGTTTTGGGTTCCGACTTTCGAGTTTCGCAAGGTGAAAGGTGGAAGGAAAAAATGATAGGAACAATGCGGAAGAGAGTTATGGTCACAAAATGGATCTTTCAAAGGGAGGAATGACCATTACAGTGGTTTCTATCTTGAGAATGAAGGTTGAAGTGTGAGTTAATGTCCATGCCCTGTGTTTCAAAGGGAAACGAGGGTTCTTGAAGTAAAAATTTTAATTTATCTACATTATGGGGTATGGGGACGTTACAACTCCCAGAGTAGATTGTGACTGCAAGTGGTGCTTTAAACTTTGTATCTTGAAGGTGTTGATTGCAGATGATGTTGGGGATGGATCTTTGGCAGGGGTAGCTAGCGAGACAATTGGAGTCAGTGATAATGTAACTAAGGAATGCCTACAATGGGGTACTGAAGGGGTTTCTTGATAGAATTCCCAAGGTTAAGGCTTGTCCAATTAACTCTCCTTGAATGGATTAACCACCCTAGATTATTTGTCATGTTTGTGCCCACCTGTTGTGAGAGTTCTGGGTTTTTTGTTAATGCTCTGTTGAAATGATTCCTATGGTAAAATTCATGAATCATGTTAGCTAGATTGATGAATCTGATACGATGAAAGTAAATTCATTACTGTGGTACTATCTGCCTCTTCTTCTAGCATCTCTTTAGATTCAGACTCTTTATGTCTGCAAAAGCAACAAATTCACTTATCCAATTGAATGCCCTGGTTGCTGACCCATTGGTTGCTGCCCATTTTGTACTGTGTGACTGTACTTGACCTTAGGTATATCCAAATTGATAAAATTTGTAAATGGGACCAAACGTTTTTAATAGAAAACTACATTGAGCAAAAGATCATTAAAACTATACTCTTCAAGTCTGTATTGTTATCGCTTTTGTTTAGATTGTTGTATGTAGGATAAATTCTTCAACTATGTAGGACACGCTCCAAGAACTATGTGACTGCAAGGATAAATTATTCAACTATGGAGTGATTTGTGCCTATGACAGGATCCAAGAACTGTGTGAGGTTGTGGGTGAGATGTTGGTGTAGTTTTAGTGATTATAATAAAATTGAAGAATGTGTAGAGTATAATAATGTAGTTTTAGTTTACTTGACCTCAGGTATATCTAGATTGATAAAATTTGTAAACAAGACCAAAATTTTTTAATAAAAAACTACATTGAACAAAAGATCATTAAAGGTATACTCTTCAAGTCTGCATTGCTATCGCTTTTCTTTAGATTGTTCTATGTAGGATAAATTCTTCAACTATGTAGGACAAGCTCCAAGAACTGTGTGACTGCAAGGATAAATTATTCAACTATGGATTCATTTGTGCCTATGACAGGCTCCAAGAACCGTGTGAGGTTGTTGGTGAGATGCTAGTGTAGTTTTAGTGATTATAATGGATTTGTTATCCAAGATAGGACTATTGAACATATGATAGGTTGCTTTCATTGGTCCATTCATTTTTTGAAGTGTGTTCTATGTTTGCAATATTACTACTACCAATCTTAGAGTAGAGTGTGACTGCAAGTGGTGCTTTCAACTTTGCATCTTGAAAGTGTTGATTGCAGATGATATTGGGGAGGGATCTTTGGGAGGTGTAGCTAGCAGGCCAATTGGAGTCAGTGACAATGTAACTAAGGAATGCCTACAATGGGGTACTGAATGGGTTTCTTGATAGAATGCACAAGGTTAAGATGATGTGAGGTAGGTTGTGTTGAAATTGGTGTAACGATAAGAAGAAATGGTCAAAAGATAAAATAATAAGAGGTACAATGGTTTTATAATAAAACCATGAAGTAAAGTAAATGGTCAAAAATATTTTTAACAATAAAAACCATAAAGTAAATGGTCCAACCTAATGATAAAAAATTACTTCGGTTAGTATACAAACAATAATAACAAAGTTGCACACAAAAAAGAGTGCTAGCATCAAACCACCCACATACCCACAAGATCAAGGTGGAGCAACATTTACTTTTTACTTATAGGACCAAGAAGACAAAATACTTTGATCTTTTCTCTCTCTCAAGGTACTTTGTTTTATATATTATGTCATCATTGTATAAGGGAAAGATCCAAATGAATGGTACAATCCTCAACACTCCTCCTAATGGTTAGGTGCTAGGGACATCATCAAGGGGTGGCCAATCCCTTGAGAAGCAACCTAGAAATAACTTATTAGGATAGGATATATCATTGTCTTCCATTCTTAAAGAATGACTTTCATCCCTAGGATGAGTTTCAGTCCTATGAATTATTTCCATAGTAACAACATTAAGCCATGAAACCCATGCTTCATTTTCTAGGTTCTGAGAATGAATAACCTTCAAACATCAGTGGTACCTCAATTCTAAGTGTGTTACATCAACATTTGTTGGGATTGGAAGTCTATGCGGTGATCTCCTTTACAACCTTCAAATTAGATTTGAAATTTTTGTCATCTTAAACCGGTCATCCCATCTATAAATGAGGTAAATTTGTCTCGATCTCAAGGCAATCCATTGCTATTTTTTGAGGTTACAAAACCCATTGAGTTCCCTAAGGAGAAGCCATGTTATGTCCAACTCTTACACCATGATTTTGGGTTCACATATGGTGACCCTCCAATTTTACTAGAGTATATCCCACCCCCAAATTGTAATAAAAACTGGCAGAAAGTAGTGATGGAATGGAAGGAAATGTGTAAGGGGTGCAATTTGATCAAATTGAAGGCATGCGGTTGAGTGGAGTGGATATTATTCGCACATGTACATCAGATCCCACTGTGAAAGGGATTGAATGGATCATTCTTAAGGATATTGCTAAGTATTCTTCATTGTTAGATAAGCCTCAAACCCTTGAAGTCCAGCTTAATAAGGTAGTTGACAAGACTTATACTGGAGTTTATCATGTCAATATAACGTTTCATTTTTATGGAGATTATGGGAAAATAATGTTAGATAACCAAGGGTTTGCAGATATGATTCTTCCCATTTCACTTCCTTGCTAATACCGCCTAACACTTACAAGGAAGTTTTTGAGAATTTTGTTTCATTCCATTATGATGATGAGTTATGGTACTCCCATCCCCCCAATGAGTATATTGAGGCAAACAATTTGACTGGTACAATTGGTAATGGGCCTTTTAGAGAAGTGGTGACTTTTATTAATGGGACCCTTGAAGGTGTTGTGTGGCATTTTCTTGTGATTTACACTAGAGGGATTAATCCATTGTTCTGGTGCCTTGTTACTGGTATTGGCTCATTTGATCTGTCCAACTATGAGATTTAGGTCACACCCATTTTGGAGAAATTGGTAGATGAAAAAGAGCATACATTCGGTCTGGGCATGACCAATGATCTGGATGTTTGGTTTGTAGATGCCAATTTCCACCGGTGGATTCATTAGAAGTCTGGAAATGCAATCAGGGGGAAATTGATTGGACACGAGGAGCCCAGTATGGAGTTGTCTATTGTGTCAAACTACAAATGGTTGGATGAATCACTTAACACATCTGCAAATAAAAGGATCTCTTCCTTAAGCTGGGTAGAATAAATTCATGGAATGCTCATTACTCATACTTCGCAAGAATTCAAGTATGATAATTTAATCAAAGAAATGTTGATGTAGAGATTGTACAGTAAGCAATAACAACCAATAGGAAGGTTATTGTGGAGACAACCACATGAATAATAATATATTCTAAAGTTGATACCTTTTCCCCCTTGTATATGGATGTTGCTGATGTGGAAGGAAATGGAACATATATGGCAATAACAAATCTCTCAAATGCATTTAATAAATATGTATCCATTATTTCCCCTTCTGGTAGTTTCTTCAGCTCTCTGAATAATACCCAAAATGCAGAGGGTTATATGATTATCAAGAACCTAGTCCAAAGTGGTTTGGAAAGCACCCAAGAAATGTACAATTATTGAAGCACTGGAGGTTATTATTATCGGGAAGTTAATGTAAGAAACTACACATATTTTATACTCTACAGATAAATTATGTGGCAACACAACCTCATCTTGTGAAAGACAATTTGTTTCTTCCAATGCCATGCCACATGCAGAAAAGGTTCATTTTCTTCAATTTTTTTATTCATGTGAAAATGGTAATTTATTGTCACAGTTTATAAACCAGTAGCAATTTTATTTTGTGACAGTAAGCTACATTTCATCAATCGTATAATCTGTCAACATCACTTTATTTCTGTGAAAATTTTTAGGATGAGAAAGTTCGAATAATGTTGGCCCTTAATATTTACATATTTATACTTTTTTCACTCTGAAATTGTTGGATATACTAAAATAATATAAGGATTTAATGTTTGAATCACTTTTTACATCAAAATTCAATAAGGGCATGACTCTTAATGATGATAATACAAACCTATGGTAGAGTCCAACATGTACAGAATGTTGGATTTTTTAACTCCAACCTGTCTTATAGAATACTTAATTATACAAAGAAGACTATGGTATAAAAGACTATGGTTTGTTATTGTGTTAGTCATTGTAATATTTTCTAGGTCGTGCCTTTATTTGATTGATCTTTTTGTGTGTTTTTAGAAGGTTGTTGGATCTTAGTTGGATGACAAATTTTCTTCAGCAAGATTATTCTCAAGATGAAGATGAATGGTTGGAGGGTTGATAGATTTTCTCAACACCTCTCTTTCTTTGGTTAAGAAGTGGTTTGATATCATGTATAAATCAATGTTTTAAAACTCATAATCGAGAGTCGAATCTTAGACCAAAACCAGAACTAGTAATGAACATAAGTAGTTCGATTTCAATGAACTAGACCATTCAAAAATACAAAAAAATTACAATTTTAATGAAAAAAATATTTAACATTCTGGGCGTGAGTTTTTTAATTCCAGGCATGATAAATCATTCTGGGCACACCTATGGGATAAATCAGATTTACCATTTTGGGCACACCTATGGGATAAATCAGCACTCATAGCATTGTTGCAAATTTAACCCACCCTTATTCTTCATTCTTGGCATACTTAAGGTGATGAAATAGGAGTAAGAAGCAATGAAACTTTGGGCAAGGTAGCATTACACATTCATATATATAAATGATTGATCATACTTCATTTGTTCTCTTTAATAAGTGTGTTGGGATGAGGCTAATTCTAAGGTCTGTTTGCGGCTTGATATGAGGTTAATTCCCTTCAAACATCTGGAACTACAAAAAAAATACCCTCAAAGCTAACCACTTCCTGAACTGTACCAATGTTGAGTCACAGACAGCCTTAGTATCATCGATCATATCTAGGCTAAAGCAGGACAACATATGGTACTGATTCTGTAGCAACGATTAAGGGTTTAGATATAGGATTTTTTAAGTTTTTCTTTAAAAAAAACAATAAAATACACCCGTGCGGCCCCGCAGAGGCAAACTGGAGCTTGGAGGTCGAACCAACTGGTTTGGAATGGTTCAATAACGAACCATCCGGTTTAGGATTTGGGCCGATCAGTTCATTACTGAACCGGTGCCCATGTTGATTTTTGTGCCTGATTGAGTTTGAACATTGAATGGCTAGTCAAACTGTCTGGTTCCGGTTCTGGTCTAGGTGGTTTTAAAAACACTGTAAATATGTAGGATCATTTGATGGACTTTATCAATTAGACACAATTTTGGTGTGGAACATTGTCTTTTCTCCCATTTGTTAACATGATATCAAAGCCAATACCGCCTTGACTCTCTTATGAGAGAGGTCCATGGTCATGGATTTTCATGTTTGTAGAGTTTGTGAGATGTTGTAGGTCTAGAAACTTAAAGTATTTTGTACATTCAGGGGGAGTTCATCAAGAAGTTGAATGAACCATATACCTAGAAGACATGACACTAGATCAATAGTCACAACGGTTAAGTACCCATGTATTCCCGTGGATGGTTGTTCCTATATATGAATGTTGATGGTTTGATGACATCTATATAATTTACATAAGAGATGCAACTGCTAAGTTGGACCAAATATAGACCTTGTTGATTAGGAGTTCTTTTGGAGCATTTGTTGTAGAGGACTAGATGATGATGAAAACTTGAATTGACAAATATTAATACAAACACTCGTTATTGGGGGGGGGGGGGGGTTGGNATTGTGTGATACTTATTATCATACTAGTGAACTGTGGTTTGTTATTGTAATGGTCATTATGATGTAGAGTTTATATCTACCTGAGTATCTTTATTGTGTGCTTTTAGGAGGATGTTCTATCTTAGTTGGATGACAAGTTGTCTCCAACAAGATTGTTCTAAACTTAGGATGAGTGGTAAGAGGGTTAAGAGAAATTTTCAACCTCTTTCTCTCACTAGTTATAAAGTGGCGTGATATGATGTTGTATAAATATGTAATATTGCTTGATGGATAGATCAAATAGACACGGTTTTGGTGCGTGGAAATAATGTCTACTATCTTGTTTGTTAACATCTTTATGCTTTTGCCTCTGAAATTGTGGATATACTGAAATAGTATTAAGATATTAAATTTGAACAACCTTTTACATAGGAATTCTAGAAAAAAGAATAATAATGTTGTAGACAGATTAATAATAGGCACATATGTAACCTTTGATCAACCATGAAGTTATAGTTAAGCAATAATGTGGAACCTTTGAACAATAAAGGAATAGGCACATATGTAGCATAGATTTGTATGATCAATAGAACTGGATAGCTCGTATCTAACACTGCTAGTTTCCACAGGTAATTGGTTCCTATGTTCTATCATCCTATGACAAAGTGTTAAAAGAGGGATCCTTAAGGGGAAGCATTGAACTCCAGGGGAAATGGGAAGGTAATTGGACCCTGGATATGATTGGAAACACTGCGATTAAACATTGAAGCTAAACAACTAGAGCAAATCTTCTAATAATACAGAAAATAAATTCCCATCCAACCACCTATGTGCGCCCTGAACAGAGGGAAGTTCTGTACCAATAGGAATTGGCTCATTTAAATACATTCTAATAGCATTTTCAAAATCTGAAAATGACTTTATATTTACGTCATTTGTCTTATAGATTCTATTAATAATTCCCTAATAAATGACATCAAGAATTGGTAACGGTCGTAGTATATTAGCTTTAGGCATCTCCTCATTTACAGGTATATTAGCATTAGTATGCATCTTCCCATTTAGAAGTATCTACCCATCCTCAAGGAGTCAATATCATTTTCATCTCAATGATACTTGACTCCAATCATGAGCAGTGCAAGAATGCTTTCATCACCATCAACGCATCACCCTCATATCCGGTCTTGAGTGAATTGGACAATCCCATTGACTTTGGCATCACCAGTCAAGACAACAACAGCCTTGAGAGTACTCATATTTTTTCAATAAATGATGTGCTTCTAGGAAACCCTTTGAGCCCCAGTAGACTTGACATACTTTAACTTTACTAAGTCAAAGACAACTAGCATTAACTATAGAATCATAATAGATTTTGAAGAATCTCAATCTGAAGGATTGGGTAGAACACCCCTTGAGGGAAAATATCCAGAGTGAGACAAAGTCCTAGTAGACAGCCAGTGCATAGGATCACTGCTAATGAAAAATTACAGGTTCCCATTTCCTACCAGTTATATGATAAGATATAGGTCTATTTGTGTGGGATCTGCCTCTACTTCTGGAACAGATTTGGAACTGTTACTACCTTTGACTCTACCAGCAAGAGTTGGAAGAGCTAGGGATAACCAAGATTTGGTTGTTTCACTAAGTTGTTTCCATTGAAATACTTGAACTTTGTATCTCATATTTCTAACTTTGTTATCCTAGTTATCCTACTCTAAAGGTGAATATTATGATATTGTTGTTCCACTTGATCTCCTTCCACTTCTAGTCCATTGTTCAAATGCATATTTTGTATCTTTGTGTGTTAGGGAACTTTACCGAAGGATATGCCTTGAAATGTATTTAGTGCCCTCATAAAATTAGATATAATTTTAATTTTCAATGAATACTTAAGCCTTGCACATCCTATTTCTAACTCTATGATCCTACTCAAAATACTTCAAAGGTGAATATTGTGAGACTATTGTTTTACATGGTCCCCTTCCACTTTTATTCCATTGTTCAAATGCATCTTCCTTCACTGCTTTGTGTGATTAGGCCACTTCATGAAACAAAATTATTTGGAATATATTCTAGTGTCCTCATTAAGTATGATATGATTTTCATTTTCATTGAAGTTGTGATTGGGTGTGATTAGATTGACAATGGTAAGGACATGCACATAATAAGTTCATTTTGTTTAGACTAATAAGGGTAAGGAAAACACATCATAAATTCCCAATGCTATTTAAAATAACTACACTATAACCAATCAACTACAATAAATATCTATTGTAAACAAAATAAATACACTATTACAGGCTTTGGGTTATATAGGCCCAACAAGAGATTCTTCCACAGAGTCCTCTGATGCAGGATCATATTTCTCTCCATCCAACTCTAAGTACTCCATGTTTTATCAGGCCTAGAGGGGGTCTTTCATTTCTGAATTGATGGTCTTTGAACCATCACATTGTAACTAAACCTATGTTTTTATGTGATTCTAGTTGATAGTGAGTCATTAGGTGAGTCACTAAGTAGGTGAGTGAGTCATTGGGTCAATTGATGAATCATGTAACAAATCCTCAATTAGTGGTAGTGAGTCATAGCATAGATTTGAGGGTTTGTTAAAATTAATATTAGTTAATAGATTATGAGTATCTGAACCAGAATTGGTTCATGAATCCAAATGTATATATATGTAAGCATGCAAGGCATAAAGAGACAGAAGATAGAGAAAAGACAGAAGACATAGATAGATAGATAGAGAGGCCAGTAAGGCCTATAGGAGACATAGGAAAGGCCAATTAAAGATATATCAAGCCTCAGGATACCAGAACACAGGTTCTTAGACAGTTTGTATGTACAGTTTCATTGCATGAATGAAGAAAGCCTATTTCGGCTTATCTCTATGTGTGTAAATTCAATTTTGTCTGAGTGTGCAAATTTATGAATCAATTGTTTGTTAAATATCTGTTAATGAGTGAGAAGTATGTGTGTGAAATAGGGTTTCTGAGACAAAGATCGGTTGATCGATTCTCTGATCAATCGAAGGAGAGTTAGGTGAAGAATCAATTGAGGATTTCATGAATGAGATGTGTGTGTAGAGAAACCTTGTTACAGGGTTTGGGATTTGTAGATCGATCACTGTAAGCATTAGAGGAAATTTCAACTCAAAATTGGCCTCCTAAGGAAAATTAATAAATTAATAGTTAAAATAATAAAATAATATTTATTAATTTTGGAGGAAGAAAAGAAAAGAAAAAAACTACTTTTTTTGTTTGTATTTTCGACATATATCCCTGTGTTTTTACTCAAATTTCAATTGGGAGAGCTCATTGGATGTGGAATTAAATTACACATCCAACGAGTACCCACTTGACATACTTTTAACGGATCCCGCTACCCCAAAAACAAGAAATACCTAAAAAACGTGATGATCATCATCACATTTTCAGGTATTTCTTGTTTTCGGGGTAGCGGGGTCTGTCAAAGGTACGTTGAGTGGGTACTCGTTGGATGCGGAATTTAATTCCGCATCCAATGTGCTCTCTCGATAAAAATTTGAGTAAAAACACAGGGAGATATGTCGAAAATATGAACAAAAAAAGTAGTTTTTTTATGATACCTATCCCCAAATTTATATTAAAAAATTGTTTAAGACCTATACGATATTTCAAATTTAAAGCAATTTAATTGGATAGAACATGATGACATGGAATTTGAATTAGTGTTAGAAGGCCCATTTTGAGTTGAAATTTCCTCTAATGGATCGATGGAAACTAATATTTAAGCCTGTGCAGAATTAGATGGTCGAGATCGTGGAAGGAGCAAATCCACGGCTGAAGATGAATTTCGCAAGTTGGAGTTATGACTAAGATAACCCAACCTTGCCTAAACTAACTCGTCTGCATGAATACAGATCATGTGATGGAGATTGAAGGTTGACAGAAGATCAATGATCAAGGATCATTTTGCTGATAAAAGAGCACTGAGGATAAAAGGGCAGTTGAGCTACGAAATCCAAAAGTAATCATTGCAAAGTGGATTAAGATCAACATACGAAGTTGATCATTGAACAAGATCAACAACATACAACAATTTTGCCAAGAGGATTTGCGCGGTCGAAGAAAAATTACGTATGCGCGAAATTTTATGAAATTTATTTCATATAATTTGAAGTCCACCATTGATCTGGTGGGGACCCTGGTTCGACAACGGTAAGGGAATTTCACTATGTAAAGTGTCTGTAAGTTAACAAGGCCCAATGTGCACGAAATTCTTAATGAATAAGGATCCATAAAAGATTCGAGATCCAATTTACAACGCAGACAACAACTCAACAACAGTTAAGGCTAAAAAGGGAGGAAAAGCATGCTGACTGAACCTGTTAATCCTACCTGGCATCAGTTTAGTATCGAGATCGATGGTATAGAGTGAATCCCAAGAGGATCGGTGCAAAAGAATTGAAGCGCGAAAAACCCAACTTCGAAAACCAAGTTGGAACGAAGATTTGATTTTCACTATTCAAACTAGGAAAAGAAAGTGCGAAAAGGGGCAAGAAAAAAGAGAAGTACGGATGCGGATGTGTGAAACTATAGGAGTTGAAAGATTGGAGAAGTGAACTTTCTGATTTCCGAAGAAGGAAAAGGTGAATGCAGAATGCTAGTTGCGGAAGGGAGCATGCAGAAAGTTGGATGTGGAAACATAAAGTTGCGGAAACCAAAAATTTTAAAGAAAGTCCGCTGTGGAAGAAGGTTTAACACAACAATTTGGCTGTCTAGAAAACAAAAAATAAATAAATAAAAAACAAACTAAAACAAAAAAATAAATAATAAATAAAAACAAAATAACATATAATAATAAAAAACAAACCTACCTTACCTTACCTACCTACCTCCCTACTTGATATTTTGGTGAATCTAAAAGAAATTGTACTTAGAAGTGATTCGTACGGAATCCGAGAAGATTCTATCTATATCGTTGGACCCAGAAATGTAACTACTCAATATATAATATTACCACCTTCTGTGAAAATAATTGATACTAAGTAATTCAGTTCGCGCCAGCTGCAACAGCCCTATAATTGCTTTGACTTTACGCATAATCTCATATATAAAGCAATTTAGTTACCGCACACCTTCAGGGACTTTGATACTAAAACAACCCCGACTTGCGACCTTCTTTATACTATGCCTCAGACCTACTACTTGTGAAACTCTTCAAACTACTACACCCCCTATATCATGGACTCTTTACAATTTTCTACACTTCATTTCTACATACCTACCTACCCTATCCTTACCTATCCCCACTACCCTCCCACTCAAGCCTTCCCCTCCACTCCACATAAGATACTATACCCTCCCACTCAATCCTTCCCCTCCCCTCCACTCCACGTAACATACTATATTTAAGGAGGTAAGACAGAGTGGTGGGAGTGGCGGCGGAGGTGGTGTGTAAAAGGGTAGGGAGGGTGGCACGATTCTCAAAATCGCGTCACCCCTCCCTACCTTTTTACACACTACCTTTGTTAATTTTTTTTAATACTTTGGTTTTTTATTAATTTTTTTTGTTGTTATTTATTTTATTTTATTTTTTTTTGTTTTTAGTTTATGTTATTTGTTTTTGTTTTTGTATATTTTTGTTTTGTTTACTTTGTTTGTTTTTTTGTTTTGTTTACTTTATTTGTTTTTGTGTTTTGTTTATGAAAATCATTTTTATATTTTTTTTAAACATTAGTATTTTTTACATTATCTTGTTTGTTTGTTTGTTTTGTTTTTTAATATCTTTTATATATTTTTGCTATAGATAAACTGTAATATAAGTAGCTTCACCAATGAGCCTTATGATTATGTTTTAATAAATGAAAATAGTGAAGACACATATAGTTAGATGTTGACTTAGAATGTTGAGGTTAAAAAATTAACATATGAAGAAAGATATTTGAAAGGAGTGAAGGAGTGACAGAGAAGACCCAATGGAAGACGACATTGATGTCCCTGAAGAAATCCAAGCTCCATAAAATTCCAATTTAGATGAAGAATTTGTCCTACATGATATTGTTGATTAGTTTCATGTCTTGAAGAAAATGTTAAATTTGACAATTTTTTGATAAGATATATTAGTAATGTTTTGACTTTCATACTTTATTTTAGAAATAAAATTTCTATATATAATGTTTTTAATATGTCATTTACAAATATATGGTATAGTTTTTCTTGAATTTATGTGAATCATCACTTTTTGGAAAATATATGAAATAATATCATTTTTATACAAAAAATCTCTAAAAATTCATTGAAAATAGTTTTAAATGTCTTTATTTTTTGGATTTTTTACATTTTGGTCAATAAGAATGTCTTATTTTGTTCATAAAAATGTTTTATTTTAAAGAAAAGATTGCAAAATTTGTATGATTTTCATTATAGCTTGCTTGTAAATGTATGCTATTTTGTTAAATTAAAAAAAAAACATAGTTGAAAATAAAAATTGAATTTTTTTTACGACAAAGATGATTCAAAGGTCCAAAAAAATGCCTAAAAATGTAAATGTGTGATACTGGTATCAACCTTTTTGAAATTGAGGTAAAAATAGCTACTAAAATTAGGAGTGAGAAAAACGAGAACTGTGTCGAGTTCTCATTTCATAGTAAAAGTGGTTTAAAATATTCAACGAGATGTCAAACAATGACCATTGAAAGAAAACATCAAAACAGAGGGATGTATTATCATACTTTTAGAAGCCTTAATCCAAAAATCCAGATTCTCTTCATGGTTCAAACTCATTTGAGCAACCCATCAATGAGAGAGGTCATCACTTTTGAGAATGCATCTAATAACCATATAACGAATGATAAAATAGGTTTCTTTAGTGAACAAAGTGAGATAAATGCAATTCAACCAGAAATTGTCAATGATAATGTCGAAGGTTTTTCCTTGGGAGGCAAGACAAATCATTCATAATCGCGAAAAAGGAAGAAAGGCCAATGAGACATAGGGAGACAATTCCAATCGGAATGGGCCTCAAAGTTTCCTTGTATTGAACAAATAACTCCAATAAATGAGAAGGAAGTTTCAGGAGAAGTTAAATACATTATATGTAGTTGGAAACTGGCCAAGGCAGTAAAAATGTGTCGGCACCCCAACTAATTCCCTTGAGACCCCCACTAGAAATTTTGTAAATATTTATCCTTTAGTTTTTAGTTTATCATGTTTGGTAGGTGATTTTATGCTTTCCTTTCCTTGATCTTTTGCTCTTGTACTACTTGTTTTTTGACTTGGTTTTCATGACCTTAAAAGTTTGGTGATCTTGGTTCGTTTCTATCAATTTGGTTCATTCACTTCTTGGTTGATAAACGATGATTGCATGATCTTATTTTGAACCTACCTAAATTAATTTCATGCTATGGTTCAGTCAAATTAAATTATCTTGATCTTTCGATAGTCCTTCCAAATCTTGTCCAAATATGAATTTCTCGATACTTTGACAAATCAAAATATTTTAACTAAACTCTCAATTTCAAAATCTATATTTACATCCTAAAAGAGTGTATATTGACAAATGAAATTTGAATGGTTTGTCAAAATCTACAAGTCTTAAACATTTTGTTAAAGTTCTGCCTTTATTGTAATTCTTATTATCCTAGGTGAATTTAAAACAATTTTTGAGACTTCATCAATTTTCAAGAAACATTATCTTTCACCCAAAGACAATTTTTGTGCTATAATTCTTTCAACTTAATTGATCTTTTCCTTGGTATACAATTCTTATGAAATTCATTGTGGATGGGAAAACATCATAATATTTTAATTCATGTTTTGATTTTTGTGAATTTATTGATTGTTAAGGTTTAAATAGATAGTATGTATCTTATCATTATGTAAGTTGTAATATTTTTTTTGAAATAATATTCATATTTAATTATATAATGATGCTCACTTTTAAAAACCCACTTAAAACCACATTAAAGCATAAACTCACTTTAATGCATTCATGTTTTGTTAATGCATTCATGTTTCATGTTTTGAGGATGGAGTTTTCATTTCACATTTATAACTTTCACATTCACGTGAATGCTATATATATGCTAACCAAAGTAAAATATTGTTTTGCTTTATCTCTTTTTTCTCTTTTTTTTTTACTAGGGGAATTGGCAACTGGGGTTGGGCTGGTACTCGCGTGACACGGGGTCCAGGGATCCATTCCCGTTACCACTATAACCCTAGGTGCCCCACACCCGCCGCAAGACACGGGACACACGTAAACCCGGGTGGGATTGATCTCGTGACCTCCAATTTACAACAAGTGACTTCATAACAATGGAACCGCCAATGAGCCACACCCGTGCGAGCTATCTCTTATTTCTCTTTAATCATTGGCATAAAAAATGTTATAAAAGTTTTTGAAAATTGGTAAAGTAAATTTTGGATTTAAACTTTTTATTATTATTTTTGGATCGGATAAATTTTGAGTGACGGCATGTATTTGGTTTGATGCAATGTGAATCACCATTAAAAGATTTTGCTGCAAATTACAAAGTCACCGTCGTTTCAAGAATGTTCAAGGGAGATTTTATATTTGAAACTATACTCTCTCATGATAATATAAAAATTAACGCTGAATACCATGAATATTTTGCATAATTTGAACTTGATGACATCGAGAAATTGTTGGATCATATCGCTCAAAGGTGAAGTGGTATAGATATCTTTGTGATGTATTAATATTTAAAAAAAGTGACATCTCACGTTGAAAACCATGAAGACGATACAGTTGACGGTATGACCAAAAATTTTCTACAATCAGATTGATGAGTTTGTTCAACCGCCCGCTAGAAGTTCCAAGTAAGTATGTTGACTTCCTGTTAATAAAAGAAAGAAGAACACTAGCATCTTACCAATTAAAGGGAAACATGATAACTCTCAAACAGTTTTGTTTCAACTCAAGTACTTTGGCGAACAACAAGAAATGATGATAACCAAATTAAATAAGGAATAATGCATTCTGTGTTACTGGCTCGAAGCGCTCCCCCCCTTGGCACTCAATTTTTCCACTGCTTAAATAAGCAATCATATACAAATAACGGTTTTCTATTTGTGCGCTCAACAGAGCTGTAGAAGTTTTCTTTGTATGTTTTATAATTTTCTTATTTATTTATGTTAACTAGAGAAGAGCAAACGCTGCTCTCAGAGGGGGGAAGTTCTGGAAAGTTTGGAGAAATTGTTTTCCTAGATTTTGTAAGACTTCGTTCTGTTTGGTTTGAGGTTGGATGTAATAGAAGAATATGAGTGGGAATGAGATTAGGATCATTGTTTTGTAACAGAGCTTTGCCACAACCTCTTCTCTTGTTTATTTCTGTTATATCCATATTTTATTTGGTACATATATACTTTGCAATTATGTGCTAAAATCTTTTTGTATTCCTCAGGTTTGTGTTATTTTGGGATCTGTTTAAATGATTACATAGTTGCTTTAATGATCTGACTTTGTTTGTCACTTTGTAGATTGTGTTATTAAATTTTTGTTGTTTTAAATTCAAATGATTAACTTTGTATTGTCATTTTGATTTTAACAACATTTATTTTAAATTCATATTTGAAAATAACATTCATATTTCACCATGCTCCTGCGTGCATGATAGATTAGGATGTATAGATTAGGTAGAATTTAGTTTTAAACTTAGACTTACAATTTTATCTCATAGCAAGAAACCTACAGATTTAGCAGTTGTTAGATCCGTTTTCAGTCTGGCAATTACTAAGTTGTTTTGTTTCAGCTATTGGAATTTATTATAGATTAATTTTGCATCTTAGGTTTTAAATGCATTTTAGGAATTCAGATCTATAAATTGTGAGACTCTCTTTTTGAGATCAAATTCATAAGGCAGCAGGGCCTTTTTCCCTATGAAAGGTAGCTAATGCAAACATTCAAGGAGTTGTTTTAAGCAATTTGAGTAGGTTATCTCTCCTTGTTGGCCTCATGACAAAAAATCTAGCCAACAAAATGCGAATGAAGTTAGATACAATACAGAAGCATGCGGGAAAGATTTATGTCAAGCAAATTGAAAATGGTGAGGAGAAGTCTATTCCCAAATGGAAATCTTCTGAGGAATGTCGACATGTCAAATATCAAGAATAATATAATAAATACCAAATAAGTAAGAGTAAAGTTGAGGCAATTGGAGGGACTATCATATCTCTATTTCGAAAAACAATGGAATGAAATTTACTATCCAAGATGATGCAATTAAGAACTGTATTTCACATCTTATCTAGAGGTGGTCCTATGACAGATTATCCAGATTATAAGAACTATGTATCTTTTCTTGAAGTATCGAATTTTCAATCTTCTCATTGGTCTGTAACAAGTGGTTGGGAATGGGAAAAATATCTAGCTCAAGCAGAAAATGATGATTTGAAAGGGAAGATTGCAAATGCCAGATTTTTTTCACTATCTTTGGATGAACTTATAGCTATTGATAATACTTCATGGATATACATGAGTATTTATATGATTAATGATTATATTAGGCACTCATGTCTACTTGGGATTCAAAAAATGAAGAAGAGTTCTACAGCTTGAAATATTTATGAAATTGTTATTAAGACTTTGAAGAAAATTGGTTGTATGGATGATTTAATAATCGCAAAAAGGTTGGTATGTGTTGGAGCATATGGAGCATCAATCACGCAAGGAAAAATGAATGGTCTTTGTGTCAAACTACAACTATTAGCTTCATCATTTATGATTAGTATTCATTGTATGGATAATACGATGAATCTTGCATTTAAAATAGTAAGCAAGTTTCCACTGGTTTGAAAAGTTGAAGAACTTGTACGTGAGACTCATGCATACTTTTGTCGTAGTCCTAAGTGATTTACAGAGTTCAATTCAAAGACTATTTAGTGAGTACCAATCATTGGTAGGGGTGATGTATTAACATCGATTCAGTGTAGACAAAGCTCAAGATCTTCTCTTTTGACTAACTAATATAGAGACATTATTAACATTGGCTAGAATTCTTCCTTTGCTTCATGAAATGAATGTCCTTCTGAAAATGACTCAGAGTCGTATAATGTATATTGTAGAGTACACAAATGAAAGGAAATTGACATGCCTTGCATTGGATAATTTGTATACAATGTCAGTGTATTTTACAAGTCCAACATTTAATGGTTGGACTACTTTCATTAATATAAAAAAGATTGAAAATTATTTGAAGTTTGATAATAATAAAAGGGAGACTATGTATGGCAGTGCATGGGTATACGGTTCCCTTTCATTATGTTAGTAAGATGGGACAAACCACCAAAGAGTGTTACATGTCAAGAGACCAGTTCAATGATATTGTGATTTCAATGAGACACAACTTGATACAAATTGCATAATCACTATCATCAGACATAAGAGAACGGTTTCCTTGAGATGAATTATTGGAGGCCATGTTTGTGGTATACCCTCAATATTGGAACAATAAAAAATATATAGACACTTTGAAGGTTGAATTTTTAGCAAAATTGAATATTTTATTGCACCACTTTGGTAGGAATCTCAAGGTACAAGGAGAAGAGATTGGAGGTATATTAGATTCATCAAAATTATATCAACAAGCTTCTTTCTTTCCTAAAACAATGTCAAATCAATATCACGCTTTTGTGAAACCTATAGAATATGGCGCAGTAATCAAATTATGGGCGTTTTTAGGTGAAAGTCAATATTTACAAGAAAACATGTGAGAGTATTTCAAATTTCATATTAGACTATTTATGTCAAACCATGATTTTGGGATTAATAGAGGGCGAGATAATGTTTAGTGCACTATCATTCTTGAAGTCAAAGTTGAGGAACAAGCTTGATAAGAATATGGATACTTGTTTAATATTATATATAACAAAGTATGGCATTACCGATTTTCCATTCAATAGAGTTCTAGAACTTTGGTGATCAGATTTCGAGGAAAGATGCTTGTATTTCCTTACTTTCTGCATTTTGATGAAATATGTCGACCCTCATTAGAGGAAATTTCAACTCAAAATGGGCCTTTCAACCCTAATTCAAATTCCATGGCATCATGTGTTAGCAAATGGAATTGCTTTAAATTTGAAATACTGTATAGGTCTTGAACAATTTTTTAATATAAATTTGGGGATAGGTATCATAAAAAAAAACTACTTTTTTTGTTCGTATCTTTGACATATCTCCCTGTGTGTTTACTCAAATTTCGATCGAGAGAGCTCGTTGGATGCAGAATTAATTCCGCATCCAACGGGTACCCACTATGCATACTTTTAACGGACCTCGCTACCCCAAAAATTAAAAAATACCTGAAAAAACGTGATGATGATGTCATCATCATGTTTTCTTCAGGTATTTATTGTTTTTGGGGTAGAGGGGTCCATCAAAAGTATGCAGAGTGGGTACCCATTGGATGCAAAATTTAATTCTGCTTCCAACGAGCTCTCCTAATTGAAATTTGAGTAAACACATAGGGAGATATGTCAAAAATATGAACAAAAAAAGTAGTTTTTCCTTTTCTTCCTCCAAAATTAATAATATTATTTTATTATTTCCGTAGGAGGCCCATTTTGAGTTGAAATTTCCTCTAATGCACTTTCTACATTTTGGACATGAACTTCTGTAGATTAAATATCATCATGAGCCTCCAAAAAATTATGTTATGTATCAAGTTCATTGGAAACATTTGTTATGTATAATAAATATTTGATGTTTCGAGGAAAGATGCTTGTATTTCCTTTCACTTTGTTGCGTTACTTAACCATCTTCACCATTTAAATTTTAGAATATATTATGTTTATTTTATATTTTCTTTGAAAAGATGTGCTGCTTTTTAGAAATGGAAATGAGATCCAAGTTGCTAAGTGAAGAGAAAAATGGTCTATGAAATGGCTTACTAGGTCGCTATGCATTCATCATAGGAGACCTATCGACATTGAGACCGAAATTCATCTAAAATTTTATTTTTGATTTCATGTCTAAAATATCATTACATGTAGCCTCTAGGATTTTGGTGATATTTATAAATAAAGCTTGAAAGAATATGTTGAGGTACGTGTTTCTAAAATTTTCCCTATTGTGAATCATACATAAAGATGAGCATTTGTATTTTTATGGAAAGTTTGTAAACTAAAAAAATGGTGTTATTTTTTGTTTTAATATTTTGTGAGAGGTACCTTATTATATTTTTCTTATACAACTTATTCACCTTGATTGCAGGTCATGCTAGAAAATGGGGACATCCTTGCTAGAAAGATGTTAATGTCAATGTGGATGTTATGCAACCATCCATTGAAGTTTTTTGAGAGCATTAATCAAGCCTTGTATTTTGAGTAGTGCTTCAAACAACTAGCTATATTTTTAGATTGAGGGGGATGATTGGGCCTGGAACATATTTTGTGAAAATTAACTATACATTGAGTGTAGTATGATAAATGAGCTTCACACTTTGATAAAATGTTCAAGTGTAAATTGCAAATATTTATGAAATCGTCTCTCCATTTTATCTCTAAGGAGGTTTGAACTTAGTAGTATACAAGTAGTTGTGATGAATAAAGTCAACAATTTAGCTTGGAAATTAGATTTTATTTACAAGGTGTTCTACTGAAAGAGTACGTGGCAAATCTAAAGTAAATACAACATCATCTAGGTAATCTTAGTAAGTCAAATTTTGTCAAGACTTAAGTTTTTTTCTTTCAATGAAAAAACCGTCAAAATTTACAAGATTTTTAATTATGTGAAAGATTTGCTAAATGTTGTACAGTTTTATAATTTTGTGAAAGATTAGTAATTATTCCACAAGATTTTATAATTTTGTAAAAGGTTCGCCCATATTTTACAAGATTTTATAATTCCATGAAAGATTCACCAAAACATTATATATACATATTATATTATAGATAAAATAGCCTTTACACTTTCTCATGTATCACGAGGATTCACCCATTTATTATACATATAAACTTGGGTGGGGGGCGGGGGGGGGGTCATAAAATTTTCCCTAGGTCAAACCTCAAACCTTGCAAAATATATTAACATTTTTGAAAATAAAATAGTAAGCTCAATTATCTAGTGAATAGAAACATAGTAACTACTTACAAGTTCTTACGAAAATAACACAATTACAACGCAGGCTTAGGGGGGCCTTTCTGAGTATGAGATGTACGGTCAATGCTTCACACCAGCTATACGGTTGGGAAATAATGAGCAATTTTTTTTTGTATTAGTCAAAATATATTTCAATACAATCAACTTCACAGCCTTCTAGCTAGAGAGACTCAGTTTATAGCAAGATACATTATATGTAAATTGATCCAGTTGAGATTCAATAAAATTAGAAATGTACATCACATTTAGGAATACATATTGTATTACAAATATTATGAGCTATATTTACAAAAATGTCTATGAGATGAATCTATCACACAAGATAGTAAAATTTGTAATCCAAAACAATTATTTATGGAGCCTAGAATATGACTTCTCTACTAGATTGTTGTCATTTTAAATGATATAAACAATATTTTACGAAAATCATGGTTGTAAACAAAAGAATATTTGAATTTTTATTTTGAAATATATTGTCTGTATTCCATGTATTAAACAATATTTTAGGAAAAGCATGGTTGTAAATAAGCAGAGTTGAAATTTTATTTTAAAATATGTTGTCCATATTTCATATACTGTTTGGTGATTATAAAACACTGTCAAGAGATCTCTTAAAGCAATTCAATAACAAATAAAAACAAGAAGATGCACCGAAGACCTCTTACTAGAATGTAGAAACAAAAACATAGCCATCTGAAAATCATGTTATGATGAATTGTTTGAATAATTAACATAGATAATTTCATTTTTAGCTCTTCTATATGTCCAACGATTGAAGTTTTGAATCCAATGAAATACTCAGTAAAAAGGCATTCATATATATATATATATGACCCAAAAAATTCATAATCAACATCTACAATCCTTGCCCAGAGGAGTTTCCAAAAAAATTAGTCCATCTTGCCAAAGGTGGACCTACATAGTCATTGATCAGTTATACATTTATATAGCTGGGTAAACTACGGTGACAAAGTTGTTATAGAAACCGATGTGCCAAAATTGTATGTCCATCAGACAAATAAAAAACCTACACAAGGATAAAACTTAAAAAATCAGAAATATATATATATATATGTGTGTGTGTGTGTGTGTGTGTGTGTGTGTGTGTGTGTGTACAATAAGGAAAAAATAGATTAAACAAGATTGCTATTGACCATTTATTTACATGTCTAATAAAATTACAAAAAGCAACATCTGATGGTGTGCACTACCATAACATGTGTAATCACATGCTTTGTACGCATGAGGCTGACTTGCGACGCCTGCACTATGGGGAGTCGATCCATCCCCACTATTTGATGGTCATGGCCCTTCACCATGGGTAGGTGGTGGTTTTACACCCACCAGAAGACATGGCCATGCTGCATGGATAAAATACAATATAGCAATTATAATAAAAAATAGACACCCTTAAATCAAAACCAAGGACCAAAATTATTTTCCAAGTCATAAAACAAGGTGGATCACTCCTCTTAAATAGTTATTTTGAGTTCAAATACATTGTTTCTTTTAAAACCTATTTTGAAATTAATCTTTACATATTTTACAATCGAAACAGAGAAAAAATGTCACTCCTCTTTTTGTTGTTGTAGTTTAGATGTTTGTGTTTACAATATGCATTATGTGATTGGCTACACTACAAAGGAATCATTCAAAGTATTTCAGATCATATGTAAATAAGAAGGGAAGACAAATTTTTGGGAAGTCATTTCAACCAAATGCATAACTAGACCATTTCCACTTTAGATTCAATGTATTTTTATAGTGAATACCCCAAAAAAGGCGGCAAAGTTGGTTGCATAAAAATAATAAATAAAATGCACAAAACTGAAGATTAGAGGCAATGAACAAGAGAAAAGGGGGGTGTTGAATTCAAATAATCATGAAAATAATTGAAGTTTTAGCCTCTGAGGAATGCACATCATTTACCGGAAATTCCTTACTCCAGGTTCTACTTTATCTCTAGGAAATTATTGGAAATAGGGACAACATAGAAACATCTTGAAAATGCCCTAGAAATATTTTGTTTATCATCAACTCCTTTGTTGGTTCTTCACACACTACCTCAACCTATCGGAATGGTTGTGCATGTTCAAGGGTAAGTGCCTTACTTACAATGTTCGTGAGTGCTTGTGGATCCAGGAAGCACCTAGTGGAAAATGATAGGACAAGCCGACGACCAAGCCATGGAATCATGCCCAACATTGTTCTAGGGATTAGAGCTTATATCTAGGCACATACCAGGATATCAGACTCACATGCCATTTACGCAGTCAGGGTGATCTAAGAAAAAATAAGATAACCCAACCAATAAGGGAATGGCTAAAAGAGAAGGTTCCCTAAGGTCGAGAGCTAAATGAATGGAAGTATGGATTCCATACACCTTGCATGCTCCCACCACACTCGCCAATATTTCATGTCTTCATTCATTACATTCTAAATCAACCAGTCTATTCTCTAGCTGTAAAACGAACGGTGGTAATCAGATAAACCAGAGTGAACATCGAGGATAACCCTCATGGAAGGGAACTTACTCTCATGCGAAAGGTTAGGTTGGTCAATTTGCAGGTGAGGGTGGAAGTCTCCATCATGGAATCCAACAAGTTGTGCCCGAGGGGAAATACTAAATTATAAACAGTGGATGTGGAGTGCAAACCGCATGTCACAAGAAAAAATTTAAAGAAAAAAACTCCAAAACCTTCAGCCTTAAGTTTAAAACGATGTCTTATTCCATTAAAAAATTGTAATAGCTACAAAAAAACAAACAACAATCCATAAATATGTTGCAAGCCATAACTTTTCTTCATTGTTCTGTACTCAGGTTGTCACATGCCCCAATTTTGCAAAAAAACAATTTTATATTATTTGGTATTATTTGAGGACAATATGTTAATTTTTATGCTAAGTTGTAATTGATGACTCAGTATAGTCAAGGATATTTAATGTAATCCTGAATATTTTATTTATAAATAAATAAAGGAGGAGACAACAGCTTAGGAGAGTTGTTAAAAGAGTGTTTACTGGTCAAATTGTTGGAGGAGACTGGGTGGAGAGCAAACTGACATGTGGCAGCATCCTCAAACCACTTCCAACTGTTGCAGGTGGCAACCTCCCTATATTTGGGGTCATGATTTCCCAAGAAAGTGGAATCCGAGCAGGTAGTGCAATTAATGAAAACTAACCCAAAAGACCTAGGCAATCTTTATAAAAATTCCCATTGAATAGAGCTAAGGCTGCTCATTCTAGAGAAGTGATCATTCAGGTGAATGTACTTCAGAGAAATTCAATGGAAGGGAATTGTGGAAAGAGTTTGAGGGGATAAACTGCTGAGTGATCTAGTGTAGCTTTTAAGCTAAAAGATCTTACTGCTGAGTGCAGGGTGTTTATTGAGTTATTGGACCAGTCTAGTGTTTGCATGCTCCACCAGTTCTCAGCCAAGGAGACCAGAAATAGGCTCTGGGGTCCTGAGGAAGCGTTGTTTGAGCGCTCTCTAGGAGTTTGATAGGGAGGAACAATCTCCTAACGTTGTTGTCGTCTGTCCTAATCAGGTTCTACATTATTTTGTTTTACTATGTTAAATAGATAAAACCCGAGTCTGCGTGTTATATGAATGTTAAATATTCAGTTTGTAAATGTTAATATTTAGTAGTCTTTTAGTTTATTGAAGAAATGAATTTAAAAGTAATGTGTTAGAATGGAAAATAATTTCTAGTCTGTGTTTTTCCACGCTTGGAAGGACCAGGCCGTTCTCTAGCACAGATAGAGTATTTACAGTAGATGAAAGAAAATGTTAAGAGACTGAATAGAATAGATATGGTTCTGCATTTCGTAGTTAGCAAAGTAATTTATTTCAGTATATAGGTTATTATTAAAAAGAATAGTGATCTGGTTATCTATGTTTATTGTTTTAACAAGCTTATTTATGTAAATATATTGGAAAAGAAATAGCAGTAATCTAGTACAGGTAGAACGATTAAGATGATAAGAGAATTATCTTAGTAGATAAGATTGTGTATTTACAGATAGTAGATTAATTTTTATTCAAGTTAAAATAATATGCAGGTTAAACTGTGTTATGATAGGTTTATATTTCTTTGAGTTCACTTAGTAACTGAATGAAATGCAGCAGAAAAATCACAGTCAAGTTACAATGTTTACATTAAGTTCAGTAAAGAAATAAACCATTAATCATATAGTTTATTTTCTATTAATATCAATTAATTTAAGACTAATAACTACTATAAACTAAATAGGGTTATATTAAAAGTACTTAAATTATAAAGAGCAAACTAAGTTACAGAATCTATGCTTATCTTTTCAAAGAACTCTAAGAAAATTCTATCTGTCAGTTTAGTAAATAAAAACAATGAGAATATGATTAATAACTAATATAAAAATAAATATCTATCTATGTAAAAACTGTTTTATAATTATCAGACAGGATTATACCTGTAAAGGTAAACTTCAGGTTCGAAACCCTAAACCAAATTTATTTAATCTTTACAAATAAAAACATTTAAGTTACAATCCATTTATTTGGATTATTATATCAATAAACAATTAAACTACTATAGACTGTTTACAGTCCTTTAAAAAGACAAATGTATTGTTACAAGTTAAATTATCACAATACATCTGTAATAATAATAACTAACCAAATTAACAAATAGCGGAATCCTATTATTAATCAATTGAAGAATTTATTTTAACAAGGGTTTCATTTTATGAAAACCCTAGTTTGTATTTCAGAACAGGTAGGTTAATATTATAAATTACACACTATCACTGGGTTACAATCTTAAATATTAACAATAATCTATTTGCAAAATATATTAGACAGTAATATTCTTCATCAACAGTCGGTTAGGGAAAACCCTAACATACACAGAGTCACAATATACAGTACCACTGCAAAAGGAGACCGAGCTCGAAGAAAAACCTTCTTAAAAACCAATGTATTGCATTGACAGGACGTAAGGCTATAAATTTAAACTAATTACAACACCCAGCTCAAGGCCGGAACTACCCAATGACATAGCGAGGGTTTACAAACAAAATAGAACCAACAACTTTTAAAAAAACAAAACCATGTAACTAATGGAGAAACTGGACAAGCTCCCAAGCTCGGGGTTTCACCATCGACAACCCTCTTACAAGCAGGGTAAGAACCCATTCATTGAACCCAGGGCTTACTGGATTGGAGCCACGATCCCTCGAAGACAGCCAACATTATCTTCATCACGGATTGCAAGAGTAGTCACAAGTTCCTGCAAGGAGAGCACAATATTGTGTGTTAGTTACAAAACTCATTCGCTATTGTAAACCCTACTGTAAAAATAACTTTATTGTGAGTCTTCTATTCTAGAAAGAAAACCAAATATTTACCTTAAATAAGAGTATCGAACAGTCTAGCGAAAATACCGTCACCAGTTGCAATTTGCACATACAAAATCTCCAAACCCTACGACGTCGATGGAGCACAACCAACAGCAATGAAGCTTAGCTTCTCACAGCAGTGACAGGCCATGGGGAAGGCAAGATGGAGCTAAGGACCGGCCGCAAGCCAAGTGTAAACAAAACCAGTAAACTCTCGCATAGTAAAACCCACAACTAAGAATGTTGGCAACAAGACCGAAATCAGGAGACTACGACAGTGTTAAACCCAAGTTTTAGAGCAAGTCAGTACAGGAAGAATCCTCGAAGGCCAACGTGAACTTCAAAGGGAGAATAACAAATCGATTAGGGTTGCAAGAGTTTTATATCACCAATACTTGGATAGGAGGTGACCACATGCCCTCAAATAATTCTAACCATGCAAGGGTCGATTCCAAAGTCCACCTGCAGTTCAATCATCCAAATTATTAAAACAATGATTTATATCAAACTCTGCATGAACTATGATTGATGCATATATATATATATTCCATCGTTATTCATATATAATTTATATCATAATGTTTGATAGCTTCGATTTCGGCGTTTGGGTAAAACAATAATTTTTTAACGTTGACCTAGTGAAATATGGTAACCACTTGATTTTTTGGATATTTCTGAAGTCGATCTTGCTTAGAACCTTTCTAACTACAATAGATTTATATACTTGCAAAACATTGTTAAATATGCATGTTTTGTAATCCAAACTTATCACTCATAAACCAACAGCTTGGGTGGTTATAATTTATGGAGTTGAATAGCATAGTAAAAGATTTTAAACATGACTTTTACAAAGTTTGACTTTGGTTTAAACCTTCATAGTCTCTAGTTGCTTCTCAACTCGTCAATGCTAGTAATTTACCTTAATTGTTTATATTGGACAAGATAGTTTGTGATTGTTCAAGATAACCTCTACTTAGCATAGGGTAGAATTTTGATCATAGTAGAAAGATCTACCATAATAGTTACTATAGAAAATAACTTAATGTAAGAGAGGCATTATGGTAATAATAAAATTACAATGGAATAACCTTACTCAAGTCTATAATCATTGGAACGACACTAATTGAATTTGATTTAGGAAGTAAGGGCAAACAGTATTCCATGTGAAACGATGCAGTTATTTCCATGATAATCAAGCTTATAATGTCAAGGAGTTTTACAGGCAGTAAGTTTTCCTACAGAATGTAAATAACGATCAGTTTGGTGCTTTAGTAAATAATACGATAATGTATGTGGTTACAATAGTACATGCAATACGATGGTAATGTAAGTAAGAAAGTTGATAACTTGTTAGTGAACAACTGGCTTTTACATACCAGTAACAGGTTGATAACTTCCATAACTAGTAATTTAAAAATAAAGTCGAAAAATATATTCTATTGAGAATATTTACTATCAGTATTGATAGAAGCTCTTCCATGAATAAAAACAAGTAGTACAAATAAGTATAACATTTGCAGGTTAAGCATGTTAAAATAGAAATAAATATACGACAAAGATTACAAGCTTAGAGTTATCAGTAAGTATCTTTGGTGTCACTAAGCTTGATAAAGAAAGAACCCGTTTATTTGAACTTTGCTTACAAGAAAAACTAGAAAAGATAAACTACTTTACCTCGTTGAAGTTGCTTGAAAATTATCAGCTTATTTTACTAGCATATTATTTTGCAAACAGAAACACTTCTTGATACTTTATGAATTTAAAACGTCTACTTGTTCAATCGTACCTATGAACCTATAAGAACCAGCAATCTGTCTGCATTAGCATAAATGCTAAGTAAGCCCAGGATTCAAAGTTAGATTCCACCTACTTGCCATAAAGTAGACTTATTAGTAAACTGAAAGAAAATAGTATGCAAGTAAATCTTATTTACATTACAAAAAAAAGAAAAAAGAAAAAAAAAGAAAAAAGAAAAGCTGCTTAGTTAACGTAATTCGAAAATGTATAATACATATCGTTGAACTGTTTCATTATCCGCTAACCATTAGTTGTTAGTAAACCGCATATTTAGCCTTTTATGTTATCTTTAAAAAAATTATTTTTTGTGAAAATTTGAGGTTTTGACATGTGGTATCAGAGCACAAGGTTCAAACATTAGGCCTTGATGAATCCCAACTAGCTTTTATGAAACAGTGATTTTGAATTATTTTGCTGATGTATTTTCTTTTAAATGTTATTCAACAGAGAAATTGTTTCTGAAGTTTAACAACAGGTATGGAAATGCTGGAGGAGTATGTGGAAGAAGAATATCCATTTACTGAACCAGAAAACTTACCAAGAGACTCTATACAAGAAGATTTAACCACTAATTCCTCAGAACTGTTACAAACAGTAAAAGACTTAAAATCTGAAATGGAATCTGTTAAACGAGAGAATGAAAGGATTATGAGGGATCAGGAGGAGCTGAATCAGATCCTAACAGAAATATTTCAAACAAAGGGAAGGGGAAAAAGAGCTGATTCAGAAGATACAAGTCATCAACATAAATATGAAAGGATTAAATAAACTAAAAATGAAAGCAGCTCATCCTCAGAGGTGTTTGGTGATCAACGTAATTTTCATTCCACTAGTGATAGTAGTGATGACAACCATGATACTAAAAAAAGAAAATATAAACCCTAAGAGGAAATTCCTGGGGAATTTAAAAAGATTAAACCACTAACATTCAATGGAGAGACTAAGAAGGGGGAGGAAGCAAAATCTTGGTTATCTGGGATGAAGAAGTACTTCCAGATTTATAACTATTCTAACCAATTAAAGGCTAGAATGACTATCTACAATCTCTCAGGAAAGGCTGATATTTGGTGGCAAGACTTGAAGAGAGTGAAACGAATAAAAGAGAAGAACGTAAATTGGAGTACCTTCAAGAGGTACTTTAGAAAGAAATTTATGTCTGAGAAGTACTATGAGGAGAGAGAAAAAGAATTTTGTGAGCTTAAATTAGGATCAATGACTATGAAAGATCTAAACAACAAGTTTTTAAGCCTGCTTAGGTATGTGCCATACCTTGTAGATGAAAAACCAAAGGTACAACGATTCCTCAGTTGTCTACCTTATCATATTAAGGACAGGATTGAGTATGACAATCCAAAGACTTTGGAAGAAGCTATGAGGAAAGCTAACTTCTATCATGAATAAAATCGGAAGAAGGAAAGCATGGCCAACTGGAAGGCCAAGAAGAATAATAACCATTATGATTAAAAGAAGAAAGAATTTGTGTCCAATAGGAATTCTAAAAACAATAAGGCTAGAAATTTTCCTAACAAGAATTTCCAAGGGAATAAGAATAATTCACCAAGCAATTAGAATAATTCCAAGGGTAAATAAATTGCTAATAACCATGGTAATTACATCAAGAACTTTGACCGCAAAGAACCTATAAGGTATTGGGAGTGTAATGGCCCACATTATGCCTCAGTTTGTCCTAATCGGAAAAAGACTGTCAGTAATATTCATACCATACAGGAGGAGATGAATGTTGGAGAATTACCGAGGACTATGCCCAGAATCAATGCATCCTTGGAGAATCGACAAGAAAAATATCAAACTTCCATGGTGGAAGTAGAAGGTATGATAAACCAAACCCCTATAACTATTTTAATTGATCCAGGAGCTAGTCTCAATTATATTTCACCTAAAATGGGAGAAAAATGCAAGTTTCCTGTTGAAAAATTTGAAAATTCTTGGTTGGTTTAGTTAACCACTGGTGCTAAAAGGAAGGTAACTTGTTTTGTAAAAGAATGTGCAGTAGTTATGGATCAATTTGAAACTGTTGTAAATCTTAATGTATTACCTCCTGGTTCTTATGACTTACTCATCGGTATGGATTGGTTAGAACAACATAGGGTAACTTTAAATTGTTATGATAAAACCTTTACGTGTGTAAACAATGATGGAAAACCAATAAGTGTAAAGGGGATCCCTAGAAAAACAACCATAAGGCAGATTTCTGCTCTGTAGCTTAAGAGAGCTGTTAGGAAGGGTTGTAAAGCTTATGCAGTAACAATAACTGATGAGGAGAATCTAAAGAAAACAAACAAATTAAAATTGGAGGACATACCAGTTTTAAGAGAGTATGCTAATGAATTTCCAGAAAAAATTCTGGGATTACCTCCAAAAAGGGAACTAGACTTTACCATTGAGCTGGTACTTGCTGCAGTACCCAGCTCAAAGGCCCCTTATCGAATGAACATACTTGAACTTAATGAATTAAAGTCACAATTAAAAGAGCTTATTGATAAAAAGTATATTCGACCTAGTGTGTCTCCCTGGGGAGCATCTGTCATCTTCGTTAAGAAAAAGGACGGAACCATGCGACTTTGCATAGACTATTGTAAGTTGAATAAGATGACTATTAAAAATAGATACCCATTTCCTCACATAGATGATCTATTTGATCAACTACGTGGAGCCACAGTGTTTTCGAAAATTGATTTAAAGTCTAGATATCATCAAGTTAGGATTAAAGATGAAGACATCTTTAAAACAACCTTTAGAACTTGATATGGCCATTACGAGTTTGTCGTCATGCCATTCGGGCTTACTAATGCCCCAGCTGTTTTTATGTGTTTAATGAACAATGTTATGCATAAGTATCTAGATAAGTTTGTAGTCGTGTTTATCGACGATATATTAATCTATTCAAAAACTGAAGAAGAATATAAAGAACATTTAAAAATTGTTTTGCAAGAGCTACGAGATCATCAACTCTTTGCAAAGTTTAGTAAATGCAATTTCTTCGAAGATAAGATTTAGTACTTAGGACATGTGGTGACTAAGGAAGGGGTTTCGATAGATCCCGAAAAGATAAGGGCGATTGAAGATTGGTCGGTTCCTAAGGATGTAACTGATATTCGATCCTTCATGGGAATTACCGGTTATTACGGGAGGTTCATTGAAGGTTTTTTGAGAATCCTAAATCTGATAACTTCTTTGCAAAAGAAAGGAAATAAATTTGATTGGAACCAAAAATGCAAGGAAAGCTTTTAAAAGTTAAAAACTTTATTAACCAGCGCACCTATTTTAAGAATAGTTGATCCAAATAAAGAATTTGTGGTGTGCACTGATGCTTGCAATGAAGGTTTAGGCGGTGTTCTGACTCAAGAAGGGCATGTTATTGCCTATGAGTCTAGGAAATTAAAAATTCATGAAAAGAATTATGCAACTTATGATCTAGAATTAGTTGTTGTTATACATGCTCTAAAGATGTGGCGTCATCACCTAATTGGCAGAAAATTTATTTTAATGACTGATAATAAAGGACTAAAGTATCTGTTAGATCAGCCTAATCTAAATGCCAGACAAGCTAGGAGGCTAGCTTCTCTAAGTAAGTATGATTTCGAAATTCAGCACATTAAAGGTAAAGAAAATAAAGTTGTTGATGCATTAAGTAGAAATGTAAGGCTGAATTTCACAGCAGTTATCAGCACTTATACAACAGATCTGGATGAACAACTTAAAGCAGGGATAGAACAAGATGAAATTTACCAAAACTTACAAGCTAAAACGAAAGAAAATCCAACATAAAGCTTAAGTAAAGGGTATAGTTTGAATGCAAAAGAATTTTTACTGTATAAAGACAGAATGTATGTACCTAATGTACATAAAGTTAAGTTATTAATTTTGGATGAAATCCATAAAACTCCATACTCAGGTCATCCAGGTTATCAAAAGACTATAACTATGTTAAGAAAAGAATATTTTTGGCCAAACATGAATACTGAACTGGCAGAGTATATCGCTAGATGTTTTGAATGTCAGCAGGTGAAAACTGAACATTAACACCCAGCTAGATTACTTCAGCCATTGCCCATTCCTAGCTGGAAATGGGAGATAATTAGTCTTGATTTTCTTATTGGACTGCCTAAAAATCAGAATTTAAATGATTCTATCATGGTAGTGGTCGATAAGTTAAGCAAAGCATCCCACTTTATACCTGTTAAAACTACGTATAAAGCTGCAAACATAGCTGATATATTTCTAAAACAAATTTTTCGATTGCATGGAATACCGAAAGTTATAATCTCATATAGAGATCCTAAATTTACAGGTAACTTTTGGAAATCTCTGTTTAAAGGATTAAACACTACATTAAATTTTAGTACTTCGTTCCATCCTCAAACAGATGGACAAACTGAAAGAGTAAACCAAGTACTGGAAAATTTACTAAGAATCTATGTGAAAGACCAACCAGGGAAATGGGAGGATTATTTGCATCTGGTAGAATTTGCTTATAATAATTATTATTAAGCGTCAGCTAGATTTAGTCCTTTCGAAATCTTGTATGGAAGGAAATGTAATACTCCTATCTCTTGGAGTAATCCGGTGGATAGATTAGTATTAGGTCCTAAACTATTAAAGGAAATGGAAGAAATTGTAAAGTAGGTACAAGGTAATCTAAAAGTTGCACAGGATCGACAGAAAAGTCAAGCAGACCTTAAAAGAACTCCAAAGGAGTTTCAGGTAGGTGAACATGTGTTCATCAAGGTGAGGCCCAAAAAGAGCTCTCTGATATTGGGAAGTTGTGCAAAACTAGCACCTCGTTACAGTGGTCCATTTGAAATATTGTCAAGGATTTGACAAGTAGCTTATCAGTTAGCATTACCACCAAATTTAAGAGTACATAATGTTTTTCACATTTATGTATTTAAGAAATATGTTCATGATGCTACTCATGTTGTTAACTGGAATGATGTACAGGTGGAACTAGAAGGAGATTTTCTGGTGGAACCAGAGTGTATCCTCGGGTGGAGGGAGATCACACTTCAGAACCGCATCATTGGTCAAGTGAAGGTGCAATGGAAGCACCTTAGTCTAGAGGAAGCCACCTGGGAATTGGAAAGTAATATGTGAGATGCATATCCAATTCTGTTCCATAGGAATTATGAGGACGAAGAATAAATAACAGCGTGGACGATGTTATGCTCTAAGGGGGTGTCTATGTCACATGCCCCAATTTTGCAAAAAGACAATTTTATATTATTTGGTATTATTTGAGGACAATATGTTAAGTTTTATGCTAAGTTGTAATTGATGACTCAGCAGAGTCAAGGATATTTAATGTAATCCTGAATATTTTATTTATAAATAAATAAAGGAGCTTAGGAGAGCTGTTAAAAGAGTGTTTATTGGTCAAATTGGTGGAGGAGACTCGATGGAGAGAAAACTGACATGTGGCAGCATCCTCAAACCACTTCCAACTGTTTCAGGTGGCAACCTCCCTATATTTGGGGTCATGATTCCCCAAGAAAGTGGAAACAGAGTAGGTGGCTCAATTAATGAAAACTGACCCAAAAGACCTAGGCAATCTTTATAAAAATTCCCATTGAATAGAGCTAAGGCTGCTCATTCTAGAGAAGTGATCATTCAAGTGAATGTACTTCAGAGAAATTCAATGGAAGGAAATTGTGGAAAGAGTTTGAGGGGATAAACTGTTGAGTGATCTAGTGCAGCTTTTAAGCTTAAAGATCTTATTGCTGAGTGCATGGTGTTTTACTGAGTTATTGGACCAATCTAGTGTTTGCATGCTCCACTAGTTCTCAGCCAAGGAAACCAGGAACATGCTCGAGGGTCCTAAGAAATTGTTGTTTGAGCGCTCTCTAGAAGTTTGGTAGGGAGGAACAGCCTCCTAACGCTATTGTCATCTGTCCTAATCAGGTTCTACATTATTTTATTTTACTATGTTAAATAGATAAAATCTAAGTCTGACTGTTATATGAATGTTAAATATTCAGTTTGTAAATGTTAAGATTTAGTAGTCTTTTAGTTTATTGAAGAAATGAATTTAAAAGTAATGTGTTAGAATGGAAAATAATTTATAGTCTGTGTTTTTTTACACCTGGAAGGACCAGGCCGTACTCCAGCACAGATAGAGTATTTACAGTAGATGAAAGAAAATGTTAAGAGACTGAATAGAATAGATATGGTTCTACATTTCATAGTTAGCAGAGTAATTTATTTCGGCATATAGGTTATTATTAAAAAGAATAGTGATCTATTTATCTATGTTTATTGTTTTAACAAGCTTATTTATGTAAATATATTGGAAAAGAAATAGCAGTAATCTAGTACAGGAAGAATGATTAAGATGATAAGAGAATTATCTTAGTAGATAAGATTGTGTATTTAAAGAGAGTAGATTAATTTTTATTCAAGTTAAAATATTATGGAGGTTAAACTGTGTTATGATAGGTTTATATTTCTTTGTGTTCAGTTAGTAACTGAATGAAATGTAGCAGAAAATTACAGTCAAGTTACAATCTTTACATTCAGTTCAGTAAAGAAATAAACCACTAATCATATAGTTTACTTTCTAATAATATCAATTAATTTAAGACTAATAACTACTATAAACTAAATAGGGTTATATTAAAATTACTTAAATTATAAAGAGCAAACTAAGTTATAGAATCTATGCTTATCTTTTCAAAGAACTCTGAGTAAATTCTATCTGTCAGTTTAGTAAATAAAAACAATGAGAATATGATTAATAACTAATATAAAAATAAATATCTATCTATGTAAAAATTGTTTTATAATTATAAGACAGGATTATACCTTTAAAGGTAAACTTCAGGGTCAAAACCCTAAACCAAATTTATTTAATCTTTACAAATAAAAAAATTTAAGTTACAATCCATTTATTTGGATTATTATATCAATAAACAATTAAACTACTATAGACTGTTTACAGTCCTTTAAAAAGACAAATGTATTGTTACAAGTTAAATTATCACAATACACCTGTAATAATAATAACTAACCAAATTAACAACTAGCAGAATCCTATTATTAATCAATTGAAGAATTTATTTTAACAAGGTTTTCATTTTATGAAAACCCTAGTTTGTATTTCCGAACAGGTAGGTTAATATTATAAATTACACACTATCACTGGGTTACAATCTTAAATATTAACAATAATCTATTTGCAAAATATATTAGACAATAATATTCTTCATCAACAGTGGGTTAGGGAAAACCCTAACATAGACAGAGTCACAATATATAGTACCACTACAAAACGATATCGAGCTCGAAGAAAAACCTTCTTAAAAACCAATGTATTGCACTGACAGGCCATAAGGCTGGAAATTTAAACTAATTACAACACCCAGCTCAAGGCCGAGACTACCCAACGACATAGCGAGGGTTTGCAAACAGAATAGAACCAACAACGTTTAAAAAAAGAAAACCACGTAACTAATGGAGAAACTGGACAAGCTCCCAAGCTCGAGGTTACACCATCGACAACCCTGTTACAAGCAGGGTAAGAACCCATTCATTGAACCCAGGGCTTACTGGATTGGAGCCATGAGCCCTTGAAGACAGCCAGCATTATCTTCATCACAGGTTGCAATAGTAGTCACAAGTTCGTGCAACAAGAGCACAATACTGTGTGTTAGTTACAAAACTCATTCGCTATTGTAAACCCTACTGTAAAAATAACTTTACTGTGAGTCTTCTATTCTAGAAAGAAAACCAAATATTTACCTTAAATAAGAGTATCGAACAGTCTAGCGAAGAGACTGTCACCAGTTGCAATTTGCACATACAAAATCTCCAAACCCTACGACGTCGATGGAACAGCAGCAATGAAGCTTAGCTTCTCACAGCAGTGACAGGCCACGGGGAAGGCAAGATGGAGCTAAGGACCGACCGCAAGCCAAGTGCAAACAAAACCAGTAAACTCTCGCATAGTAAAACCCACAGCTAAAAAGGTTGGCAACAAGACCGAACTCAGGAGACTACGGCAGTGTTAAACCCAAGTTTTGGAGCAAGTTAGTACAAGAAGAACTCTCACGACCACCATGAGACTACGCAGAGCAGCCGAAGGCCAGCGTGAACTTTGGAGGGAGAATAACAAAGCGATTAGGGTTGCAAGAGTTTTATATCACCAATACTTGGATAGGAGGTGACCACGTGCCCTCAAATAATTCTAACCATGCAAGGGTCGATTCCAAAGTCCACCTGCAGTTCAATCATCCAAATTATTAAAACAATGATTTATATCAAACTTTACATGAGCTATAATGGATGCATATATATATTCCATCGTTATTCATATATAATGTATATCATAATGTTTGATAGCTTCGATTTCGGTGTTTGGGTAAAACAATAATTTCTTAACGTTGACCTAGTGAAAGATGGTAACCACTTGATCTTTTGGATATTTCCGAAGTTGATCTTGCTTAGAACCTTTCTAACTACAATAGATTTATATACTTGCAAAACATTGTTAAATATGCATGTTTTGTAATCCAAACTTATCACTCATAAACCAACAACTTGGGTGGTTATAATTTATGGAGTTGAATAGCATAGTAAAAGATTTTAAACAAGACTTTTACAAAGTTTGACTTTGGTTTAAACCTTCATAGTCTCTAGTTTCTTCTCAACTCGTCAACGCTAGTAATTTACCTTAATTGTTTATATTGGACAAGATAGTTTTTTATTGTTCAAGATAACCTGTACTTAGCATAGGGTAGAATTTTGATCATAGTAGAAAGATATACCCTAATAAAATTACAATGGAATAACCTTACTCAAGTCTATAATCATTGGAACGACACTGATTGACTTTGATTTAGGAAGTAAGGGAAAACAGTATTCCATGTGAAACGATGAAGTTATTTCCATGATAATCAAGCTTATAATATCAAGGAGTTTAACAGGCAGTAAGTTTTCCTACAGAATGTAAATAATGATTAGTTTGGTACTTTAGTAAATAATACAATAATGTATGTGGTTACAATAGTACATGCAGTACAACAGTAATGTAAGTAAGAAAGTTGATAACTTGTTAGTGAACAACTGGATTTTACATACTAGTAACAAGTTGATAACTTCCATAACTAATAAGTTAAAAATAAAGTCGAAACATATATTCTATTGAGAATATTTACTATCAGTATGGATAAAAGCTCTTCCATGAATAAAAACAAATAGTACAAATAAGTATAACATTTGCAAGTTAAGCATGTTAAAATAGAAATGAATATACAACAAAGATTACAAGCTTAGAGTTCTCAGTAAGTATCTTTGGTGTCGCTAAGCTTGATAAAGAAATAACCCGTTTATTTGAACTCTGCTTACAAGAAAAACTAGAAAAGACCAACTACTTTACCTCATTGAAGTTGCTTGAAAATTATCAGCTTATTTTACTAGCATATTATTTTGCAAACAGAAACACTTCTTGATACTTTATGAATTTAAAACGCCTACTTGTTCGATCGTACCTGTGAACTTGTAAGAACCAATAATCTATCTGCATTAGCATAAATGCTAAGTAAGCCCAGGATTCAAAGTTAGATTCCATCTACTTGCCATAAAGTAGACTCATTAGTAAACTGAAAGAAAACATTATGAAAGTAAATCTTATTTACGTTACAAAAAAAAAGCTGCTTATTTAACGTTATTCGAAAATGTATAATACTAATCGTTGAACTGTTTCATTATCCGCTAACCATTAGCTGTTAGTAAACTGCATATTCAGCATTTTATGTTATCTTACAAATATTTAATTTTTGTGAAAATTTGGGGTTTTGACATAGGCTATAACCCTAGAACATAAATCAAATATGACATTTTCCATAGCCCTAGAAAGACATTTTGAACATATGTGTTGAAGTCGAACTTACTCCGATTTGGGGACATAAACCATGGTTAAGCAAAAAACTTCAATTACTGCATGAGCCACAACATTTTCTGCTTCCTTCTTGCGTGTATATCCCGTAGCCGAATTATATTTTGCATCATTTGCGATGACACTACTTCTAAGGTTATGTAGACCCGACAACGACATCGAATTTTCTACTTGTAGTCTTGTAACCTGCTCTTGAAAATTTTGGGATAGAAACAGTATTGAGAGAAAAAATATAGGTGAAAAATAAAGATAAGAAAACATAGGGTCTGCTATAGAGTCGACTAATTCTTTCTCTCACATCCCCTAATATAACTTCTCTCCCAACCAACATTTGTGACATATTTCACACACACTTCCCGTCGTTCTCGTACAACACAACCACAATCGCTCCCTCATTTACTGGTGGGTCTACTTGTACTATGTATCTGTCGCTCCCTCGTTTACTGCAGGTCGACTGGTTTCTTATTGGTTCACTATCCAAATTACTCTGAAATAGAAATATTGACATGTTTCATCATTTTTTGAATATGGAAATGTGTAATCATAATCATATTATTTATCCCTACCTACGAATATGGAAATGCATGGTCCTAGTATTCTTATTTATCCTTGTCTCGGTTTATGGAAATGCACAATCATAATCTTCTTATTATCCTTGCCACAAGAAACGTATATTGCAATCGATATTTCATTGCCTTTCTATTCATCATGTTTTTTACCAAAATAAATAAAATGCAACTAAAATAATATACAACTAAAATAAATCTGTATTTTAAAAAGAATAATATGCAACTAAAATAAATCTGTATTTTAAAAAGAATAATATGCAACTAAAATAAATCTGTATTTTAAAAAGAATAATATGCAACTAAAATAAATCTGTATTTTAAAAAGAATAATATGCAACTAAAATAAATCTGTATTTTAAAAAGAATAATATGAAACTAAAATAAAGGCAGAGTATCTTTCAAACTATTATGAATCACTCTGAAAACTTTCATTATCAAAATATAATAAAAACTACTATAAATTATAGTGAAAAAAAAATTATTTATAAAGATACAATCTTTTACATTAAAGATTTGCAAATAAAATCCCTCTTGATTAAGTTTTGCTTGGTTTTGACAAGGGAGACGAGGAGGGTCGAGGGTGGTGATAATGACGATTTGTAAGGGGGAAGGAATTGACAATGGTTTCAATCGCAAGTACTCAGTCAACAAGGACAGAGGTGTTGGCCTGGTCTAAAGAAAGGAAACTTTGGTCCTAGGATGGAAGATCCCGCGGATGGGGGGACTCTTACCCATGTTCAAAATGTGGATATGGAAATCGAGAAGGACAAGGGTAAAAGGCCAATGTCCAACTCCCAATTAGGGAAATCAGGAGAAGGCACAAGTGGAACAGTTAAAGAAAGCTTGGCAAAGGAAGGAAACCGAAGAATGGGGCAATGTATGCCCAAATCGAAGACTGTTCCCAAGTTACAAATCAAATCGACCAGAATCATAGAAGATATCGATTACATGAAGGAGCGAGCACTCATAGGGAAGTTCGTAGGGATCTGGCCCTCGGACAAGACCCTCACATGGTGGATTAATACCACATGGAAACCTCAAGGCCACTATGACCTTCAACTCAGAGCAAAAGGATTCTTCATTGTAATCTTGTTTAATGAGGAGGACAGAACTAGAATATTTGAAAGTGGACCATATTTCTACAACTCGGCAGGTCTGTTCTTGAGACCATGGAAAGAAAGATTCAACCCAGACAACGAGAACCTCACAATTGCACCATTTTGGATAAGAATGTATTCCCTCCCTACAGAATACTGGGCAGAAGACATCCTAACCGAGATTGGGAATCTGCTAGGGAATTTTGTAAAAGTATCAGAACAGACTAGGGAAAGAAGATACACTTCCTACACCAGGATCTGTATATATCTTGATATCTCAAAAGATCTCTCGAATGGTATAGATCTAACATGGGAAGATGAAGATTGGTTCCAAGCAATAGACTATCAACAACTTCCGTTCAGATGCAGAAGATGCCATGAACATGGACATCTATTTAGAGACTGTCCACAGAACAAGAAAACAGGAGGAATGAAAGAGCAAGAATATCAAGAAGCGGGGGGATTCACAAGGGTCCAAAACAAGAAAAGAGCAGCCAAGAAATCCTATCACCCCGAAACCTTCAAGAAGGTCCAAACTCAAAACAGGTATGAAGTTCTCCAAGAACCTCAAGAAGTAATTAATCCTGTCAATTTGACCAATAGCCAGACTCAGTCTGAGAAGGCAAAAGAAGCAGATGCACCTAAGGTTAGTGATTCGAATGATACTCCCAAGCTATGCCAAGAAAAAGATCCTAACACCAAACTCCAGATCTAAGAAGAAAATCAGGCATTAAAGGAAGACACCAACAACACTCAGGAGATTGGAGAGGAAGAAATGGAGATAGGATATTTAGATCTAGTAGGGCTAGAGACAGCTTGTTCCGATAAGGCCCCTGAGAGGATTGTTCCACAACGAGTCACATTGTTGGAAAAACCGATAATTAAAGCCAAACCAATGAAGTCTCTGGGGGTCTCGACTGAATCAATAAAGGACCCGAAGGGGAAGAAAAAAGCAAAGAAAGAAAGCTGGGGCAGGTATAACAATGTTCAAAGAATCCAAATGATTGGAGCCCAACTGGTGGCTTCAAAGAAGTATCCGACCATAAATGCAACCCTATCCCCCACAAATAAATAGGTTTCCAATGTTGATCACATCCTAGAATATTAGAGGTTGTAGAAGTACCTTGAAGACTTGTCTTCTAAGGAGAAAGATAGAAATGGAGAAGCCAGGAGTGGTATTTCTACAGGAAACAAAATGCTCAGAGACAGACTTAAAAAGTATAGGGGGAAAAGCTTGGAAAGGATGTGAGATAGTAGCAATTGATGCTATTAAAGCGACTGGACGTATAGGCATATTATGGAACCCAAAGGAGGTACTCCTATACAACCTCTCGGAAACTCAGTACTCCCTATCTGTTGCTTTTCACATCATAGGGACAGACATTAGGGGCTTCGTGACCAATGTGTACAGTCCTCCAAGGGCGGAGCAAAAAGTGCATTTTATAGACTCTCTAGGGATGATAAACGCATTGACGAAAGGAAAACCCTAGATTATAGGAGGAGACTTCAACCTGATCAGGAGTCTTGAGGAAAAAAAAGGGGGGATCCGTCAGCTAAACCACATATCTAAAATTTTCAATGAAGTGATTGGTACCCTCAACCTAGTTGATGTCAGAACTAATAACGACAATTTACTTCGAACAATAAAAGAACAGGGGACAGAGGCATAACATGCAGGCTCGATCAATTTTTGGTTTCGGAGTCAGTAATAATGAATGGGGGAGAATTGAAAGTGTCCTGTTACCACCTAAGTTGTACTTAGTGGTTTTTATCAAGTGAGCCCGGTGAATCGGACAGGGCTAACTTGTTCGGACTTCAAAAAGACCTTTGGAAGTA
>LPNX010845841.1:83915-118569 GCA_001517045.1 Pseudotsuga menziesii
TGCAATAAAAGTGGGCCAAATAATTAGTTTCAGTCATGTAGGTGCTCATTTTCAAGCTAAGAGCACCATGTAAACCCATGGACCCACTGTTTCCTAGTTTTGAGTGATTTTCCATCACTCAGATCAGAAAGCCCCAAAAATCAATTATTGATTATTTTAATTAATAAATTGATGAATAATGGAGCAAATCCAAAATCATAAATCAATGGATTCTCAACCGATTTGATTGAAATCAGTCAGATCTGAAGCAGATTGACTAGATCTGACAAATCCTTGACTGAAGGAGGTGATCAAATCAGATCCAGAGTTGATCTTGAGCATCCTTTATGAGGAATTTCGCCCTCCCTCTCTCCTCAACATGTTTTTGGCTCAACTGGATGATTTTTGGTGGAATCTTCAGTCAACAGGTTGAGGTGTCAGTCAGATCAGCCCCCCGATTGACAGTTGCACTCAGTGACACTCAGATCTAGCTCAGCTAGACACAGATCAGGCATTGATGGACTCTCCATCAGTTGATTTCACTTGATTCCATGAGTAATTGCGCCCCCCCTAGGCTAGATGGCCTACAAATTGTATATATCCAAGCACAGCCTCCTCTTCCAAGCTAGTTAGAACTGGATTGAGGTGTTGTTGCTCTTGTACTGTATTGTTTTTTCATTTTGGAATAAATAAGCTTTGGAGGCAAGATCTATGGTGTAATGCTCTTCATGTGTGGATGTTGATTGTCAAGTGCTTATGAGGTATAATCTGCTTTTGTTTATCATTGCTTTGCTAGTTAATTGTTGGCCTTGAAGGAGAGAGCTCCCTCCTGTTAGGGTAAGAGTTTATTCTAGTTTGATTTATGCTCTTACTGCTGCTTGTTCCAGATCTATTGGATTTGTATGTATTTTAAGTTTAGTTGCATGCTTTCCAATCATCTCTTTCGGCAGCACCTATGTTTTAACCATCTGTTTGTGCAAGGATTTTTAAGTTGCAGGTGATCTCGCTGGTAGAAGAGGTTGAGCTGGTTTGAATCTTCCTCATCTTCAGTATCTTATGAATGACATAGTCCCTCGGTGTTCCACCAAAGCAGAATCCAAAGCCCAACATTCCGAGGCTTCAAACACTCTTTCTCTCTCTTCCTCCTTTAAAAACTATTAAACTTTCCTCAAACTGGTTACTTTAAAGGCTTCTTATTAATCTGATCTATCTCATCAGGAAAAACACACATAGATCTGATCAGTAAGATCCCTCCTTTATTCTAGATCTATGTTCTATTTTTCTCATAAAGTTCAAATTCAAGAGATCTAGCTAAATTGCCTTAGTTTCGCAGGTAGTTTATTGAAAAATTCATAGCTTGCTGTTAAGGTAGTTTCATTTGCTGTTCAATAATTTCAATATTCTGCAATATCAGTGCTTTTAATTGGATGCACAAACAGCAAGCCAAGATCCCAAGGAAATCTTGCTTTCCTTGGTTCCTTTTTCGTCAGTTTAGCTAGTTTAATTTCATTAATTTTTTGAGATAAAGTAGGGTGACCCAAAGGTACTCTTAAAGTGCTTTGGGGCATTTTTTATTCTAACTCGCTCACTGTAATTTAGCAAGTCTGACAGAGAATAAAGGAAGCTGCTGTCCAAAGTGGCTTTTGGAGCGCTCAAATCCCCCCAGGGGTCTCTCTTTTGTTGCATAATTTGTAAATTTTTTGTATAAACTGTAATATCTTGGTTTCAGCCTGTATAAGGACCAAAAAAGCTTTGTTTTATCAGTGCTTTGATATTGTAACCTCTGTAATAAAATCATCCTTTGAATAGGCTCTTTCGAGCCCATTCCCCATCCCCCCTGGGGGGATGGGCGTCGGTGTCATTTTCGTCGATCTCTGCTTATTTCCTTTTACCTGTATTGATCTGATTTGCAGGGTAGTATATTTGATCTTGTTGTTAACTCCATATTCCATATCTTACTTTCAAAAGTAATCATAATACTTACCCCACGATTTCCCGAGTGACCCGAAAGGGGAAAGAGATTCGTGGTAGGATTAATCAGAAAACCAGATTTGTATAGTTGTTTTATTTTTCTATCATTTGTTTATCAGTAGCTTTAAAATTAACCCCTCCTCAATTCCCCGATTGAGATCCACTTGGATTGAAAGAGGTTCTTAGAGGCTTTTCTTTTAAACAAGAACACATCTCTTAAAAACTTATTAAAATTTACAAGACTCCAGTGTGTATGCTCTGCACTTGGCTGCGGTTCGTTTGATTAGTCAAGCTGTATCAAAAGCACTTGGGTGACTAGCATAATTAGGACTCACCCTCCCCAATTAACAAACCATCAGGTGAAAATCCAACACCTCGATCGAACCTTTACGGTGGCAAAATACCCAAAGGAAGCGGGAACCTACTGAAAAGTGACCTCGGGGCGCCGATCTCTGTCACACCCTAATGGGTGCGTTACCAACATAGCCCCAGAGACTCCATTTCAGCCCACATATTCCTTGCGGGTAGCCGTATAGGTTTTGTTTTGGACATACTCCAAGTACTCTCGGGTATATCTGGAGTCCCCCTTTTAGCCTAATTTAATCAATCCATACTTCAATTTTAACTTAAAACATACCAAGATGCAATTGCAAAAAATTCACTCCAAGCACATGCAAGCACATTGATCTCTTTGATTTGACTCCATTATTAAGGCACTGGTCATTTTTGCTTCATATATATATTGTTTATCAGCTTTGTGCTTTCGTGTGTTATTTTCGTATCTTGTCATCTTCAATTGTTTATAGTTAAAATATTCGAACTCCTAAGTAACTGATTCAGTTTAACATCACCACACTAAGAAATCATCCTTAGTAACTTAATAGGGTCTACCCCCCTTGGCTCCGTTAGGAGTTGAGCCTAAACGGAGGAGTCAAGAACAAGGTGACAGCCTTGACTCGAGACTTGCCCCCAAGGACACACCGAGTGGCTTGAATATTTATGCCACGTGATCCAGGTGTGTGAAAAGGTGGCAACACTTTTTTCCTTCAGCTGGCTCAAATCATTGGCTCATTAAGATGGAATGGGAAAATGTGGGCCCTAATATTCACAGATCCTTCCGTTTTGAAAAGTTCTAGTTTCTTTAGCCGGACTTTCAAGAAAAATTAAAAGAATGGTGGGAAGGAATCCCAATCATTAGAGGAACCAAGATGTACCAGTTCCATCAAAAGTTAAAAATCCTTAAAACCAGCATTAATAAGTGGAATAAATAATTGTTCAGTAAAATTTTCCTGGAAAAAGTGGAGCTTGACTGTAAAATCAAAGAAGTTCAAAATCAGGGCATGCAATCTGGTTTCTCACCAGAGATCAGAGAGAAGGAATGCTTGTTGCTCCAGGGATTCAGCCAATGAGAACAACAGGAGAGAATCTGGATAGAAAAGGGTTGCAAGGTCCCTCCAGATGTTGTCTCCGCTACGAACAATAAGAAACTATAGACAACCTTCTAGATGCTTTCCTGTTTACCAACTCTTTGTGGGACTCCGTTGATGCAGCTTTTTGACTAATAGAGTCAAAGGTAATGCTACAGATACTTTTCAATAGTGGATTGATTTTTCTTTTGAAAGAAAAATCCTTAACCAACTTTGGACCCTCACCCCGAGGTTTGTGTTCTAGAGCACCTGGAAAGAGCACAATAATAGAATATTTAAAGACAGCAAGGGCATGGTTGGTTCGCTCTGGGATTCAATAAAAAATAATCTTTAGGAGACTATCCACTCCAAAGGTTGAACGGTTGCAGACCTTCGCACTTCATAGTGTGAAAAGCTCATCCTAGAGGCCTTAAGCTTCAACTCCACTCTCGCGCCCCCCCCCTCCCCCCATCCATTATCCCTCCCATGATGTGCATTACAAGTCCTTCGCACTGGGAACCTCCCCCTACACCTGTCTTCAAGATGAAATTTGATGGTGCCTCTGAGGGAAACCTGGGGAAGATCGGTTATGGTGGCGCTATCTGAAACCACAACGACGATATCATACACCTTTTCTATGGTAACATGGGACTCGAATCAAACAATGTCTCAGAACTAGAAGGCATGGTAGCAAGATTAACGATAGCTGTCAGAAGAAATATTCTACCTCTGATTGTGGAGAGTGACTCAACAATCATCCTTTCCTTGGCCACCAAAACTCATAATGGCACACCGGTATAAAAATTCACCAACAGTTGGTGCCTTACGCATGGATTAAGTCATCTGGCCACCCTCCTACAATGCATGCAAGTTCTCACCTTTCACCATGTGCGTAAGAAAGCTAATGTTATAGCAAAACACTTGGCTAACTCGGGAGTGAACTCAAATTACACCCTAGTGGATGGCATGTTGCAAGATCCCTTTGACACTACCTTACTGCTCAAATGCAAACATTTGTCCAGGTCTGATTCCACCATCTAGGATGCGATTGACAATGCTGTAGGCCAACAGCGTGCCATGCCTTGGCCCACATGCCCTCCACGTGGCAAGCAGCATGAGCTCGACACGTCCATCAACCATTTTGTCATTTCATCTGAAACCTCTCGACATCCCTCGCACGTGGGAGAAGATCTGCAAGTCTCTTTGGAACCTACAATGAAGGGTAGCAACACCCTGTCCTCCTCCTAAGCCTTCATGGCATCGCAGAGCCATTCAATGCACGCGGGTACTTGGGATGATCAGCAGGAGATTATCTTCGACATGGAGAACGGTTTCAATATCTTTTTTGGGGTAGGTTCGGCTCTTAGCAATTTGGAGTTCACAGAGCGCTTGGGAGTTTGGCCTCCGCCTCAAGGTGGTGCCTTTGTTTGGATAGGGTATTCTTGCAGGGCTCAATTTGCAGGTTCCTGTGACCTCTACGCTCTCCTTCTCCTTCATCTGAGGTTCAGTCTAACTATCATGTCAAGACAGAGGGGAACGCCACGTTGCGCTAGCTTGGGCAGGGGCAAAGCCCAATGCGGGTGCAGTCTGCAAATCACTGAAGACTATGAGAATCATATCTCTCCTTAAGTACCCATCCTTGTTGAAGACTGGGAGGGGAGAGTCCTCAACCAGCGGCTTGCCTCTGGGCAGGGAGGAAGCCAAGTAAATCACTACTGGCTTGTCAAAAATATGTTATGCAATTTGGTTGAAGATATGCTTCGCAACTGGTCTGAATCCTGTGACTATGTTCTCGCAATGAAATCCAGAATGGCTAAAATTGATTCCCGTCTCACCGCCCTGGACAATACGTTTTCTTGGAAAGGCACGTTTGGCCACACCAGTCATGATGGTCTTGGGGGAGGTGGCAGTGGGAGTGTGACAGGCGGCATAGTGCATGTCAGGTTTTGTGGTGGTGGCAGTGGGAGTGCATCTGGTGGTATTTCAAGGGATGTTAGCACGATTGCGGCTTCACAGGCTCCAACCTTCCCCATCCCTTCTACTGTGGAGCCGCTCTTCAAACGTCTGAATAATATGGTGGGCCATAAGCTGGAACAACAGCTGGAGCAGCCTCAATCCGCTCTAGAGGCCACCAACAACTCCTCCAACCCCTCACAGGATGAAACATGGGGTTGCCCCATCATCGAGGAAAAAGAAGTCCAAGAGAGTTCAACATTGGTGATCATGTATATCTAAAGGTAAATTCAAAAAATAGCGTTTTTAATTTGGGAAGATGTTCCAAGCTTGAACCTAGGTATTGTGGACCGTTCGAAGTGTTAGCTAAGATAGGGCCAGTAGCCTATCAGCTTGCACCTCCCCCATACTATAAAAGTACACAATGTATTTCATGTTTCTTTGTTAAAAAATATGTACGTGATGTTACTCATATAATTAATTGGAACATGATTCAAGTAAAACCCGAGGGCAAGTTCCAGACCGAACCTTTTTGCATCCTCGATCGGAAGGAACGTATGCTACAGAATCGAGCCATCATTCAAATAAAAGTGCAATGGAAGCACTTCAGCCCTAAGGAGGCAACATGGGAAATAGAGGATAAAATGTGGGAGGCATATCCCTCCATGTTATGAAATGAGCAAGAGAGCTCATAATAAAAGAACACCAATGATGGTGTTAAGAATAAGGGAGGGAGAAATGTGATACCCCCATTGTGTTTTTATCTTTTATATAAATATTTTTAACAATTATTTTTATGTAGGAGTTATTAAAAAACTCAAAAAAACTCAAAGTGACACTTTGCACAACAAACTGTTTTTTTATATATATAAATAAACTAAAAGGGCACTTAAAGAGTTCAGTTACATGAGGGGACACCACCATGGCACAAGAGAACATGTGTAAAGAAATATTTACCAATCAATCACAATCTAAAACTCAACAGCTAAACAAGATCTTAAATCATAGGGATTATGGATTGATTGGAGATTTGATTGGGATGGCATAAGACCTGGGAAAAACTATATAAGAATGCACTGAGATAGCATGGGACACCATGTTGTGCACAGAGAAACTAGTCAAATGTTCTCTGTTTTCATAAGTCCATCTACTTGTTACGGACTCTAGAAAAGAGTGCCACGAGGAAGTGCTTACTTGCGTTCTAGTGCATGGTGGTGATCCAGCTCAAGGGTGGAGTGGAGCAAACAGCCAAGTTGCTTTCTCCTATGGTTGAGAACCGTTGAATCTCCAAGTGTATTTTCTTCCATATTTCTTTCCAAGTAGTGTTAAATTCTTCTTTACGGATTTTAGTGTTATGATGAGATTGTTTCATAGTTGAGTGGATCTTAAATTTGCTTAAAATTTGTTATTATAGATCATATAGTATTATTATTGTTCTTTGTTATGGTCAATGGTAATAGTTATTTGTACTATATGCATAAATCTTGGCACAAAATCCAGAACTTTAAATGAATTTAGATACTTCAGCTTAGGTTACATTATATAGGGTCCAGGTTTACTAAGAATAAGGGAATCAAAAGGATCATGACTATAAAACCTATTATTTCATGGTTCATGTAAATTTTGATTTCAAAGCTATATTTTTAAATTTTTTTATCGATTCCTTTTCTTATATGGCGAATTGCATTAAAGTTTTGATCACAACCATCTACCCCTTTTTTAATCCAAGTCGTTGGTAACTTGGTATCACTTCTTCTTTCATTTTTTTGGCTTCTTGGAGTTATAAATACTGTAATTCTTTCAACAGTATCCAGACTTTGAGGTTTTTAATGGTTGGAATGCATATATTTGAATGTCTTATTATTATTATTATTATCGCCAGATCATGCTTGTAAATTTTCTTTGTTCAAATATTTCGATTGTGTTTCTATTGTTTGTAAATAAAGCATAAATTTACATATAAAGAATACGATTATTTGCATGAATACGATTATCTTTGTAAATTTACATATACATATATGTAAATTTTTACTGAATGAATGCATGTACATATGTTTGTATTCAATTCAATTGTCCACATTATTGAAAGTAGTTACTAAATTATAGTAAGAGTTCAGACAAACAGAAAAACTAAATTGATAAAGTAAATAAAATGATTAAGTTTAAAGTACAATACATGAAATGACTGGAATGTATAATTATAGTGAGAAATTATAGGAAGAGTTTAGGCATTCTTAGAAAGCCAAGTTATATGAACCGATCCGACTGCATAAAGCGGAATTTGACTCTGCCTTGGAATCTATCTTCTGATGTATTCGATCCATAAAGTGGAATTTGACTCTGCCTTGGAATCTATCTTCTGCATTCTGTGATCAAAGCAAAGGACAATACATATTACACAACAATTTTAGATTGAAAACAAAAAAAAAATGTTCTTGAAATAACAGATCAATTAACTCTATTAATAACTAAGCTTAGTCAGGTTCAAAGTAAATTGATAAAGACATTTGAATGGGTGTGACTTATTGGCACAAGCAGGTGTGAGACATTTATAATGGTAGCAGAAATGGAACCCTGAATACTATGTCAGCAAAATCTAGTCCAACGCCGGTTACCTATTCCCTAGTAAAAAATACAATACATAAAATAACTAGAATGTATAATTATAAAGAGAAATTATCTGAAAATTTTAAACAAGCCTAAACTAAACTAAATTGATAAAATAATAAAATAACCAGTGATAGAGTAAACAATGTTTAGTTTGTGGTCGATCTCTAAGTAATGAAGTCAATATGGTAAATGGTCATAGTTATAGCATATTTTGAATTAAAAACAACATTGGTTGTAAATAAAGCATAAATTTATATATAAAGAATTGTTCACTATTTGAAAACAGACCATGGTAAATCAAGTTTGTAAATAATATATATGCTGTGTTTACAAAGTAAATGATGTGGAGTTAATAGATATGTCTTTTTTTAGCTTGGGTTAATAAATTTGTTTAATGAACAAAATGGTATAAGAAAATATATTTATATATATATAATTGGAAAGTTGCTTTATATCCGAGTAAATGGGGAGATTTTGTTAAATTAAAGTAGCATAGATCTATTTTAAGCCTAGATCTATGAAGTACTAAGAAAAATCCAAATGATAAAAAAAATGTACATCTCAAAAAATTGGATCCCTCTCTATGCTTGATAGATCCAGGTTTAAAATCGATCTATGCTAGTTAATTATGCTTAACTGCCATGAAAGATTTGATAAAGAATGTAATTTTCTTTATGAAGTGAATGGCGTGAATGTATATTGGTATAAGAAGAAATTTGTTTATGTTATTGCTTAAAGTGTGGTTAAGTGACATTACTTATTTCATAATTATTCAATTATGAAATTAATGTGATTGAGATCATCACAATAATTTGAAAAAAATGATTTTACATTATCCAAAATTTTAATATTTGAGGTAGTTACATTGATAGAGTGCAAGGTATGTTTTAAAATTTTACCATTTTTTTGGGTGTTCTAGAACCCACATTAATTTGAAAAAAGGGATTTTACATTATCCAAAATTTTAATATGTGAGGTTGTTACATCGATAATGCTACATTGATAGAGTGTAAGGTATGTTTTAAAAATTTTACCATTTTTTGGGTGTTCTAGAACCCTTCAACAGCCAATGCCCATCACTCTTACATCTCTCAAGCTTAGATGGATGCACTCTCTAACTTAACTTTCAAAAGCATCACTTAAATCAAGAAGCTTGAATGGATGCACTCTCTAGCTTAAATTTCAAAAGCACTACTTAAATCAAGGTCTAACAAACCTGGATCCTCTCCTAGATGTTCTTAAATCTTATAATGCTTAAATTTCGAAAGCACTGCTTAAATCAATGTCTAACAAACCTAGATCCTCTCCTAAATTAAAAGATATAAAAGAATGTATGATTAAAAAAGATGTTTAGAATGACTATCATCATTAAACAGTGTTGAGAAGTGAAATGAGACGATCGTTTTGTCGCTCCAAGAAGTGTTTTAAAAAATTTTACGTTGGAAGCTTTTGTTCCAAAGCCTGCTTGCCTAGTTTGTCCCTCGTTGGAGGACCGTTTTGGTGGATTTTGGTTGCAAGAGTGTGGAGGATCTGAAGATCTGCGAGGTACCAAGTGGTTTTGCCCTGGAATCACACGATCTGTTGGTTGATTTTGCAAGTTTTTTGTGCTTTCACGGGTCATGTGGCGTGCTAGACAGAGTTCCTCCTTCATTGTTGCTAGAGCATTCAGGCGTTTTGTCTTCTTGCTTCAGTTCTTGGGGATTTCAGCGTTTTTCTTGTATCTGGTGGTGTCAAAAGGCCTGCTGAAGGAGTCTTTTCTTCTCTTAAGCGCAAAACACTGGTGAGGCCTCCCCTAGAGACTAGAAGAAATGACCTCTCAAGATCTGTCCTAGTGGTCTTAGCCTTATGGATTCTGGAGGGGATCCACCAGTGCCTCTTCCTCTTGATCTTGATGCATTCAAGAGATTGGTTGCTACCTGTGGCAAGAGGAAAGGGGGCCCTTCGCAAAAAAAAATTAAGAAAGTAGACATCCCTTCGGTCGAACTACCTACTAAACGGACTGGCCGAACGACTCTAAACCTTGTTGAGCGTGGGCTTATTAGCCAATTCACAGGTCTCTGGTCTTCTCCAAAAGCTATTGATGGATGGGTGCAAAGAAACTGGAGGCACTTAGTATCTAAAGGAATTCGAAACCACTTTGTTGGAAGAGGTTATTATGTCTTTGTTTTTTACTCTACAGAGGATCGAGATCTCATTTTTCGAAATGGTCCATACTTCATAGGCCCCCAGGGGATTTATTTGAACAAGTGGACTCCTGATTTCAACCCTACTCAAGATATTTCGTCTGTTATCCATGTTTGGGTAAGGCTCCCTCATTTACCTTTACACTGCTGGAGTTTAGAATCCCTTGAAACTATTGGGAACAAGATTGGAAAATACATCGATAGAGCATAAAGGAAAGATCAATAGTCATGTGCAAGAATCTGCATCGAAGTTGATTTGGAAATAGGACTCCCTGAGGCAATCAAGTTAACAGTGGTTGAATGGTCTCATATCTAGGAGTTAGACTACGAACAAATTCCATTCAAGTGTCGTTTCTGACATGGTTACGATCATTTTGCGCGAAATTGCAAGAAAAAAACAGAAGATGATCTTGAAAAAGAAAAGGCTCAGTGGACACAAATTCAAAAATCAGGTTTATCTAACCATGTTAATAGAAAAAACGGAAAAGAAGGAAATACTAAGAATGGAGCTCTCGCTAATGGGAAGATCCTTCATAATGCATAAGGTTGTAGAAAATCCTAATATATCTTCTAATCAATTTGTTGTTTTAAGTTTTTCTGAAGATATAGCTAGTTTAGAAGATGGTGAATTACAACATACAGAAGTGTAGGGTGATGACGCTGAAGAAAACACAGGACTAATGGATCCAACTGGAGTAGTTAACTCAAAATTACCCAGCGTAGGTGAATTCTTGCAACAAAATCATCTCTCTCCAAATGGAGCAAAATCTTCTCCTTCATATGCCGAGATTACTAAGAAGAAACAGGTTGATAGTTTAGGCTCTTCTGATGAAGTTTCTATTGAGCAAATCTCCAAAAACGCAAGCAGTAAGTCTCGAAAGGAGGCTAGAGAAGAAGATGTTGAGAGACAGAATATGCAGGGTAGCCAGTCCACTATTGAAATGTCACTTGGAAAGAGAAAGAGAACTAGACTCCTCAAGGGAGTAATAACTCTCTCTCTCTCGAGTAAATAATGTAGATCGTCTCTTGGAATTGTAGGGGATTGGGGAACCCAATCAAAGCGGAAGAAGTCAAGGATTTAATGAGAATGGATTTTTCTGACATTATCTTGCTCAAGAGACAAAGATTGAAGAAGATTCGCTTCTTTTAAGCAAATCAAAATGGAAAATGAATTCTGGCAAGGCTGTCAGCGCTAGAGGCACCTCTGGGGTCTTACAACTATATGGTGTGAGGAAAATTTTCAACTAAAAAGTTGGTTTGTTACCCAACACTCGATGTTTACAAAACTCTTTCACATCTCAAGTAAGATCTCCTTGGCTCTATTCAACATTTATGTCCCGGTTAATTTTAATTGGAAAGAAAGAATGTTGGAAATCATTATCAGATTTCTTAGACATCAATTCCCCTACAAATACTATAATAGCAGGGGATCTCAACATAACTTTAGCCTCGAATGAGAAAAAAGGTGGAGCCCATGGCAAGGATTATTTTCAAGACATAGTTGAGGCACTGATCCAAGCTTGCGATCTAATTGATTTTAAACCTAAGAAAAGACAATTTAGTTGGTCAAACAACAGAGTTGGGGCTGCCAATATTGTTGCTCGTCTTGACAAATTTTTGGTTAATAGCTCCTTGATGGATGAGAATTTCGTTATTTCAACTAAAATCTTGCCCAAGCCCACATCTGATCATCAGCCCATTTCTCTGAAGTTCAAAAAAGAGGAAGACCTCGGCCCAATTCCATTTCACGTTAGTCCTTTATGGATTGAAAGAGAGGGTTTTTGGGAAACTATGTATCAAGCATGGACGCAGTATGTTGAAGGGTCTCCCAATTTTGTATGGGAGCAAAAACTCAAAAAAACCAAATACGCTCTAAAAAAATGGATAAAAAAGCCCTAAAATACTCCAACTAGCAGCAAACAAGAGAAAGTAATTGAGTTAGCATAGATCCAATTACTAATGGAAGAATGTGACATCACCAAAACTCAGCTAGCACTTGAACATTCTACTCAAGTTAATACCTTTCAATCTTTTAGACAAGAAGAGGAATTTCTTAGGCTGAAGTCTCGAAGTCTCTGGCTGCAAGCGGGAGAAAAAAATACAGCCTTCTTCCATCGTCAATGTAGAGCTAGATTGTCAAGAAACCATATCTAGGAAATCTCCACGGGGGAGAGGGAAGTTATTAAAGGCTAAGTTCAACTAAAACAAGCTGCAAGAAGGCACTTTCAACTCTTGTTTTAGGAGGATGGACTCTCTTATGGTGAAGTGTCTGTAGAATTTTTGGATAATATTTCTTCTCTTGTCAGCACAGAGGATAACAAAGATCTATTGAAACCATTCTCTGAAGAGGAATTTTTAGATGTCATATGGGCAATGGAGTCAGATAAAGCTCATGGGTCGGACGAGTTTTGTTTTCATTTTTATAGAGCCTGCTGGAATATAATCAAGCCCAGACCTGATCCACATGGTGTCAGCCTTCCATAAAAAAACTAAAGTTGGAGGGTGTACTAATTCCACATTTCTTGCTTTAATCCCAAAGGAAGTTAATCCTTCTTCTTTCGCCAAGTTTAAACCTATTTCGCTGTGTAATGCCTCTTACAAGATCCTAGCTAATCAATTCAAGCTTTTGTTAGGAAAGTTGATCTCTTCACTTCAGGCACTTAGTTGATAATGTAATTCAGGTTCAAGAAGCCCTTCATTCAAGTTTCCAAAGGAAGGAGAAAGGAATGCTTATCAAACCAGATATGAAAAACACATTTGACATAGTCAAGCTCCCCTTTCTCTATCGAGTCCTTCTCTTTTTTGGATTCAGCCATGAGTTTGTTAATTTTATAAAAAGCATGTACAAATAGGCCCTGGGTGTCTGCTATCACCTTTTTTATACATTTTGATGGCTGAAACTTTCAGTAGAAAACAAATAGTTGAAAAGGAAGCTGATTACATTCCTGGCATTAAGATTGCAAAAGGAGTGGACCCAATAAACCATGCCCTCTTTACGGACAATTCTCTTCTTCTAGGATGGGCCTCATTACAGATAGCTCGGGCCTTTAATGATATTCTTCAAAATTTATGCCTACTTTCAAGAGCACTGGTCAATAACAAAAAAAGTGTTGTTTATGGTTGGAATGTAGATCATGCTGCAATTATTCGAATAAAAAATTCCTTGGGATTCCTTGGTTTTGATAAGTGGGAGAAGATAAAATACTTGGGGTTGCCATTAACTCTTGGTTCAAGCCCTCCTTCTCTTTGGCTCAATGTATTAGCTAAGATTAAATCCAAAATAGTCAATGACATGGGATCCCGAACGATGGGGGAAGTTGGTTTTCACCCAGCCCACCAGGGATCAAATCCCACCGAGACATGGCCCGCTGTGATAAGGCTCAAAGGGTAGACGCCCCCTTGATAGGCTACCGCCCCTTGTCGTGATTGGAGTCCAAGACGTCTCAGCCCTTGCTGAGTCACAAGTTTCTGGTATATCCTGGCTTGCGAGTTGTCAGATATATCTAGGGGTTTATAGTGGCAGCCGGCAGCTTTGAACCTGGGCCTGGCCCAGGTAATTCCGACAAATTACCGGTTTTCCTACTTTAAAAAAAAAAAGATTAAATCCAAAATAGCTCCTTGGGGTGGTCAGTGGTTAACCAAGGCTCGGAAATTGATTTTGATAAAGGCAGTTCTTTCGGCCCTTCCCATTTTTCAATCTTCCCTGCTACATGCCCCTAAATCTATTTCATCCCAGATTTCAAAAAAAATGCAAGACTTTCTATGGAATGGTGGGAAAGGCAATCAGACTAAGATACATTTGGTAAGTTTGGATATTCTTAAACGACCTATTTCTGAGAGAGGATTACAAATCCGTGACCCTGAATTGGCTAATATAGCGTTGGGAGGCAAAAAAAATTGGCATCTATATGCAGATAAAAACCACCCAATAAGATCTTTAGGATGAAATATCTAAAGGGTGACTCTTTGAGAAATTTAACAACTTCCACTACCCCCACAGGCACAACTATCTGAAATCTATGCAAAAGAGGAATCGATAAATTCAATCAGCAACTCTATCGAATTCCAGGTAATGGGAAAAAGATCCTTCCGTGGGAGGATAAAATTTCAAGAAATGCTCATCTTTCCTCTGTCATTATCTTAGAAGAGATTAAGGTCTGGTTAATGAACAAAGGACTGCTCTAGTTGGCTGATGTTTGCACTTGGGATAGCGTTGGAAACTGGGCAGATTGGTCTTTTCCCAAGTTTCCAGACCATCTCACCTCCCAAAAAAATTATTTCTCTCCACTCTCAGGTCTAGCTCCATTCCATAGCTCTTATAAAGACAAACAGGGTTGAGGTATTTCAGAAACTTATACAGCTACTAAAGGTTTCTTGGAATTACAAAAGACTCTTCATGAATCTTGTCTCTCTCGTGCAATTTGGAAATCGGTATGGTCTTCTTTCTGCCTCCCCAAGGTGAATTTCTTCTCTAGCGAAAACCTGATAAAGTAAGGCTTCCATGGACCCTTCAGGTGTTAGTTTTGCACCTCAACCTTTGAAAGTGTTGATCACCTCTTCAACACATGCGAATTCTCAAAAACAGTGTGGGAGTTTGTCCTTCAAGGTTTAAATTTCTCTGTCCTTGTTCAAACTGATGTTGTCCCTCTATATCTTCATTGGATTGAACGGAGCCCAACATCACGTGGAAAAAATAAAGACTGGTCTAAACTCTCGCAGTTAATTCCGAAAGTCATTTGGTGGAAATTATGGATAGCCGAAAATAACTGAATTTTTAATAATCAACCATCAATTCCTTAGATCGTTGCCCAAACAATCTAGCTGCTTATTGCCGAATCTGCAAGCAAATTGACGTCCCCTTCAACTCTGGCCTCAGAGATTTCAGCGAGGTTTGGCTTTATTCTGACGAGATCGATAAAGGTCTGCAACAAACTAGTTAGCTCCCCCTCCTGACGTGTTCATGACATTGATGTTGATTTTAATTCATGATGGATTAGTTCCACTTCAACAACATTTTTTTTTATGGTGCATCCAAAGAAAACTCTGGGATCTCAGGAGCTGGGAGTCTGTTGTTCTCTCAAGAAAAGTTGATCAAAACCAGTTTTAGTTGGAGTCTTTGATTCATGTCGAATAACCAGGCTGAAAATTATAGCCTCTTCAAGGCGTACCGGATCACTAAGGAGCACGGCTACAAGTCAATTCAAATCTTTGGCGATTCAGAGAATTCAAAATCTTTCCACATCCTATGAGAGTTAAACAATTCGGCAAATGCTTTGGCAAATAAAGTTTCCCTGCTGTCTTAAGGTCACCTTAGCATCAACGAAAATTCCAGTTCTTTTAATCCAATTCCTTAATTGTAAATAAATAAATTGTAATAAGTCTTTATGGGAGATATACTCTCAAACTAAAAAGGTCTTGCAATTTTTCTTTTCGAAGTATTCTCTTGATCACCGTGTAATTGACTGATTGGTAATTGCCAAATCAAACCTGTAATCCTTCATGAAAAATAAATTCCTTATTTGCGTTAAAAGAAAACAAAGACATTTAGAATATAGTTTAATTATATCAATAAAACATAACATATAACGTAAAATATAAAAATGTTTAGAATATATTTTAAATGTATTAATGAAAAGATTTTTTATTGAAAATATGAATTACGGATGCTTTATGGTCTATCCCTTAATTTAATTGTATTTGAAAAAGCTTGAAATCGGTTAGAAATTATAAATAAAAGATATTTATTTAATATTTAGTTTTATTTATTAAAAAAAATTACTATTTATAATGAATTTATGAAATTTTAATCCTCTAAATGAACTTTCTTTCATAATGCCTGAATTCTTTCCCAATCACTAATCATGCCATGCATCTGTTGTAAATCCTAGGCCTCTTTACCTATATCGGGCCATGCATCTGTTGTGAATCCTAGGCATCTTTACCTATATCGGGTTTTGTGGTTGAGTGATAGCTTTGACTATAACACAAGGTGCACATTGATGCAGTTTTAGCTCGATGTTGAGTGTTAGCTTTGACTATGATGCACAAGGTGCAAATTTATACAGTTTTTAACTCGATATTCTTCATGCGAGTTTTGTGATTTAGTGATAGTTTTGGCTTTGATGCACAAGGTGCAAATTGATAGTTTTGTGGTTTAGTGATAGATTTGGCTTTGAGGCACAAGGTGCAAATTGATATAGTTTTAGCTCGATATTTTTCATGCAACTGACAAGACAGCCAATCTCTTGAGCACCTTTGTGACCCGAATAGAAGAACTTCATGCGGGTTTTGTGGTTAAGTGATAGCTTTGGCTATATGATGCACAGGGTGCAAATAGATATAGTTTTTGCTCGATATTCTTCATGCAATTGACAAGACAGCCNTATAGTTTTAGCTCGATATTCTTCGTACAATTGACAGGACAGCCAATCTCTTGGGCACCTTTGTGACCGGAATAGAAGAACTTGGCTCCCGAATCATTTGAGTTTTTTTTCAAACAAACAAAACTACTTTATATATAATAAAAAAATTGTCTGAAAATACACTTTGTTTACAAATTTTCTGCATCTCGAAGATGCTCATATTCCCACATGTAATCCTTGATTCTTTGTCAACATATATATCTTTTTTGTAATGACTTCGCTTCAAAAATTCTCTTTATTTGTAATCAATAACTTAAGACAAAAAAGACTTTAGACAGTGAGAAACATAGAGATGTTAATCAAGGCTTAATTGCCCTTGATCAGTCCTAGTTCCAGGTGGAAAAAACCCTCAATCAATGTACCCCATCTCATAAATCAAAGCATGCTTGGACAATCTATCAGCCTCCACATTCAGCGCTCTATATATGTGACTGAAAGAGATCTCAATGTACCCCATCTCATAAATCAAAGCATGCTTGGACAATCTATCAGCCTCCACGTTCAGCGCTCTATATATGTGACTGAAAGAGATCTCATGAAAACTGGAAATTAGATCCTTTGTTCTCTTTCGCCCTATGAAGTACCTCCATCGTGTGGAAGGTATGTTTCTCTTTTGCCCAATCCGTTATAAATTTTGAGTCTCCATATAGATCTTGATGGACAGGCTATGTTGTTTGAGGGCAAAGAATAATAAACCCCATACAGCCAAAAGCTCCACCCTTAAATTTGTTCTTTTACCAGCTCCCATCCTGGAGGATAGTAATACTTTTGCCTCAATTTTAATATCATACCTTCCCCAGAGTTGCCACCCTGCTTCGCACCATCAAAAAACCTAATAGCACCCCGTTGTTCCTCCAGTGGATAACTAATGATCCAACTGAATATCTTCTTTTTTAGTGCCCCATAAGAATGAAGCAAGCTTAGTGCTTTCATACCTGTTATGAAATAATCTGCAACCACAACCTGAAACAGACATCAGTTGCACTCCAAACAGACCAAAAAGTAACCACATGCATCTGCATGCCCGACTTGTTCAAAAAATTTGTAGCGCTCTCTTCTAAAGAATGTTTGTCCCATCTGACTACGTAGCCTAGCTGTGAGCAGATAACCTCCCAAACATTCCGGAAAAATACAATTACTAACAATATGCTGCACAGATTCTAGTTCCAAATGGCCAAGACAACATCAACCTGGCCCTAAGGAAACCTCAAAATTAGATCATTTGTTCTCCTTGCACAGATTCTAGTTCCAAATGGCCAAGACAACATCAACCTGGCCCTAACAAAACCTCAAAATTAGATCATTTGTTCTCCTTGCCCAATGATGTATCTCCATCGTGTGGAAGGTATGCTTCTCCTTTGCCCAATCCTCTATAAATTTTGAGTCCTCATAGATCTTGATGGACAAACAATGTTGTTTGACGGCAAAGAATAGTAAACCCGGTGCTAGTGGTATATTATACATTTCAACATTTTTTGGGACAAAATATGTTAATATTCTTGGATGTTGCACGAACAATTTTGTTGATCCAATGGCTCTAAAACTTGTACTCATCTTAGCCAACGTTTATGTAGACCCCTTAGTGATAAACTTGTTGAAGACAAAAAAACCCAATGGAGCATTTATTTGAAGTGATGATAAACTGGATGAGGGAAAAAAAACCAAAAAACTTAATTCTGGTGCAATTTTTCGAAGTGCTGATCAGACTCACTGTCGTGTTTCACGAGATTCACTTTTTCTATAATTATTAGAAAAATACACAAGTATAGAGATTCACTTTGTCCATACATATAGAGAGAGAAAAACACAGTAGATGATCAATTGTTCAAAATGATTTTTTTGATGAGGTATATTATACTTTTCAACTTTTGGGGGGATAAAATAGTTTGTTGATCCGATCCGATGGCTCTGAGACTTTCACTGTCATGTTTCAGGATTCACTTTTTCCATATTTACAGAGAAAAACAAAGTAATCGTCATGTTTCAGGAGATTCACTTTCACTTTTTACATATTTATAGAGAAAAACAAAGTTTAGCTAATCAAATGTTCAATATGGAACTTTTAATAGACAAAAACACTTGGAAATGATGGACATTACTGAGAGTGTTATGCACTATAAATGTGTCTTCCTCTATAAGTATGGAGAAAAGCAAATCTCTCTGGCTAACATAGATAAGAGCACTTGGAAATGATGGGCATTCCTAGAACCGTTTCCTCTAAATATGTAAAAGAGTGAATCTCTCTCGTTAATCTCTTCATGGACTTATATGTTTTAGCAGTAGCAGATCATCTGCTTTTCTATTGGATCAACGACGTTGACAGCATATCCTTTTTTGTAATGCCGTATGTAGGCTAAAAACTAGTTCATTAAAACTAATAGATTTTCTTATGGTTAAAAAACACATCACTTACAGTGTTAACATCACATCAATGAGTCACTTAGACATGCCGATAACATCTGTCAGTGTAACTATGACAAAAGCCTCATTTAGATTTTCATCCATGGCTCTACGTAAAGTCGTCATTCAGATGGCATATCCAAATCTACAATAGAAAAGAATGACACACTGAAGTCAAGAATGACAATTTATATGCCACGAGAATAAATCAAAACTTATTAGAACTGAGAATTCAGGGCTTATACAATAAAAACCGACAATTTAATGCTTATACGAAAATGTTTCTATTGGAGGATAATTATTGGCATTACAGGTAATATCCACCTTTCGAAGTGTCACCATAGTGAACAGCATCTCAATAGTAAGCAGCCCAAGGAAACCAAGAGGCAGAGACAGATCCAGAGGTAGATGCATATAATAGCGAAATACCAAAAAGGCGAGGCACGAGATAATAAATTTCACAAGGTAATATAGTTAAATATCAAATGGATATAATCAGGCTGCCATGATCACGGATTAAAAATTAGATTTACGTATTAGCGCATAAAAGATACCATTATTTTGCAGGTAAGCGAATCCAAAAGGCCATTATTTTGCAGGTAAAGCGATTCCAAAATTAGTAAACAGGGACAAGACCATGGTAGCTACGTAAGGCAAAGTGTTTAGTAGGCGAAACAGGCTTGTTAAGAGGATATCTTGGTTAGTTAGTACTTATAGTTAGACAGAGACATGATTGGTTTGCAGGGCAAGATGTTTTATAATCACAGAAAAGAACAAAACCCATTATGTAGTGAGGATCATCTCATCTCATTCAATTCAATTCGAACGCAAATAAGACCGAGTACAAATCCCATGCGTATTTTGCAAGAGAGGCACTAAGCCTCGAAGTTCCGTAAAAAAAATACAAACTAGGGCTTGTAGTAAACTCTTCGAAATAGCATTTTGGGAGTTTCGTAAAAATAAATACAAACTAGGTCTTATAGTAAAACTTACAAAAATATGATTCAATTGTACTACAGCTTCTTCCATAGGTTGCCTGAGCGTCTGTGCACAGGCATAAAAGGACAATAGCACATCACAACCGTTCGACAAAAGCAATACCGAACAGCAATGAAATCTTAGCATGACTCTAAAACACATTAAAAGCAGATAGAAATATGTTGTAAATGTGAATGTTATGGCCAATCCCAAGGGATCATGGCAGCAACGCTGCGATAAATACCCAAGGCGATAGAATATAACATTCCTCTGCCCGGAGGCTTCTTCCTACCCTCCCAATACTCCACTCTGCTGCCTTCATAGAAGGAGAACAGCAGATGTGTAACAGGCGGAGCAATAGATGCCTTCAACGGGGAGAATTTATGTGTGACGTTCACATTGGAATCTACGACATCAAACAAAAAATTGTTTAATCGCCCCCTGCCGTGAGGACGAGGAGCTCTAGCAAGAAGCATCCCATCCCCGTCACTTAATAGCCATATAGATACAGAGAAAACACACCCATATGCATTTGGACATACAAACCCTAGCCCCAGTGCATCGCAGAGGCCTCTTAGCCCTCTACAGAGTCATCCTCCTAGGCTAGGCTTCGATCATCCGCAACAAAAGAAGAGACGAAATCCATGCCTGAGTTAGAATGAATGGTGGTATCTGGTTCCCACGGGACTGCCGTAGCTTTACTTAGATAGGGCTTAACGTCGGGCTCCTCGGGGAGACCCCCGAACCCCCACCCTTAACAGAAGATGAAAAAATGGAGCACAGTATAGCGAGTGTATTAAACCGCATCAGGTAAGTGCCTGTGCCAAAACACTCAAAACAATCAAGCAAAATACACATACCTGAAAGACAATCAGCAAATATAAATAAAGGTTGTGATGATATACCGCCTCAACGTTCAAATGCAAACGAAAATTGATTGCAGATGAATAGCGAGAGGCGGAGGGATGATCAATACCGAGCATTGCTTTAGCTTCAAGGGAACGAGTCGGCAAGACATTGATAAATCCAGCGACCAGATAATGAAGCTTCCTTCAATGATAATAACACATAATTTAAGAAATTTAATGGAGAGTAATCCAGGCCGGCTATATCATAGCCCGCAGGCAGTCAAAGCAAGCAGACAATCACCCGTACTTACTCTCTGTGCACATAACCGTGCTATTCTCATTTGCATTAACAATCCAACGCACCGGCTTTATTGTGCACAGATTGATAAATATAACCAGTCGTTATCTGTTTACTACACACAAAACCCTGAAACCAAACCTCTCGAGAAGAAATCGACTTCCAATTTCCACAGAGAGCCAAACAATATTCGAATCCGCCCACCGCTTGGAAGACCAGTCCCCACCGCACGCAAACTCGTTGATGATTTTCTGAAACGAGCTAATGCTATTTGAGCATTAATAGGTCAGTGTTAGGGTTTGGGACAGAAAAATAAGAGCGAGTTAAGGTTAGGGTTTGAAACAGAAAAAGATAAGACCCGCGTTTAGGTTACGGTTTGAGATTGTTTGTCCAACACTCTTTTTCCTTTTTAACTTGGAAAACGAGAGGACTTATAAGCCACCGCTAGATACATGGAATACTTAGAATTGTCCCGAATCCCGATGTTTGAAAGGAAGACCTTAATAATGAGAAGATGTGGATGAATGGAGTTTCCTTTATATCGAAAAACACATTGGCGGAGTGGGAAAATCATTCAAGGATAGATAGTTGAAAATCATGTCAAAGAAATCCATAAAATAGTGCCAAGTTATGTGGAATGGTCAACTAAGGTGTGTAGGGTTTTGAGTCAATTTTTTTTATTAATGGAAAATTTTGACATGGGTAGGTGTTATGTATATTTGGTTATGGGTTTTGAATCTATGTGGGGATAGCCATAATAAATTGTTCCAACCACTTAGTTTATAAGAGAAACTCAATCGTATGATGCAAAGTTTTATAGAATGGCTCGATTTTTTTATACAAGTTTTGTTGATATTTGTGTGATCCATAATGTGTGAAAAGGGACTCAAGCAAAACTAAATATAGTGTATTTTTTAAATACATCCTCTTATTTTAGGGGTAATTGTCTTCCAAATGAAAAATAAATAAATAAATCAAATCAATTATTATATTTTCATTGATAGAAACACACCCACTTGTTATTATCAAGGGAATCAAGGTGGGGCAATTACAATTAGAAATCATGTCATGTTGTCAACTCCATGACTTGAACCTAAGCAGAAACTAGGAGAATCGCATGTCTTGAGCACTTGAGGGAGGGGGCCACCCAACATAGTTGATAGACATGTACGGTACGGTATGGCACACACGGTACGGGAACAAATAATACCCTGCCTGGGTTGGGCTGATCGATTGGACTTTTCGGCTTGGCTACTCGACTGGGATACTCCGCTTGGATCCCCAGCTACTCAACTGGGCTGGCTGCTGCGCTACTCGGTTTAGCTCCCAGGCTGCTGGGCTGGGCTCATCGTGGGCTGGGCTGGAAACTTACATAGACGTAGATCAGGGTCCATCATAGTCGAGCATAGTTGATCATAGCCAGCTGGTCATAGCCAACCATTGCTGCCAGAAGGTTATTGCCGATAGCCAATAGTGGGCCATACAACTAGGCATTGACAGTCTATCATAGACTTTAGGTCATTGCTGGAAGGAAGCTCCGTCGTAGCCAGTCATAACCCGAAAGCAACAGTCTACATAGCCAGTCAGTTCTAGAACTCTTCTAAGTACAACTCTAGAACTCTTCTAAGTGCCAAAAAGAAGCTATACTCTTGGGAAGCTCTACTCAGTCAGTGCAACTCTCTTGTCTTTGCTAGAAAAAAGGTCAGTGCCAGCTGGGGGCATAGTCAGCCGATCATTGTAAGCCGGTCATAGCTGGGCTAGGATACTCTCCTTGGTCACTCTACTCTGCTACTTTACTTGGTTACTCAGCTTGGAGACTTGGCTTGAATACCGGTTCTAGAAAACAGCCTCATTCACTATTTTTTTATTATAAAATCTCCTTTTTGAGAGGTTCAAGACCTTTAGCAAGCACATGAAAGTGGATTTTCTTATTAATGAGCCTGGTCATTCCCAGTAATAGCAGCACATATCCACGGCCCACATAGAAGCAGCACATAAAGAGATCTCTACCCTCTACCGGAACCTCTAGCCCTACCTCGAACTCACTTACCGCTATGAAACACATAAATGTTCCTACCTGAGTGGGTGGGCGGGATTGCACGGTTTGGCTGCTCGGTTTGGATAAGAGGCTTGGGTTTGGATAATAGGCTCGCTTGGCTCCCCGACTGCTGAGCTAGAAGAAAGAAGGGGATGGGCTCCCGGATTGCTTGATGGCCGGAATAATGAAGAGCTAGGTTCGCTTTAGATCCAATATGATTTTGAAATGGACGGGGAGCAACTAAATGCTGATCAATCAAATGCTACCTGTTCATAGATATCTTGCATAGATCTTGCTAGCCCTCTCGATATGAAGAACAATTTCCCACTGTTCATTGCTTGCTGACTAGACATTTGGAGAGACCTCACGAGATAAAGTCCCCCAAGTTCCCACAGACCTTAGGAACCTTCAACAAAGACCCGAGAAAGGATCCCTAGCACGTAAGGCAAGGAAATTGTAGATGGCTCGCTTTTAGATACTTGCACCCCGGGTTTTGGGCAGCCGAGGTTGGACGATAGGAGGGATATTTCCCCCTAGTTACCAACTGATGAGAGAGATGTTCACCACAGGATAGCGGTTCAATCCAGAAACGAGAGATAAGTTTCAGTACCCCATACGTGGGCTTTGATGTGAACGGATTTACCTGTGCTGTTAGTGCCGAATTTGAGTGGATTCTAGTTCTGGGCTTAGCTCCCTCCTTAGCTACTCAATGGCTTGGATAAGAGGCTCGGCTTGGCTCCTGGGCTGCTGGGCGGGGATAAGAGGATTCGATAATAAAGAGGCTTGGATACTTGGCTGCTCGGTTGGGCTAATCAACTGGGCTCAGATACTCGGCTTGAATACTCAGCAGTCATTGTGCCATAGATCAGAGTCAATCTTAGTCGATCATTGAAGGAATAAACCCAATCATTTAAACGAGGGCTGGATGGGAGAGGAACCGAGAGCTGGGAGAAGAAACGAGGGCTGGGTGGGATAAGAACCGGGATGGCTTTTTATAGCTTTCTTGCTAGATTGATTGATGATGCGTGGCAGAGGGGGTGGAGCTTACCTGCTTTTTGATATATTCTTGCCCGTTGAGAGAGATAGATCGTACTTATGCTAACCAGACAAACCCAAGGGTGGTGTGAACCGATAAGACCTTGTGACCAACAGTGGTGTTAACTACATAGTTTTCCTCCTGCCAGTCGAACCTAACCGCCTTCTCTCTTGCTGCTTGCTGCCTCGTATGGCTGCCTAGAATAATGAAGAGGTTTGCTTACTATCCAAAGAAGATTTGACAAGGCCCCCCACCCAATAAGTAAATTAGGAAAAAGATCTATAAGTTGCTTAGCTTATTGTTGTATAATAACGTATTATATGCAATCATGGCGAAGTGCAGTGGGTGAACGGCGAATATCAGACAACTGCAAACAGATACCAATAGATATACCCAATACGAGATATGCCGAGATACTTCAAGATACCAATACATCGAGATAATGAGAGATATAATAACCTCTTACCTCTACCGATACTTCGATCTAGCTCGATACACTCTAACTCTAACCTCTCTAACTTCGATCTATCTCTAGACAAATAAATATATAAAATATAGACTCTCTAGATCTATATATCTCTATACTCTACAAACTACATCTTTCTACCTATAGCTATAACTCTCTCTACCGATACTCTCTAGATCTCTTCTCTCTATATCTCTACATCTCTACATCTCTTGATCGATAGAAGTTATGTTCACAATTAAGTTCAATCCAATCCAGAAAGACCTTCAGTTCAGTACAGATAGGTAAGGCTATTAATGTGAAAGCCATAATCCCGAGTGTGTGTGCGAGGTGCACCGATTAGGAGTGATTGATTGGATTGAGGAGATTCTTTTTATTTAATAAACTTTCTCTATGATTGGCGGGATTGATTCCATTGCCTTTTTGGTTCAGCGTCCTGATGCTGCAATAATAATGTAAGGACCTCATGTTACCCCGTTCAAACAGATCCGAGTAAACATCAATACATGCCACCATCCTACATGGTACAGTACGATAAGGGACGGTAAGTAACAAACGTTGTGAGCGCATCACACAATAAATACCCGAAAAGAGAAAAGGTCCCCAAATTAACGCTACAAAAAAATAGAGCTCCTACCTGGAATAGAGGGAAGGAATGACGATGTGTTACATACATTAATTCACAAGAAAGAGGTTCACCAGTCTTACATAGTAAATTGACAGTCATTGCTGGGGTACTCGGCTTGGATACTCGGCTGGACTTGGCTGGGCGGGCAGGGCTACTCGGCTTGGCTTATATACTCAGCTGCGATGGCTGCGGATGCTCGACTTGGATGGCTGCTGCACTATTCGAATGGGCTACTAAACTGGGACAGATTCCGTGCTATTCGGCTTGGCTAATCAACCCAGCTATTCAGCTTAGCTAAACGGCTAGGATGGATACTAATCGCCTAAAAGCTATGGTAAGTACTATATCTATTCTCACTGCTGCTACTCAGTGTGGTTACTCATCAGTGCTAAAAAGAATCTCTATTCATCGAACCTCTCTTTATTGAACCTATACTCATTGAAACCATACTACGTGCATGAACCTCTAGCCTGTGCCAAGTAGTCGATCATAGTCGATAGCCAGTGCTCTCCAATAGTCAGTTTTCAGTTATTGAAGGTAATTACTCATAGCCTTCATTGTCAATAGCCGATCCAGGAGTCATAGTTGATGCCAGGAGTGCCAGTTAAGGTAAAGGCACTATGTGGGTAAAGGGTTCATGACTAGGATGCCTCCCCTACGAAGCATTATTGGCTGAAGGAAGTTGGGTAAGTCTATAGGTGGTGAAAGAGAAGAGGTGATTTGGTAGCAAGCATAAAAATTAATAAGTATGGCTTTTCCTAGCCAGTGGGTGCCCGCAAGTGGATGAATTGTATGAGAAAGGCTCGGCCGAACCAAAAGTTCTACATGGTACCTAGAATAATAGGGAAAATATTCCAAGATTCTAGTGATGTATCCTCGCCCCGATTCCTTCCTGGCTTCAGCAATAGGTTCTAAGAAAAAGTTAGGTAAAGGGTTCTTCGGTAGTTTCACCCGATCCCGGGTCTCTAGCTGTCCCTCCTAAGCGGTTCATTAAGTTCGTGGTGAGACCAGGTCTATATCTTAAGGTGGGTTAGTTGGTAAAGCAAGGGCAGCAAGGGTAATGCTGTACCCTTATTATAATCCTTCCTGGCATAAGGTAAGTGTGGTTGGCAGCACTAACTAACCGGTTGGTTGAAGGCAGTATTAAGTAAATAATATAACATGTGGATGCTCATAAGTAGCTGTTGTTGTCTCCTTTCCTTTCAGTATTAGATCTGTATCCTTTCCTAAACTCATTTAGGTAAGGTCATAGATGATGTACCCTCCTATTCCAGGCTTCAGTAAGTGTAGTTGGGTGCAGGCAGCACTCCCTCTGTCTCCTAGGGTGAAGGGAGTAATCAAGGTAAGGAGGTAGTCTGATCCCGTCCTGTACATGTTAAAGGTTGACCAGTTCTTCGAGCCCGTCACTGTTACAACAACCTATCCACATCCAAGGTTTTCAAGAATGAATGTGAATAGAATCGTTATTAACAATGCATAGCTGAGCAGTTGATGAATGAAATAATAATAGTTGGTTTGGAGTTGCTTGCTATAATGAATCTTAGTTTATTCTTTGTTGAGTTGATGTGAAATGTGCCAACCCCATAGGGAACCCACCCGCTACTTTTTATACAACATACATAGACCTAAAAAATAGTTCTTAGTCGAGCCGACCCGGCGATTGAGGGTTCCAGCTTAGAACCGAGGGAACGAGCGAGGCATCAAGCTTCATACTGAACAACCTGAACTTGCTCCTTTCCAACTTCTTAACATAGACAACCCGTCCTAATCTCTCCTTTCTCCTGAGCATAGCATAGATAACTTGACTTGGTAATTATATTATTGGTGCCTAATCGAACATAGGGAACTTTATACTTGCTTTGTCAACCCAACCTTCTCACCTGCACCACCTGCTTTGTCAACCCAACATATACAACTAGAAATGTCTTGGTTCCTAATCACCGAACATAGGCTACTTATTTCCCTTCTTGGTTCTTCCTACCAAACACTTACTAATATCATATCATATCACCTTGCAAGCACTATACTTATAAACTCCTAATCTCTCCCCTCTACTTTACATACTGAACCTTCCTGCTTGACTTGACCCACTTTCCTTGCCTTGATGAATAGAACCAACTCCATGATGACTTAACATAACCTAAGCTACTTTTTGATGACTTGTAAGAATCAATATGCGTTGTTCCTCATTGATGACATGGTTGTCTTATTGTTGTTGTTATTTTCCAACTGAAAAAAAAAAAATATTGAAGAGGTCTGATTAGGGGGAATTGGCTTCCCAAAAAGAGCAATTTATTTAGGTGAAACTAGCAAATTATACTATTTTCTAGAACCGGTATCTAAGCCAAGTATCCAAATATCAGGTAAAAAAGTGTGTGTCCGACAGGCTAAAATGGAAAAAAATTGATTTTTCTGCTTAGGGAATAGCCCTATTTCTTTATTTCTTTATTGATTAAAAATAGGTTATACCTTTCGATCGAGGGTAAGAGGCCACCAGATACTATATGACCTTTCCTTACAACAGCGAACGAACAAAACCCTCGGCCTATCGGATCACATTGTGTCGTCATATAAAGCAAGCAAGGTCATCAATCAAGGTCATGTTCTGGGTTCCCCGCCTGGTTAGACCCCCTGTCGCAATAAAAAAAGAAACGAAGAAAGGAAGAATGAAAAAAGGATAAGAATCAATGGGTAAAGCGAAGAAAATATAAGTAAAGTGAAGAAGAAGAGGAAGGCAAAATGGAGAATACAAGGAAGGATATAATAAGAAAGAGAAAGTTGCCCCAAGTATTGAGTGACAAGATTCTAATGACTCCCATTGTCGAGAATCAACATAGCAAGAATGTGTTTCATTTTACAATTGTGAGTAAATAGGGGGGTCGTGGAGGTTGAATTATCATCAGTAGTCATGAGGAGCCACCTTGATAACTTCAGAATAACGAGCTTACATGGTTTTACACTTATTAGTATGTAGCCATGGCCGTAAGCTTTTCTGGAATGTTTTACTTTTTAATCTCTTGTTTTATTTACGTAATTACTGCGGGTGTTAACCTGTTTCAATCTTGTACCCTACCTTGAGCAGGTGCACACACTTAGGAAAAACTAATCGTTAGGCTATACAATGAGACATGCTGCTATAACACGTTGCCGTATATAGAAGGTAACAAAGCTAATGTGTTGAAAGGGGTGCGCAGTGTATCAAGTGTTAGTGTGGAAAGGAATAACTAATGTAAGGGGTAAGGAGAGGGTTGAGTTCCATCGAGGTAGAGTTCGAGGGTATAGTAATATGTTTCCGTGACCACCTCTTGTCCCTATGACTGGCATCAAGTGCATTGAATCTTGGATTGACTACCTGCTATTGGCAATGACCTTCTAGCTCTAATACTGCCAACTGGAATCGACTATTGGTTGGATCGACTAGCTACTGCGACTATGACTCTTGGATCACGCCTATCAGCATCGCCACTTGGCATAAACTTTTCTTGAATTAACTATTGGCTGACTAGGAATGATCGGGTTGGGTTGACTATCGACTGGGAATGATTGGCAATCGGTGGCTATGACTGCTCCGCTATGATCCTAAACCGGTGCATCATAAATAATGCATCGTCATTTCATCCTTCCATTCGAGGTAGGAAGCCTATGTTTGGAGGTAGGAGCTAATGTTCCATATAAGTGAGGGGTTGGAGCCCCCAGTGCAATGTGTGTTGGTGGGTAGGTGGGGGGAGTAGGCCCAGTTGTTTCGTTGTTGGGAACATTCTATCCAATCAATTCGATCAATCCGCATAGAAGTTCTGGGTGTAGCAACATATATAAGCATTTATGTCCAAATTCTTTCCCTGCCTTCCTTCCTCCCTGAATGTCACTACCTGACTTGATGAATGACCCTCCCTTATCTGCGTGAAGACACTACCTGACTTGCGCGAATGAAACCATGTGTCTGTCAATGATCCTTAGTAGGTGAATCATAAGTAACGCATCTTGGTGTTCTGAACCGTTAAGCCAAGCCAAGTCGAGTAGCTGCCGAGCCAAGTATCCCAACTGGGTATCTAATCTAAGTAGCCTAGGCCAGCCAAGCAGAGAAGAGTATCCCAGCAGTTGATCCAAGCAGCTGAGCATCCAAGCCTAGTATCCGAGCGTAGTTGAGTAGCTGAGTAGCCCAGCCAAGCGGATGAATCCATCCTGCCAATCATATAGAAAGTTAAAGAAATGACAATCTTCAGAAAGAAAAACTCATTTTGAGTACCCACGATGGGGGGATAAATGCCTTGCCCCCCCAAAAAAAGAGGTTTTATCTATTTTATGTCTAACCAAATGTAGTGCCTGCCCTGAACAAGGTAAGCCATCTCTAAATATGAAAATAAATCATCAGTGTGTACATTGTGTTTGTGCCAGATGAACTGTTTCACGATGGGAGACTGGGGTTGTGATGAGTGCTAACTTCACGGTATCACCTAGCCTAAAGGGTGCTATTTGTAAAGCCAACAAAAATATGTGTTTCGTTGAACCACCCCCTCTCATCCCACATCTTCCATCAATCAAATCACTAAAATAATTTCTATCTAGGCAAGGTGGAATCACCAAACTAAATAACCAAACTATTTGGCTTTAAGTTGTCATCGATAAATAAATGGGTTGGCTCTGGTCTGGATAAGCGGTTGGCTCTTTGGTTGGGTAATTCTAATCATCCAGCTCCTCAAAATCCATCATCAATGGGACTCGGCAAGTTAGCTCTTTAGATTGTGACAACGTAAGTAAGATCTCTGTTGGATGTATGTAATGAGGTATAACCTTTTTCTATAAGTTCTATGATGGGTTGACTTTATATGATATGATTGGTGGAATGGCCTCAATCACATGAACTGTTCCTCCTGGTGGTTATGAGTTCTATATAGTATTAACCACGTAACTAATATGAACTCTAGTTTCACAAAGCTCATATTCCGAAGAAGCAGTTTGATTCCACCAGTGATGATTCTCCATATGCTACCTAATCTATTGATCAACAACATCAATTTATAAGGGGAGTTATCATCTTGTCCAACCAAGCTTTGTGCCTGGGCCGAACCCGAGGCCATTGAGAAATCAATATTGTATGGTGGTAATGTGGGTTACATAATGACATAATAGAGATTCTTGTATAGATCTGTATAGATATTTAGAGATGTAAAGAGTATTTTATAGAGATGTCGAGAATTAGGGAGATTTCTCTCTCAAGAGAGAAATCTATGCATATGATGGGATGTAAGGTCTTGCTTACTTACTTGAATTAGTCGGTAGAGTATGCCCTATAGTCTTAAGCGTATGGTCTTAAGATGAAGACTATTAGTTGTAGAGTTATTAGCCTTAGTCGTCAGTAGCCTTAGTTCTAGCCTTTGAGTTCATGTAGTCTCTAGTCCAAATGGATTGTGTATTTATTGATGGGCAGGTTCCCACCCCATCCCAGGTAATAGTTATAAATAGGCCCAGGTTCCATGTTGGTGTAGTTCCGCCCATGTTTTCCCGTGGACTTGGCTAAAGTGAAAGGCACTCATCTATTGGACCTGGTGAGGCATCTATCTATCTCTAACAACTATTTCTAATTAGCTGTAGTTCAACTTTTAGCTCTTAGCTTTAGTGAAGTTCTCAATTCTCTTTCTTTAGACTTACTTCTAACAACTCTTTCTAACTGGTCTCCATCCTTAAGGTCAGTTCCAAAGAGCGAAAGCGAAGAATAGGTCTTAGCCGGCCAAGGATGTATGGATTTCATTGAAGATCTGTCTTTCATTTAGATAGAAGTGCCCAACCTAAAAGCAATTGAAGCCATCCTGCCTGTCATAATTAGTATGAGACTTAGCAGCTGTATTACAATTGGACTTACTTAGTTAAAGACTCTAGTACTAGCTTCAATGAGAACTAGTTTACATATTAACTCTAGTTTCCCAAAGCTCATATTCCGAGGAAATAAATATAAGGATAAAATGAGTTACCCATGTCAACTTGCTATAAGGTCTTAGTTAGAGAAGAGAGACTGCCAAAATTAGTTGACTTAAGACTCTCATGCATCCAGCTCCTCAAAAGTGATTGTCCTATGCTCCCCAAATGTTTAATCTAAGTATGTGCGTCTGTCTTTCTTATTGTGGCAGTAGTAAGTAGTAGTGCATAAGAAGTAGTAGCTTTATTTCTCTTTCTCTCTCTTTAGTCCAACTAGTTGCATAAGCCTTGGCCTTAGCTGATGAGCTAAGCATGGCTATCTCTAGAGCTTTTCTTTCCACTTGTGTGTGGTCCCCCGAGCTCCAACGAATAGAAAACTAATGATGATAGCTTTGGTATAAGGTGTGATATCCTGTACAAGCTCTATGCATATGGTTGTTAGTTTGTAGATTTCTTTTCTAGATATAGACTTTATAGAGTGATGCACGTGGAGATGCGAGTCTCATATGTATATAGATGTATATCTTTAGAGAGGTAGAGAATGGATTTCAAAGAGATAGATCTCTAGATTATTGTATCAATATTTATATCTTTAGAGATTCTCGGTCTAGATGGATACATTATATATGAGATTATGCCATTCTATTTTAGAATAGGTATATCACAACACTTATGGCCTTAAGCCATAGAGTTAAGCTGTATAGAGTGGAAGCTTTAGCCAAAGAAAGACTATTGGCTATCATTCCCCCGATTGGCAGCACAATGAAAAAGAGAAAGCCCCAAGCTGTTGTCTTAAGCTGTAGTGTCAGAAAAGAGTTTAGACTACTTGCCTTAGTCCTATAGTGTAAGTGCTAAGCCTTAAAAGAGTGCTAGCCTTTTCCGCGGTGTCTCCATTCTTTGAAAAAGAATGAAACTAGCATAAGTTGTTACCTATGGAACGCCCCTCTCATAAGAATGTCTCAATAAATAAAGAAATCAAGGCAGTGTGCCCATATCCAACTCCTTTCCTTCCTCATATCTGGGTTTACTACTCCTGGCATAATAATCATGGTTGGCAACTACTAACGGCAGAAGACTTATCCATCGGGAATATACTTCACACATTATACATCGTAATAAATAGATTAATGCCAATGATACGAGTAATCAAAAGCTCGAACATTCATACAAGTAGAATCCCACAGTGCATCAATGATAATCATATATGAATCACGCCATCATTTTTTTTATACTGTGTTCTATTCCACCTGTTATGATTAAGATAAGATCAGCTTCCATGGGATTAGTAGTTGCACATTACTCATGTTGAATGTTAAGATATTTGGTTAACATTGTTTCTTGGTATGATAGAGCTTACTGTAATCAACTAGAGTAGTTTTATCAGCCATAGTACTACTAGCCATACTACTTTCTTTATTTCTTACTTGCCGTAGTCTTAGTCTATTGCCTTAGTACTAGCCTACCAGGACTTTCCACATAAGGTACGTAAGGCACTAGGGTACGTCCCTAGCCTAGTTAGTTCTATAAGGTAAGGTCCTCGTACTAGCTAGAAGAACTTCAGAGTGCCCCTAAGAGCCACTGGCTGTTGTAGCCTTTGCCGTCGGTTCCATAGCAGTAAGTCCATACTAGGTTCCATGCTGCCTTAAGTCGTTTCTGTTTCTTAAGAGACACGAGCTTAAGTCTGACAAGTAAGGTACTACTAGTTGTAGATAAAGTACTATTAGCCTAAAGGTTTAGTCCATAGAGTAAGCTCCTTCCAGGTCTTGCACTCTGGACTGCCTTAATTAAGGTCTTGCTGGAGTTCCATGTCAATTAGCCTCTAGTATTAGCTTAAGTTCCATCAGCTTACATAGGGGCTCATTAATTGATTACGAATCTCATGTTCCATTAGACTTACCCTTTAATGGTGAATCAACGTAAGTAACACAAAGCATGCGCTTTATATCGACTGGTGTCTAATGGCCTCTGTTGACTCTTGGCTCTTGGCTTCTGTCTGGTTCCAAGGAATCTATCTGTTGGACCTGGTAAGTCCGGTGTACTTGGAAAAAAGTAAAAGGCTGATTTCTTATTAGCCTTAGTCCATGTCAAGAAGCCTTAAGGTACCAGCTGTAGTCATTGCATTAGCTGCATGGGGACTACCTTTTAAGCCTTAGAGAAGATCTGTAGCTCTAGCTCTATAGTTGTAATGCCCCCGGTTTCGACCCCGTTTGCATGATGTATATATTGTAATTAATCGTGGTGAGGAGCTCAAGGCAAAAGCCCCACCATCGATTTGGTTGTCTATGTTTCGGCAATAGGGATAATTGTCGATGGTATGTTGTGCTATAAGGCACATTATAATTTGGCAGCATGTAAATACGCACATCAATTAAAATAAACCACAACCAGCTACGGCAGTGCAACATTGAATGAAAAGGGCATGGTTCCAAAGGATAAGGGGTGGGGGATGTCAAACCTTGGTTATGGGGGAAAAACCCATGTTTTATTACCTTGTTGATTGGTCACCTTTTCTTGTCTCATCCAACCTCTTCCAACCTCTTTAATGCTTCAGCTGGTGGTTGGGGCAGTTATTGCTGAAGTGGTGGTGGTTGTGGCAGGCTGTCAGCCTTACCCACTTGCTCACTCCACCCACGTTTGCCCATTCTTCTCCCTCATGCACTCTTCCCTGGTCAGTACCCACTCACCACGATTTTTGGTCTGTTGGCTCCTCACGCACAGGTTTTGGGTCTCACGCAGGTTTTCTTCCTCTCCCCCACGAGTTACTGAGCACCCACGAACTGCAAATTCGCGTCCTTCCTGTTAGTGGTGCATCCACGGACAAAAACAGAGCTATTTTCCTCACGCAGGGTCTCCATTGTCTATTCTTTTCCTTGCTGGTTCGGATTGTTTAACCACGCACAGGTATTATTTTGTTTGGGGCGCACAGGGAGAGCTGAGAGCCGTGCTCTTGCATCCACGACTGACTGTGAAGGGCCATTCACGTTTTTGGCTGTCTCACAGGCTGTTTGGGTCGTTTTCCCATGTGAGAGGCGTGCTCACTGTTGTTGCTTTGGGGCTGTTGTCTTCCCCACGTTGTTGGGTTAGTTGTGGTGTCCAAATTCGTTTTGGGCCACTGTGGAATGCCAATCCGTTGGCTGTGTTCTCCTCTGTCCAGGCTGGGGGTTTGCTTATCCTTCGTTTGGGACTGTGCATAGTTGCCATCGTTTTCATTGTGAAGTTGGGCTGTTGTTGTTACCCTGGTTTGGGTGTTGTTGCTGAGTTGTTTTGGCCACGATAGGGCCAAGAAAAACTCCGTGTTGCCCTGTTTTAAGCTGTGACAGCTGATTGGTTGCCTGAGTGCAATGGATAGTCTTCGGACTGTGCTGGCTTGGCTTGTTTATTGAAAGCCTGTGAAACCCAGCTGTGTTGGTTTGTTGTTTGTGCCCCTTGGCTATGTATAAGCCTGCAATTAACCCTTATTCCGAAGGAATCATGCCCAGCTCGGGGGTGGCAGCGTTGCTGAGAGATTGATGAGCAAGCTGGCCT